>OZ023328.1:13055504-13071577 GCA_964007535.1 Brachyptera risi | reverse complement strand
ATATATTATATATATATATATATATATATATATATATATATATATATATATATATAAACATATATATATATATTTATATATATATATATATATATATATATATATATATATATATATATATATATATATATATATATACATATATATATATATATATATATAATAAACTTTTCAATAAATTACCGCTTAGCATTACTGGTATCACAAATGAAGCATATCTCAGAAAAAACAATTAAAAACACGACTAGTCAATGAAGTAATCCATAAACTTGAGGGACTATTTTGATATCATATTCTAACATGCTTAGGCTATGTACATAGATTTTCTTATTACTGTTAATTATTTTAATTAATGTTTTTTTTTTTTTTTTTTCTTATTTTTTCAAATCTTCCCTTACCTGTTTTGCAAGTTACTAGAAGAGGAGTGTATGTAACAAATTATATAGCTCATGTTAATTGATTAGTTTATCTCTGATATCATCATGATGTCTATTTGGTATTTATCTGTACATGTATATTTTTTTGCAATTTCATCAACTTATTAGTTACTTAGTATTTATTAATATCATACTTCTTATCCGACTGTCTTTAATGTCCTATGTAGTTAGTTTCTAATTAGCTGTATGTAAAGGAATGTAAAAAAAGACAATGAACAATCTATCTATCTATCTATCTATCTATCTTTTCATATATATATATATATATATATATATATATATATATATATATATATATTTATTTATTTATATGTATATACATATATGGGGTGGCTCATTTGTCAGGACGAGATTCATGACGGTAATCACATCGGCATTTTCAAAAGAGTTGAATCATCGAAAGGTCTTTGATTTTATACAGTCACTAAGGTTTGTTCTTTCCCTCAGTTGGTATAAAAAGAACTCCTTCTCACATGAATGCTATTATATGAAAAACAAGTTCCAACTGGGAAAGTGCCACGTGTTCTCTCCGCGTTGATGGACGAGCTGTTGAATTACCGCCAGTACTCATTTTTTGTGGTCACATTCCCATCTACCAATTTCTCTAGTTTTGAATGAAGTTTTCAAACTCTCATGAAGTCATTCACCTGTACACGATGAATACTTTGGCCGATTTTCGTCTCAAATGGAGTCCATGTGTTTTGTTCAATTATAATAAATGTTCATGAGATTTTGGTGAAGATCTTCGTATTCTAAACGGACCCAAGAGTTGTGAATACTGAATACTATTCAGTTCACGCAATAACAATAAAATCAGAGATCAGAATACTGAGGTGCGTGTAGTGACAGTGAACATTTGAAAAAGAAAATGAAATTGAGAAAAAAAAACCAAATTTGAAATAAAAAGCGAAGATGACATTTCGGATGAAATATATCTTTCAGTTGAACTTTCGACGCCGGATAATTTAATGGACATAATGTGAAATAATACGCACGAGAAAATTACTATAGATAGCGAGACTTTCACACATGCACTTTCCTTCCAACTCACACTATAGAACTCTTCCAGGGACAGTTTGATGAATCCTCCGACCATAAGTGTGACGGGTTTATTGGCTCTGCACATTATGATGCGCATGGACCGTTTAAAGCTGTCCGACGCGCCCAACCAATCACAGTTGAAGAGAGCATCTCGCACCATATCACTCTTAAAGAATAAACACATTCATTTCATTCATTTCATTCATTTCATTCATTTCATTCATTTCATTCATTTCATTCATTTCATTCATTTCATTCATTTCATTCATTTCATTCATTTCATTCATTTCATTCATTTCATTCATTTCATTCATTTCATTCATTTCATTCATTTCATTCATTTCATTCATTTCATTCATTTCATTCATTTCATTCATTTCATTCATTTCATTCATTTCATTCATTTCATTCATTTCATTCATTTCATTCATTTCATTCATTTCATTCATTTCATTCATTTCATCCCAATGATAGAAAGCTGCTGGAGTGCTGGGTAATCAAAACTGGAAAAACTGAAGCATGTACAACGACGAATGAAAAATGACAATTCTTTTCAAATTAAACTCAAGAAGCACCTTATCAGTATATGTTACTTTAGCGTCGAAAGATCTCTATAAGACCAACTATAATCAATTTTGATGATCGACTCCCTGCGGTCCTGTTTCATATACTGGTATTGTGAGATTTCAATATATCATCGGCCATTTGTTTGTATTTTATTTTCCATGTGAAGCTCATACAATGTGACAATATCATGTTCTTTGATCAAACTGTACTATAATTACGATCATTATCATCATCATTATTATTAATATTGAAATCATTATTATCGATAAGAGCCCAATTCACGGAAATACCGTTATTTGTACTATTTTCTCTCGTCCCTGTAAGCTCCGTGAACCAGTCATATACTGTACGGAAAGTTTTCGATTCATTCAGATGTAGCTTGCCAGGCGGGAAAAAAACGTACAACCATGCAACTTTGATGTGGTTTTGAACATTTCACGCTTATTTGCAGTCACACAACCGGAGTTTCTCAAACATTTCAATATCGGTTCCAATCGCTTCGAGCTAAAATCGAATCAAGTTTAAATAATCACATTTTTCAAAATTCTCAAATGAAGATTCAGGTCGGATAAATAGTATAGAAGTTGGAAATGGTAACGTGTCCACATTTCCTAATTCTACCACATTCGATTTTTAAGCTTCAAGATATAAATATAGATATAAGATATAATTTGAGTGAGAAAAATCTAGAGCATATCGGAATCAAGTGTGAGGTGACTGTTGTAGGTCTGTTTAATCTAGAGCATATCGGAATCAAGTGTGAGGTGACTGTTGTAGGTCTGTTTCTACTGACGCCATCGAAGACTAGTCATAACTTCACAATCAACTGTTTTTCAAAACTTCTGCCAACACATTTTGTGAATACGACTCTAAAATATAAGTCCTCAAATGGTTCTATTTTGGAACGTTTTGAGACATAGTTTTCTTGGTGAATCTGAGTCCAGCCTCCAATGATTTTCCAGAACAGTGTAAACAGCTATCATTATAGGGCCCAGACAGAAAGTTGTGTGAGCTCACAAATTTCACCAGTTCCTCCGAATTGGCCACTAGTGATAGGCGTGGCTAATCGCCAGGTCACCTGGATCTATACTCCATGTGGGCATTTATAGATACTCTGAAAGGTGAATGTCAAATTTTTCACATAACAAAGCCCATTTGATTGGATGTTTTGTTTTGTGACGTCTGTGGGCGGGTCAGTTACTAGTCGTCAATTGTGTGCACATTGAACAATATTCTGCAATACTCCCCGGAATTCCATTCAACATTCCTACATTTTTCAATCCAATTGGATTTGAAATCCAATCGGATTGGGATTCGAATCAAATTATAATCCAGTAACTTTCTAACTGCTATGATCTGCATTCATATTTTCATCATATAATTATCATCATTCATTCATTATCTTGTGTCACTTGAATTCAATGCTTGAATAGCCGCATCATATTTACATATCAGTGTTGTTGTTCGCATCTGTTTTTCTTGTTATTTCTATTATCGGGATCATTTATTCTTGTAGTTATCCAACTCTAAGATACTTTCACACTGGTCAATTGACTCTCATCCTTTCCCATGCATAGGCTTTGGCTTTTGTGGGTCTTGCTTCAATTCATTTTAGTATACATTCATCACAGAGTTTTAAACCATTGGGTACATATTTTGTTTTCCTCTCAGAAATTATTCTCAATAATGATTATATGTACCAGATTCCAATCCAAATGATACCATCATCATCATCATCATCATCATCATCATCATCATCATCATCATCATCATCATCATCATCATCATCATCATCATCATCATCATCATCATCATCATCATCATCATCATCATCATCATCATCATCATCATCATCATCATCATCATCATCATCATCATCATCATCATCATCATCATCATCATCATCATCATCATCATCATCATCATCATCATCATCATCATCATCATCATCATCATCATCATCATCATCATCATCATCATCATCATCATCATCATCATCATCATCATCATCATCATCATCATCATCATCATCATCATCATCATCATCATCATCATCATCATCATCATCATCATCATCATCATCATCATCATCATCATCATCATCATCATCATCATCATCATCATCATCATCATCATCATCATCATCATCATCATCATCATCATCATCATCATCATCATCATCATCATCATCATCATCATCATCATCATCATCATCATCATCATCATCATCATCATCATCATCATCATCATCATCATCATCATCATCATCATCATCATCATCATCATCATCATCATCATCATCATCATCATCATCATCATCATCATCATCATCATCATCATCATCATCATCATCATCATCATCATCATCATCATCATCATCATCATCATCATCATCATCATCATCATCATCATCATCATCATCATCATCATCATCATCATCATCATCATCATCATCATCATCATCATCATCATCATCATCATCATCATCATCATCATCATCATCATCATCATCATCATCATCATCATCATCATCATCATCATCATCATCATCATCATCATCATCATCATCATCATCATCATCATCATCATCATCATCATCATCATCATCATCATCATCATCATCATCATCATCATCATCATCATCATCATCATCATCATCATCATCATCATCATCATCATCATCATCATCATCATCATCATCATCATCATCATCATCATCATCATCATCATCATCATCATCATCATCATCATCATCATCATCATCATCATCATCATCATCATCATCATCATCATCATCATCATCATCATCATCATCATCATCATCATCATCATCATCATCATCATCATCATCATCATCATCATCATCATCATCATCATCATCATCATCATCATCATCATCATCATCATCATCATCATCATCATCATCATCATCATCATCATCATCATCATCATCATCATCATCATCATCATCATCATCATCATCATCATCATCATCATCATCATCATCATCATCATCATCATCATCATCATCATCATCATCATCATCATCATCATCATCATCATCATCATCATTATTCCTCATGGAACTAATCTGATTGTGTGTATGTAACGAATCGATTTATATGAAGCATGAATATTGAATAAATATTCGAAAAAAGGCTCGTCAACCCAAAATAATCTCGGCTCCGAATCTCACAACAGGCATGAATTCTTGTGAACCTCGTTCAACTATCGTCCACTATTTCGTACCCCCTGATAACCCAGTTGCTGATGGGGTCATTCAGCAATCATCAATCAGTGGCAAGTTACCTCTTCAGTGAGCTGGGTGCTCAGAGCGCAGCAGACGAAGAACGCGATTGAGCCACCGAGAATGACAGCGATCAATGCGATCCCTTTCACACCGAAAGTGGGAAGCTGGAACAGAAACTGGGTGTTACATTCGGACCGAGTCTTACGGAAAGTGTTGCTGATAACTTCTGAGTGCTGAGAAATGTGGAAACACCAATGCAAGAGGAACACGAATAAAGCTGGGTTCCCACGACGATTTTTTCACGTGACGTCCGTCAAAACTTCGGCCGGTATCGGGTGTGAAATAGATCACGTTCCCATACCATATTTTTCCCGTCACATAAGGTAATGCATTTTATCGGCAAAAACTTTAGCTTTTCGAAGGCAACCATCGAAATCAACGAGTCAACATGACGCTATCTTGGGCAGGTATGTTCTCTAATTGCCTCGATGAACATTTTGAGATCGAAACTAATCACCGAAAATGAATTATTGTTTATATAACCTCAGAACATAAAACAGCATGTGATTTTACTCGCAATTATAATAGTAACATCGAAATAAAACGGAAATGCGACGATGCGATCTTATATTCGATTGTTGGTGTTCTATACGACATCCGCAAGTGGTCCCGTGCCGTACCGTGACGGAAGTCAAAAGTTAAAATTGGCTCTAATTGAACGGGGAAAATCGTCCATCCCTCCGATGCATTCTCTTGCGCGTGATTGGTTGAAAGTTGCCGTTGGCTGAAGTTTTGACGGATGGGACGTGAAAAAATCGTCATGGGAACCTAGCCTAATGCTGATACCTGTTGTATGACGTGAAATAAGAGTAGGAAAACGCAGTATATGTGGTGGTAGATGAGATTTCAGAAGTATGCACATTTAGATTGGAAAGTATTCAACACGAAAAGTAACAATAGAATGCGCTTCCAAATCTCAATACGGCCGACGAATGGTTACAAAAATTCAGACAACGATGTAATATTTCAATCAATGTCATTGTTGAAAATATGCGCGCGCTTTTTGTGAACTTTCTCTAGTTCCACTTTTCAACACTAACAGCATATCTGCACATTTTTCTGTCGGATCAAGTTAGACCAATCCACATTTACCTACCTTGGATTACTCTGAGTTAGGTGCAATGAATTTGAGGATGATGATAAGTTTTGATTGATGAAGACGGGACTGATGGATGCGTTTTTAATAGTGATTATAATCCCGTTCGTATCATGAAGTCAGGGTCCCACATAACTCACCACGGATAGGATGATTCCCAGGTTGGTAACGGCCACTATGTTGAAGGCGAACTGAGTGAGGATCATAGGGCTGTACACGGAGTCCAGTTCATCTGCGAAACTGACAAACAGAGCCGTCAAATTATGTGTCCTGGGTTTTGAAAGACTGACTACGAAAACGCATCTTATGTGTTGTGAGTTGAGCGAGATTTCATATGTAATGTAATGGAGAGCTATATGAACAACTCGATTCTTAATCTAATCAAATCTTTGCTCTCCTGATTCACGTATTGATTACTTGAATCGTTTCATGATCTGATGGAATTGACTTGTTGACCTTCTCAATAAATCTCTCAATAGTTTTGTTAATCAATGTGAAAAATAAATGATGATTTTCATATTTGATGAGTCTCATCCAATTCATATGCAACCTCGGAATTGTGTGTATGAATTAAAAAACCAAATTAATCATGACTTTTAGTTCATTTTGAGAAATTTCACATTCTATATTCCCCCTCCTGGCTTATTCTCATGAGGTTTATCAAAAGTTCGAGATTATTTTTCTCTCAAGATGGTTCAACCTATTGCGCCTCAAAACTAAACGGTATGGAGTTGGATGGTGACATATGTGTCTGCCAAGTTCGAATAGATCATTCACTCGTGCTCGACCTGTAAACACGAACAAAAAATCAAGAAGTACTTTTATTTCGCTTGAGGTGAAATCGATTCTCAAATTCGCTCATACAATCGAAATTGCGATTTGAGAAAATAACTATCAATTGATTTATTTCATTGTGGAGAACAAGAATACACTTGTATCACAAAGTCGATACAAATCAGTACTAGTACCAGTAGTATCAGTTCTCACCCAATCAATTCGCCATACGTTATTGCATGTTCTTTAAGTAATCGATACATTTTACGATCAACTTCACTCTTGATCGTCCTCTCTATTGTCTCGTTCAGGATCCTCAAATTAATAACAGGCAGTTTTGGATCGTGCTTGCTCGCAACAGGTGCCTCGCAACTTCGTGAAACTCCGGAAGCCGAATGATAGAACATCAACCGCGCCTCTCTCGTCTTCTCTCTCTGTCTGTTGTCCTCCTCGACTTGTCTGACGGCGATCCCGCGGATGTTGGTGATCCGGTAGCGCAAGACCTTGAACTGCCCGACGAGTTGGAGGAGCATGCCGATGATCAAAGCGTCCGCGTACAGCGTTATGTTGATGATCAACAGATCGACTATCGAGAGCACGGTGAGAGTGAGCTCGTAGTTTGGGAAATGGTTCATCGAGTATGGGAAATAACCTCTGGAAAACAGAACAGGACTCTTGAGATTGAATGTTTGATTGATGAAAATTAAAACATCGGATGTTGAAATTTGTATTCCATATTGTAACTGGTCACGAATGAATTGAGGCTGAGTTATATCTAACCAATTTTTCCGGATGGTAAGATTGCCCTTTTTGTGCCCTGTTTAAATGCCCCTTTCACTCGGACCCAAGGTTCAAGGCTGTATACTATTGGTTGGTATAGGATAATACCGCTTTCCGCATGTTTTCTCGGTATTATTTTTCGAAACTCTTTCGAATGATTACATCTCATTATTATTTCGATTTCAAAAAAATTACAATTCTTCAATCCAAGTTCTATTAAACTCTGTCATCTTGTAACATCACCATATTATGTATTCACGAATGATCGTTCGCACACATGAGCATCACGCTCCCACGCGGACTTCTCATTCCTCCTCATGCAAACCAAAGACATTATTATATAACCTACGGTGATGCAAACGGAACAAAAAAATATCGACTCTTCATATTCATACTGATATTTTGTATCGTACTGTACATGTGTATATCTTGATATGTCCATAGTAAAACTATTTTATTATAATCATATATGTTTCAAATTCACTGACTTGACTTATTCAAGATTCAATTTATCATGATTATCCATTGTTCGAAATGAAATGTCTCAACATATTTCGATAACATAATGTGTCCATGACATGAAAACATAACAACATCATGATTTCATAACATAATTATCATTATTCTATCATAAAAATGAATAATTATGAGAATTATCATTTTTTATCTTCATTTTAAACTCTTGCAATCATGAATATGGGACAAGGAATAAAAACAACTTCTCATCTGTAGACCATAGGCTAACATTATTTGAGAAGGGTTCAACCTATTCAGGTAACAGATTGTTTAATTTTCTTCCGAAATGCCTCAAAGCTAATATAAAGTTGGGTGTTGAGGAATTTAAAATTAAACTAAGAGTGTATTTACTTGAAATATGTTATTATTCTGTGAATGAGTTTATTAATCCTAATAAGTGCAATTTTAAATTTTTATATCAGGTGTGATTTTAATTCTGATCATTTGTGATTTAATGTGATGTACTTTTATACCATAACATTTTATTATAACATATTCGTTTATATTTCTGGTATGTTGATCGATTTCATGTACTGACGATTCTGTTCTACTCTGATGTTGACTCTTCACAGAAATAAAACAATTTGAATTTGAATTTGAATTATTATCATCATAATTTCATTTTCATCTCACAGATTGGCTTTTTGTTGGCTCTGTGAAAGATCATGCTAATTATTCTTGTGTGTACTGTACATGTATGTTTTTATTGAAACTGATGAAAACATAATATATCAGGTGAGGTACGGAGTGCATTTCCGTTCAATGATGAAAATATGAGGAGTAACTCTTCATTACCCTTGACCTTATTTTGACGGTGTGAGCTATCTTTGCCGTCTGTACATCATAAATATTTCAAAATTTCTCTTCGCAAGCTTACATTCCAAATATCTCTCTCTCTCTCTCTCTCTCTCTCTCTCTATATATATATATATATATATATATATATATATATATATATATATATATATATATATATTTATATATAAGCTTCCGTTCAAATTCTTCCATCAGTGAGGCTATTTTGGACATTCATGTGAAAGGCGTTATTGCTTGAATCAATAAACATATGTTGCTATGAGAACATCAGTTTGATTGCGTTACCTCGGAAAACTGTCATTTCAAATATTCACAATCCTCTCAGGTTGACAATGGGTACGTATGGGCTGAAAATATTCAAGGATAATTTC
Organism: Brachyptera risi; assembly: GCA_964007535.1. Lineage (NCBI taxonomy): Eukaryota > Metazoa > Arthropoda > Insecta > Plecoptera > Taeniopterygidae > Brachyptera > Brachyptera risi. The sequence continues at coordinate 13,061,869 of OZ023328.1, read as the reverse complement.
TAGTTCTCAATTCAATTCTCATTCAAATTGAATATCACAGTGAGGGCGTGTTGCACACCCCCTGAACCGACTATTGTTGGGAATATAGTACTATTTCATCATCATTTATATTCTCTCCGTGGGTACCCATATAGTGTTGTGTCCGAGTGGCAATTGTGATTGCAGAAAATCTTATCTTGTCAAAAAAAAAAAAATGGTTATACATGATTTTTTGGGGGTGACATTTACCATTAGGAAAACGCCACATATGCGTTGTTAGTTGAGTGAAAAGTTCGTGAAAATAATGATTTCATTCTTTCATACCACGTTCAACAATGCACTCTAATGATGACTACTCTCTATTGAAGTCAGTGAATAATATATGAGATAATAAGGTGGTGAGATGAAAGGTTATTCGATCAGGTATTGTTGGATGGTGAGAAGAAATCGGTCATGGCCCGTTGTTGAAGAACCATCCCAGTATTGACCTGAATGACAGAAGAAAACCACGAAAAATCTCTGTCAGGATAGTCGACCATGTCGGGAATCTAACCCCGCGGTCTCCTGAATGATGGTTCAGTGTATCACTTGGTCACCCATTTCAGTAATAATGATGTATAATAGAGAGAAATATTTTTGGTCATCCACTTCACATTGTATCATTCTGAAAAATGATGCTACTGATTATATTAATTGACCTCGGATTTCAACCCACTGCTGAATTTGTTTCAGCAATTCTATCAAGAAAATGAACTCATGAAATATATCGATATCTCTCACCTGAAGTGTTATCTCACGCACTTTCAATAGTCTAGTCACAATGTAGAGATACCAACCTATTTTATCATAATATGAGTAGGTGACTCAACTCGGGTCTTGAAAATGGAATATTTCCGCGGTCAGAATCTGAGTTCATCGTCCCGATTGCCTGTAGCGCAACTAACGCTTTTATATCGAACTATTCAGAACAACAATGCTCAACAATGCTATACACAGCCCAGTAGATTACGAGAATTGAAGATTTTGTTAGTTCAACAATGCTACCGGTACCGTATAGCCACTCTTATTTACATCTGGTCGACAAGGGGATCCGCTTAATCGCGATAGGCAATCGGGATGATTTGCTCTGAACTGACCGAAAGAAACCACAAGTGCCTTCCATGTTATCAGTATATGAGTTGGAGCGCCTTCTTCATATTATGAGAGAATAGGTTGGTATCACTACATCGTGGTCTAGTCGTGGTTATTATTCTTTCATTTATATCATCACGCTATCATGATTATGTAGAAGCTCAACTCACCTAAACAGCCTCTCTCTAGTGACAATCTGTTGAATCAACAATAACGTCATATTCAATACCGCCATAATTGTTCCACCCCTGGGATACAATGCTGTGAACAGATTCGTCAGCATCTGGATCTTCTGTAGGATCGAGTTCTCTTGTTTGTCGGCATTTGACGATAAAGTACGCCCTGTCTTCTGTAATATCTCGGTCATGGCCACTATTCGTCTCATTTGACTGAGTATATTGCCTGTTTTGACGATACATGTCAGGTACAGTAACACTTTGATCAGGTTCTCACAGATGTATAACAGTTGGAACCCGGTTATGTAGATATCAGTGCAATGGAGAGCGAATATGGCTATTACACAAGTCAGTACTAACAGCTCGGGATACATATTGAGTAACTGAGACTTGTAGTCATTTGTTGATGTGTTTCTCACTCGAAAGAGACCTGAAACAAAGCAATGTTCATCAATTCAAAGTCTTGACTCAGACTGATCTTAAGTTACCTTATAGTCATAAGGCCTACGGTATTGCCATCGATGTATCAATATGTAGCTCAATTGAGAATAATTCAATTGTTATGATTCAGAATCTAATATTACTTGAATATTATTTTTTACCTCATCATCTATTGTTAATTATCCTGATTCAATCATATAGTTCACTTCTGTGTAGTACTTTTTTTAAGAAGTGTTTATTCTATGTTATGAATGAACATTGTGTGTTTCAAATAGGTTGAATGGAAGAACGGTCATGGACGACTGAATTTCGTCTTTGCGAATTAGACATAATGAATAAACTAATCAATGGAATGAATACGAATGAATTTCTCTGAATTTCAATTGAATTTGGTATAAAGCAACACTGAGAGAAGTGGAGAAGAATAGTCGTACACGGGGAGGAAGAAAGTAGTTATGAATATGAGGAAATGAGAGAAAATATTGGTGCCAGTGAGTGTCGAGTTGAAAAAAGACTGAATTTCGTGTTTGAATAGATTTGAAAGTTGACGTGATTGGAGGAACAGTGTGCGAATGGAATTCTGAATCCATTTCTTTTGCCTCATGAGTTCATCACAAAATTAAGAGTTAATTAGGTCAGCAAAGTAATATTCAAGGTACCAAATCAGCTATGTTAAAAAATTTGTTATACAAGTGAGGTCCATAATCACAATACCAGAAATGCAAATAAACTGTATTTGCAAGGTAAAAATGAAAGCAGTAACCACAAGACACTCTTCTATAGTGGAATGAGGTTATTCAATAAACTTGAAAATCAGGTAAGAAATCTGACATGTACAGATGCTTTCAGAAGAAGAGTTCTGAAATTTGTGAAATACGAGTTTCCTATCTAGAATGTGATCAATTATTTCAAATTATATTATCTCCTAAAATATTAAAGATGATATTTTTCAATTACTGTCGACCTTATCGAAATGTGACATTGTGGTAGTGTAATATATCTTTGAAAATGTAATAGTGAAATACTAAATGAATGAATATATTATTATCATAAAAAAAGCAACTAATCAATTTCGAAGATTATCATTAATTTTATCAATTACTGAACTACTCATCAAACAGTCAGGTCACCTCGGAGTATGAATGAGCGAGTGATAGATGAATGATATTAATATAAACTCCTGCCTCTGATGACTGATTATGGAATGTGTTGTGTGATAGACCCACAAGTCTGTTAACCTACAAGGGTAGATAATAGAGGCCACATTCAGCCCTGCAGTAATTTCAGGAGAGTAACCGATGAGATGTGAATAATCAACAATTATAGTGCTGACACAAATTTACAGAATGAATCAGAATGTAACAATTGAGACCACGTTGAATGAATACAAATTAAACAGTTTGGAAAAGCTGACTGTCAAATCAAAATTGAATAAATCATACTTAAAATCTTCAGAAACATACTCATACATTGTTGACGGTTCTATTTTGTGTGAGATGTATTGGCAGTGAAGATCTTGATAGACATAACATGAACGTAAATTAAGAAAATGGAACAAGCGAAAAGAAAACAGCGGAACGCAGAATATTGCCAGGAGGTTTTCAATTCCATTGCATGAAAGCAATATTCAACAACCAATCGAAATTGGTCAGAATCGAGACATAATTGAGGAGATAAACGATCAAGTTCAGTGTGGAAAATAGTTTCTCAACCTTGTATCTGATGGAATATTATTGTATTGAGGAGAAATATGAATACCTGGTAACATTATTATCCTATCATCCACACAACAAAAGCCTCGACAAATATTCAGATCAGCTGTTAGGTTGAACATAACCTCAAGATTGATTGATGAAATGCTCCAAGTAGATGAGTGAAAACGAAGCTCTTAACATGCGATTTGAAAAAAAATGAAAGCCACATTTAAATTGTGAATAAAACGGTGAAATTACTTGAAATTTTCAATGTGGATAATTTTGAACGTCATCTACGTCCAAATGATAATTGTAAGATTCGATCACTTACCTACTTTCGTCAAAATGTCAATACACAAATCCATGTTTCTGTATTTTTCCAAACTTTGAACGTATTTTTTCACCGTCAGCCTAACTTGATGTGATTTTTTCGTTATGAAAATATGAAACATTGTCTCCAGTGTCGACTGAACCTGATACTACATTATCCGCTCGAAATATGTATATCATGTCCCCTAATCGATCTCACCGTTCCAAAATAACATGCATGCTATCACGACTCCATACGATAATGCTTGTTCCACTTCGAGCCGAAATACACCTGACATCCTGATGAATAAATTATTCGAATGGTTCTTACCTCAGCGATGAAAATTATCCGGGTGGAAAAGAAAAGGAAACAATATTCAACATCTAAGAACTAATTTATCAGTCAATGAATTATTCACTGATGTGGCATGTCATTGAAACCATTGAGAAGTGTATTCGAAATAGAAATATCGAATTTTCAACTTATACAACATAGTTATACAAGAAGTTGCACGTAAGAAGCACGATGCACCGTGTTTTGAGACAGCCCACACACAAAACATAGTCACGCGTGGGTTTCTTGAATCTTCTTCACACTCAAACTCAGAATTGCATTCGGAATAATATTTGAGATATAATTACAGAATTCATATAAGTTATGGATATATAAAAATACCATAATTATTTCTATACAATCCATACTATTTCTATCATTGTCAAATGGAATGATATTGATTCTTCATCACTATATATTATCATTATTATATTCATTATTCATAATTGTTGCATCAATATGTATGAGAAGGCAAGAATAACATCATTTCATAATTGAGATTGAAATTGAACATTGTACGTAAACACGCTCAACATTTCATCACAACAGTCGGCGACCAAACTTGAAGCTACATTCAGATACAATGCCCCCCAACTCTACAATAAAAGAATGGAATAGAATGTGTTTTATTGGTCCGAATTGATCTTATGAAGATATTAGACGGGTCAATAAAGTATAGATCATTTGCATTATTGTTTGCTTAACGACTCCTCCAACAGCTGGGTGATACGGGGGTACGAATGAGCAGGTGATCATGAAGTGATGATGAGTGAAAAGACTTATACAAAAACCCATGCCTCATGCGGGACTCGAACCCACGCCCAACGATGACTTCAGTTTCATGGAGCGATGCCTCAGCTGACCGAGCTACTGAGGGCGCGGCAATATAGTATAGTTATGTATACAATTAATGATAAGTGATTTCAGCCTACCTCGGTAGCTCGGTCAGCTGAGGCACCGCTTCAGAAACTGAAGTCACCGTTGGGCGTGGGTTCGAATCCCGCATGAGGCATGGGTTTTTGTATACGTCCTCTCACTGATCATCACTTCATATATTCATCATCATCAGCGCATTCGTACCCCCGTATAACCTAGCTGTTGGTGGAGTCGTTAATAAAACAATAATCAATCAATCAATCAATAATTCCAGAAACGAATACATACATATCATACAACGAGACCTAATATACCTGGATATCACAAAGTACTGACTCGGCATCAATTCGATATCAGAACGAAAAATCCATTCTTTGAACATCAAATCAAATGATAGAAGAGCGGAGAACAACATACTCATTCAAATCTACAGAAAATCATACTTCAATTCGGAAAAATGGTAAAATAACAAGAAAGATGGTGAGATGGATATATGACATTCATTCATCGATAAATAAATTAGTAGAGCCTACAATCAGGAATAAATAAGAAGTAGAGATTATATTACAGAGCAGCGAATGTAACCTAGCAGTTGCTAGTACACAAACTGAATATCACCTTTCTCGTAGTTGTATCTTTGTTTGTTTCTTATGTCACTGTTGCAGCTTCAGAAATGAGGTCTTTTATTGTTATGAAATCTACTTATAGCTAGTTTCCAATATGGAGTTTTTATTCGCCACTAATGAGAATGAAAGCTTTGCGAGCTCATTGGAAGTATGGTCATGCATCTCACGAAGGTTCGTAGTGAAAACTCCATGTGACAACACTATTTCAATGATAACAATGATGAGATGGAAGTGGAGAAAACTTCCATTTCAAAAACACAAACAAAAACTGTTCGTAAAATTGTACTTGTGATGAAAGTGAGGTGGGCCTATACTTCATATGGGCATTTCGGAGATATTCTGATGGGCAATGTCAATTTACTCACATATCAAACAGCCCATTCGATTGAATGTTTTGTTTTGTGATGTTTGTTAGCGGGTCAATCGCAAGTCGTCAATTGACCACTAGTGATAGGCGTGGCTAATCACCAAAGCCACCTAGATCTATACTTCATGTGGGAATTTAGAGACACTCTGATAGGTAAATGTGGAATTTCCCACATTACAAGCCCATTTGATTGGATGTTTTGTTTTGTGACGTTTGTGGGCGGGTCAATCACTGGTCGTCAATTGACTTGAGACTTTTCCTGAGAATTGATGTTATAACAGAATAGGTGAGGATCGTTTTTCAGTGAAATCGGTTCGACATTTTTCTTGGGAAAAAATTTGATAAAGTAAGGTATCTACGTGAGAATAGCATCGAGTGAGTTTATTTCTGATTTCCAAGCCTTTGCATGATGCAATGGATTCATATTGAAGT
>OZ023328.1:13040504-13053004 GCA_964007535.1 Brachyptera risi | reverse complement strand
TATATATATATATATATATATATATATATGAATATATATATATATATATATATATATATATATATATATATATATATATATATATTTATATATATATATATATATATATATATATATATATATATATATATATATATATATATATATATATATATATATGAATATATATTCATATATATATATATATATATATATATCTTCATATATATATATATATATATATATATATATATATATATATATATATATATATATATATATATATATTTATATAAAATATCGATGGAGCTTGAAATGGAGAGGATATTTCAATGGAATCAACAAGTTCCAAGTGTTGACCCTTATTTTTTTCACCCATTCATATTCCTGAATCTGAGTTTAATCTGTTTTTTCAATGTGCCATCATTGAATACAAAATCCGGCACCTCCACCAAAATACGTCAAGCCTTGAGTAGACTTTCGTTCAGCTGATGAAGGTTGGAGATGTTGATATTCATCCCACGTTCAACTTATCTTTCATCACCTCAGCTTCATCAAGATCTATCCCAGAATTCGTCACCATGCAATTTGTGATGATTGAATCAAAATATAGAGTCGACGAAAGAACATTGCTTTGGATTCGAATATGAAGTTGTTTGCTGGGTGGACAAATCATGATCAAGAGATATTACATAATGGCTTGTCGATTGAACTGGCATGAATAATGAAACTCACTGAGAAGTAACGATTTATTATCCTTCCATTCTGAGAGCTGGAGATTTTTCCTAATTTCAATATTAAATATTTTGTATTTTTATTCACCTAGGGTTTCATGAAAACATGATTACATGCATGAACCAAATCAGAATACAAAATAAGTGGTCTACAAACGTGTTGAAATCCGATGTGATGACATGGATGGAAATGAATGAAAATGAATAAAAATTGGCGTTCAAAAAATAGTTCATCTTGAATGTCAAGCCGTCAAGAATGAGGATATGTTCGTCCACACTGTGGTGAGATTTTCGATAAGGTATTTATTGAGCATGCTGTTGAAAAACTTGTTGTCAGCTTCGACTCCGACTGGCATTGGTTGAAGAGTCCTCGTCCCGATTGCATGATGCCCTTGGCCGTTGCCGAGAACTCATGTGCAAGATTAGATGAATCCTCTGGTGTTGTAGTAGTGGTGGCTTTTGAAAACCTCACCGGTCAGTTCGATGGATCAGTAGATGCAAGTCAGTATCGTTTCTGAACTGAAGTTCCAAGAAGTTTCAGAATCATTCATGTTCACTTCCAAGGGGGGACTCATTTCCAGCTTCGTATTGAGTGTTCCTTTCGAAGCTTCATTTCATTCGAAATTCGATTGAAACTGTAAACTCCACAGCTGTACAACTGTAACGGTAAACTCCACAGCTGGAATCGTGGACAGGCAAACAGACATTTGAATTCTGTAGAACTGTTCAGGAAATAGTGAGTATACCGAGACGCGTGGCCGAGTGGTAACACACTGAACCATCATTCGCGACACCGTGGTTCGATTCCCGCCAAGGTCAACCATCCTGACAAGGGTTTTTCGTGGTTTCCTTCTGTCGTTCTGGTCAATATTGGGATGGTTCCTTAACAATAGGCCACGACCGACTCCTTTCCACCGGTCCAAAACACCTGATAGAATAACCTTTCATCTCATCATCCCATCATCTTGTTCATCATCCACCGACGCCAATAGATCGTAGCCAACAGTATAGTGCGTCGTAAAACCCAAATAAGAAAAATAGTGAGTCTTTCAACTGAAAATTGAAGGATCACACTTATTTCCTCAACTCTATCATACTCTCGGATCTTAACCTTTTCGCCACTCGCTTAAAAGAAACCCTCCCCATAGGAATTGACGTGAAATCCAACACAAAATAACAAAAATACATTCAATAATCAAACTCCAATCATTTTTGGATCAGATTATATGATTATAAAAAGTATACTTTCAGCACGTTGTATTGATACCAACCTATTTTATCATAGTATAAAGGAGGTGACCCAACGCACATACTGATAAGATGAAAGATATTCGTGTTTTTTTGCGATCAGTTCGGAGCCAAATGTCCCGGTCGCCTGTCACAAATTAGCAGATCCCCTTGTGAACTAGATTTGGATGAGAGTGGCTACGCTTCCGGTGGCATTGTTGAACTCACAAAATCTATACTTTTCGTGAAAAGACAAAAGCAACAAAAAAATTATAATTTCACTGAGCCGTGTATAGCATTGTTGTGTATTGTTTTTTCATATGGTTTGATATGAAAGCGATATAGTTGCGCTACAGGCAATTGGGACCCTGGACTCGGGAACTGACCCCGGAGATATTTCACTTTCAAGACCGGAGTTGGAACACCTTCTTATATTATGATAGAATAGGCTGGTATCACTACATCGTGCTTCCAGTGTTCCTTCGTATGAAACACAGTTCAGTTCACAACAATATGAAAACACTTCAACAATCCTCGAGTGGAGCAAAGAACACACGACCATCTGGATGTTTCCTTGACAAGAACAAAATCGATGAACGGATTGGAACAAAATCGACATTATGTTCAACGGATGTCGATATAAGTACAGTAATTGGTACATGAACTGAAAAGAGTGTTATCGACCAACGCTCTTATTTTGTCGCTGGAATCAGTTCGAGAAACATCACTCAGTTCGTCTTAACAACCCTCTCACGATATTTGAAGAAGTTTTCTCCGAACCGATGAAAGATTCAAGTCTTTGGCTGCATTGCCAGAATTAGATTTTTGATTGCTCTGTAAGAACCAATGTCCCGTTCATACCACGTACACATTCATCCTTTATATTGTAGTTATTCAAATATATGCAAATTCACTATCCAAAAACTCTGAGCAGTGGTATTAGCGAATCTCATAGGGACCTATCCGACCATTCTTGAGACGCTATAGAGTTAAAATTGACTGCATTGCACTTGCAAACTTCTTTCAAGCGCTTTCTGCTTGTTAGCGTAGGTAGCGTTCTAATTATGTTCACTTTGGACTATACGGTAGAGTATCAGGCCACGTCGCAGACATTTCAGACACGAGAATACTGGAGAATGATCGATTTTCACTGGAACAATGAGATACACGGAATGACTCGGAAAAGAATATGGTTTCTACATCATAGAGTACGAGACCTTCCGTCCCATCACCCTTTCCATTACCTAAGAAACCGTCATCACATCTTCATATCATCTCATGAATCATTCATCCGACGCAAATAAATCTCAATGATCATCACAGTGCGTCGTTAAACCCAATGAAATGAAACTTATGATCCGCAATTCATGCATAACTAATTCCTTCACTCTCCGATATGGCTCAAAGTTCATATGCATACCAACATTATTATCTAAATTAATCCCACGTGATTTAAGTATGTAGTTTTTCACATTCATGAACGAAGCTGAAATCTTTTCCGGGGAGGTAGATAGTCCCACAATATAACTATCTCAAGTTATTAGATGAGCGTAGCGAAGATTTCATTTCACATAATTAAAAAAAATGGGCTCGGTTAATGTTTTTTTTTTCATTTTGTACGCGGCATACAGGTCAGGAAAAAATACCTATCGACTTGGAACTTTTTCTACATATTTATGTTGAACCAGAATAGGCTGGGATTGTTATTCAGACGAATGTTTGAGAAATCCTCGTAAGAATAACCCGGAGGAAAAATACTTGGGAAACAAGAATCTTTCAAAAGATCTCAAATTCTCACCGAATATGAACAATACTATTATACATGTTTTCATAGATTTTTGCAACAATCGAATGGGAAATAATGAAGAAAACGCAATAAAAGTGTACATTTTATTGAATATTTGGATCAACTGGTTTTGCAAAGTGTTTATGCGACAGGTTGCAGGTTACTATGGATATCAACAAGTTTCAGGTAAGGTTTTTGAACGTTCGAAGTAATCCAAGGTTTTTGGATTTAAATTAAGCTGACAATTTATTTTTCATTCTAGATTTCCATATTTTTAAGCTCATCTCACAACGCGCATCCCGCGCTTTCCTAGTGACATTCAATTTCATTGATCATTCAGTGAATCCATCACTGATTCTGGAATGGCTCCTCCATTTTCGAAAGAGCAGTTAGTGAGATATGCCGTCTATTTGCACTCCATTATGTTTTTAAAACCTTTCATTATAATTTGCCACGAACCTAATATACTGTGGGTCCCGCCTAGTGACGGTTTAAGGGAGGAGCGCAAGCGCAGTGATGAATGAGAGAGAGAGAGAGATTATCATAGATAAAGACAGAGAGAGAGGGAGAGAGAGAAAGAGAGAGAGAGTGAAGAGAGGATACGTATCTGTGTGGATACCGGCTACAGTAGCTCGACTGCCGCCAAAGAGAAGTGTTGACTGGCCAGCCGGCTCAGTCATTCATGATCCAATACACGTAAGCAAACACTCTCTCATTCATAAACATTTAGTGTAGAATGGATTGTAGTGAGGGGAAGGTGTCGGTTGGGGATGGAGAACAGACGTCTGAGAGAGGAAAGCTTTGGAATAATATATTAATTGGTTGACGTATGAAAATAATAACGAAGTGTTGATTTTGATTTATTTACATTTATTAATTGAATGATTTCATTTGAATGTCTGAAATGTAATTCATTCGGCCTACATTACGATTGGAGAGAAAGAACATAACTTTTCTAACTTCTCAGTTGAGGGTTCAATTTTCCAACTCATTTTGAAAAATGTGGATCAAAATCATCTCATTTAGATTTCATGAGAGTTATAAATGTGATTAGGGAAAATTGGATGAGATTTTTGAAAAACTACGGAGTTGTTCAATTTAGGGCTTCACCATTTCTTCACTTTGTGACTGTCCTTAAGTTACAACTCAATCTCTAACTGTCGTATCCTCAATTTTCCATTGATGCATATTGAAGGGACTTGAACTCCTTCTTCATATACATTCGAGTGCTTTCATTGGATATTATGAACAATGATATGATTCCCAACCTCCCGTATGTTCGCAGATGAGAACTTGAAGTCAATACAGTCAAGTTGAATGATCACTCTAGTGATTTTTTTTTTTCAAATAACATTGAAACTTGATACAGAACCATTGTTCCCTGATTAAGGCTATGGATGAAAGGTACAATCTTTCGGACGGGGCACCACAAGAGCGATCTCACCACCTCATTTTGATCATTTGAAACCGATGGAATTACTCAAGCTAGTAACATCCATCGTACAAAATTGAAACAACAGATTTTTCCAATCTTTCAAAATACCACCCATTCGGTTCACGTCACAATATCATTCGGAGGAATCATTGAATGCCAATTGGCACTTCTTGAGCTTTGAAAAAACTGATCTGGTCGAGTTCACTATACAATTATTGAAGGAATAACGGTTTCAATCATCGCTACTTTTTATGACACCTCCGGGTGACCTATGAACTTGCTATAGTTTATATCCACTCACCGTGTAATATATTGTGTTCTTAACGACCGTACCTACAACTGGGGTATCGTTTTCTTAACGACCACACAGGCACTAAACAATTTAACAGTACATTTATTCCAGCGGTCATCCAAGCTGAATGAAATACAGATGCATGTTTCATGTGTGGTGATTGGAAAAATTTCCTGATAGAATAGTTGTGTCACAAATCCGATGTACCGGTATGCATAATTTGATTGAAAATATATCAAATCGAACTTTCATACATTTTCTATTTTGATGCAATTGACTAGATTTTTCAAAACTGGTTCCGAAATGATCATTTGGGTTCACTGATGATCGGTCAATATTAAAAGACAAAATACCTTGACCTGTATTCTATTTGCATTGTTATTCGGGCATCGTGAGATTTCTAGACTGGAGTATTCTTCGCACTGACCTCACTTCAAAACAACAAGACAGTAGCACATCATTATGCATAATACTTGATGAACATATCGATATTAGGAGAACGCTGCATATGCGTTTCAAGATGAGCGAGATATCAGATGAGCTAGATACACATTTATACCGGATCTATTCACTCACTGCCTTCTTGATTCACCCATTGATGATTTCCATCGCTTAACGATCTCATTGGTTCTATTTGTTGATCCAGTGAATAGCTTCCTTGATAACTTCGATTTGAAAAATCGAATGTCAAATGAAGATGAGATGCTAATTTCATCTTCAAAACGACACATACGATTCATACAAATCTCTGGAATGGTGTATATCATTCTTAAGATGCGCTTTACCAGTTCAATCCACGAACGATATTTTTGATGGGAAGTCATGCGTGATATAATTTGTTCTGTGACCAGTATTCTATACGTGATTTGATTCCAATAATGGAAATGAGTTTTGTTCAAACTCGATCACAATGAACACGGAAGAAAAATACCACTTCTGACAAATCTATAAAATAAAACATATCCATTGTGAATCCACTGCCACCTGTATATCACCACACCACCTACTGTCACGTCAGTTTTATTACACCATCGACGGCCAATTGAATATTATTGCACAGTTACGGATACGGTTACGTTACGTTAAGGTATGCTCATGGAGACACGTTATTTCTGACGTCCGTCAATTTTAACGGATCCGTCAATACGTCAAACTGTTGGCAGCGTTCATACAATCACGTCATCCGGCAAAGTAATTATCACGCAGCCGTTGGTACTTCTACATTTTGGTTGGAACTTCTGATCTGTTATTCAAGTGTCAAAAGTAGTTAAAATGGAGATGCGGCTTTTCCGTAACCATGACAATTGAAAGTTCTATCATTTTGCTGGAACCTGCGCATTTCCAAAGGAATTTGGCGGCAAACACGCCAAGATAATTGTCGATAGATCGATATCGTACAAGTTGTTCAAACATCAAACGGGCAGTAAAATCGCCCGTCAAATTTTCGGACGTATACAAATGAAAGTTCAACTTCAATCAACTCTCAAGATCACAACGGACGTCAGATCAGTCAAGTTCATGATTGGTGCACGTGACTAAACGGACCGTCAGAAACGTCTTGACGTGTCTGTATGGACGTACCCCCAAGGCTTTCCAATATATCGAGTAATGTGTTCAGAATAAGACCAAGAGAATTGCCGGGAATGACTTTGAGAAATATTCGTTCATCAACGGAGCCATCGGAGAATTGGAAGAGTTATGATATATATATATATATATATATATAAATATATATATATATATATATATATATATATATATATATATATATATATATATATATATATATAAATATTTATATATATATATATATATATATATATATATATAAAAACCTACTGGTGGTTGACCAGGAATCTATTGAAATCATATATATATATATATATATATACATATATATATATATATATATTTATATATATATATATATATATATATATATATATATATATATATATATATATATATATATATATATATATATATATATATATATAATAACCTACTGGTGGTCAACCAGGAATCTATCGAAATCATATATATATATATATATATATATATATATATATATATATATATATATATATATATATATATATATATATATGTATATATATATATTTATATATTTTTTTCTGCCAGTGGTAAACTTCAACGTTTGAGTGGATGATGATAATGATTTTCCTCATTTTTCATCATGATGACGATATTCACCACTTGTATTCCTCACAAATTGCAAAATGAATAGAAAGGAATATATAGCCAAATGGAACGGTCGAATTGATATGGTCTATATCCACTTTACCATCATTCTCTGATGTATATCATGTTCCTGATGTTGCGGAAGAATCATAAAACTATGTCCTTGATCAACTCGAGTCTTCATAGGAGCAAACATCACGATACCAACATTAAACATGCGAGCATGTGCTTGACACTTTGCAGTTCTGCCATCTCAACTTCATGACTCGATCGGCTTCGATTCTCCGGCCCAGTTGTTCACAAGAAGTTAATCGACTGTCAATTCATTATCTTCCTTGGTTACCTGTGCTGATATTGATCGAAATATTGAATATTGAATATTATTATTGATATTGATCGGTCAATGAGTCTGACGGACTATTTGACCTCAGATTATAGCTCTGACCACGGATCATATTTGCAATTGAAAGTAAAGTGGCTGACATCTGGTGGCGTTTTAGTGAACTGGGCGAAGACAGATACATAGGCATACAACAACATGACATCTGACTGCCTCTGGACGGCCTTTTTGAAGTTTCGCCCACTTCGACGGTGGCGCCCCTGGATCACTTTTAAACGCGAATATGGATCAAAATTGAGCGCCCAAATAGATTACCATCATTGGTTGTATAGCTATAATTTTGTAGGCCAATATAGCGTTCACATCTGATTTTGGTTGTGTATTTTCATGTGGAATGTCACGTTTTGTAGAAAATCACTGAGATAACACGAGATGCAAACTCTGGATCAACAATTGCAAGATTGTCAACGGACATTTCCCATTCCTTCTGAATTACCAGTCTGAAGTGGGAAGCTGTCCAAATACCACTTGAGGCCGGTATTATGAAGAATAGTTATGTCACCAAATAGCGCTACTTGGCCACCTAACGAGGTCGAATAGCTTAATGGCATTATCATGAGCACCATCAGACTATTCGTACAAATAAACTGGTCAAATAGCTATTCGGTGCTGAAACCACCTGATAAATCCTTATGTGGTAGGTTAGCTATTCGATCAAATAACTTTCACTGTTCTTTATGATACCGGCCCTTAATCCACCACTGATAGTTATTCGAGGAAAGGGATGAAGACTCTTTCCAACTCGACCATTGGTTCCTCCTATTGATTTCATATTTGAAAACGCTCTTTGAGAGCAATTTTTCATACCATACAGCCATTGTCTTCGAACCCGTTATCATCCTCACGAAACAGCTGGAGGTAGTTGAATGCTCTGAAAATACATTCAAAGTGGGAAATAGTATGAAAGAATATGATGTTGAATGAATCTGAATAGCATTGACATAGAGAAAACCAAAAAAATATTAGCATACATTCTTATGAAATACGGTATTCAGATTTGATTGTTTCTTCCATTGATTAGATCAGCGTATAGCGGAGATCCCATTTCACATACCGAAAAAAATGAGCTTCGTTTTTATGTTTTTTGTTTGTTTTTTGTGTGTAATTTTGTGCGCGGCAAACAGGTCAGAAAAAAATACATATCGATTTGAAACTTCTTCTACATATTTTTGTCATACCAGAATAGGCTGGGATTGTTTTTCAGAAAAATCAGTCAGAAGGTTTTTCCGTAAAAAATCGTAGTTTGAAAAATCCTCATAAGAATAACCCGGAGGAAAAATACTTGAAAAACAAGATTTCTTCAAAAAATCTCAAACTTTCAACGAATATGAACAATTAATCATTATACACCTTTTCATAGATTTTTGCACAATCGGGAGAGAAATAAGAAAGAAAACGCATTGAAGGTGTACATTTTATTGAATATTTGGATCAATTATTGGTTCTGCAAAGTGAATGTGCGACAGGTTGCAGTACTATAAATGTCAACAAGTTGGAGGCGGGGTTTTTGATCGTTTAAAGTAACCCAAGTTCCGTGAATTTGGATTGAGCTAATATAATTATTTTCATTCTAGATTTCCATACTTCTAAGCTCATCTCACATAGCGCATCCCGCGTTATCCCAGTATTAAATTTATACATCTGTAGTCAAAGCCACTCTCAAGATATCCGATGCAACCTATTAGAAGTGCCGTGCATCAATTTTCCTATTCCGC
Source organism: Brachyptera risi (assembly GCA_964007535.1). Taxonomy (NCBI): domain Eukaryota; kingdom Metazoa; phylum Arthropoda; class Insecta; order Plecoptera; family Taeniopterygidae; genus Brachyptera; species Brachyptera risi. The sequence goes on along the minus strand of OZ023328.1, from coordinate 13,043,234 downwards.
AATTCTTGCTATATACTCCTGTTCAAATGGGTTTGATGAAAATCGGTCAGAATGAGTTGATTTGGGATTACCTTAGCGACCGAAGAAAAAAATGTACCGACCTGGAGGCTCATTCTGAAAATATCCGTCGATTTCTATGCGATCGAATCCGTTTCTATTTCACTTCATTAAATATATTTATATATATATATATATATATATATATATATATATATATATATATATATATATAATATATATATATATATATATATATATATATATATATATATATATATATATATATATATATATATATATATATGTGATGTCTGAAGTTTTGAGGGCCGACCCACACTCATCCCAGAGGGGCAAATCTCCGCAAAGCCAGCCAGGACCCACACAGGATCACACCACCACACACCACACAGGATACCATCACAGGATCGTGATCCTCGTCGCTCATTGGTCGGGCATTTCCCTATATAGGAGCCACTGGAGAGAGCGTATGCCATCGATTCGAGTACCTCAATAAGACAAGAACGACTACAGAAGATGGCGAATAGTTTTTCGCCGAAACGTCGAGTTATAGGGTTCTTTTCAGGACCACCCACACTCATCCCAGAAGGGCAGATCTCCGCAAAGCCTGTATTACCATATATATATATATATATATATATATATATATATATATATATATATATATATATATATATATATATATATATATATATATATATATATATATACATATATATATATATATATATATATATATATATATATATATATATATATATATATATATATATACATATATATATATATATATATATATATATATATATATATATATATATATATATATATATATATACATATATTTATCCGTCCATATATTCGGTTTCTCTATATATCCGTCGATTTCCATGACGACCAAAATGGATTCGATGGCTATGAGCCGGGAAAAAATATAAATTTCAATACGGATACAGCCGAATCGCTTTCAAAGCGGTCGCTTGCATTTCCATGTGATCGAAATCCAGTTTAAGAATGAGCCTCCAGGGGGATTTCACTGATGTGAGTAATTATCAAACATGAACATTGCAAGATGGGATATAACAAATACTTCAAAAAACGCAGGTAATAATTGCTGACAGTTCTGGATGGTCAAATTTGATTGAGACAAATGTTAAGAGAACAACTGTATGCAATAGTGACACCCTATACTCTCCCCATCTATTCTTTTCTCATCTTATCACGTACTGTTCCACCGAAATAACAAGTAACATATTGTGAATGAGTATAATAGATTGAAAGTATTCACAAGATACTTTTCTGTATAGTAACAAAAGAAATTTCATCACTACACGTTCGAACGGAAAGTCACAACAATCGTTCCACTTGTTTATATGTTACGTTGACGCTGATAGTGTTACAATGCACATTATGTTTCTGATTATTCAGGCCTCATTATAGTCATTCCACTTCCGGATTTGGTTGATTGAGAGAAATTGTGCTCTTATGAACCTCGATTGAGATGTCGAATGATACATATATCCACACACAAATCTGGCCTTATAAAGATTGGCAAAGAATTGGCCTTGTTGGCCAATTTCTCGAGAGTTTGCATGATTATCTCTAACACCAAAAGTTATTTCTGAGATGATATATCAAAAAGTTGTTTGTATCATCATTTTCGATGGTAATAATAATAATAATAATAATAATAATAATAATAATAATAATACTTCATTTATTCCTTCAATCTTGATCATATTACACATGATATCGGAAAAGTCGTACAAATTGAATACAAAAATATAAATATGAATGAAACGAAATGAATGATACTCTGAATGGATATCTGAATGATAATTCTGAGAATTATATGGATATCGGGCCAGACGCTTACTGCCACCGACTCTAGGACAATACTATGTGGAATCGGCACTCATCGGATCATAGTTTTTATGCTTCTCCATTTTTGGAATTTTTTTTTCAACTACTTTTAACTCCACTTCGTCGCAACAGAATTCTCACCATTTTCCAACTGCCAACCAAAGTTCCTTAATCTTGTTCGTATTTTCAGACTCTTCTTTTCTTTATTAATCCCCGATTATAAACCCACCTGCCATTTTTCCCTTGTACAAAAACTGAACTTCAAATGGTTGAAATATAACGATTTCTCTCCAGAAATGTTCGTTTATTTTCATCCCCGAAGTTTACCGATCATTATTCTTGCATCAAGTCATATTGAAGATAACAACCAACGAGTAATCGTATTCCGTTATTACTTTCGAAGCTTTTTATACAATAATAAAGATGGTCTCACATTTTCCCTAGATATTTCTATATTGTCTATTTGAACCAATCAAAAGACTTCTCTCAATTGTTGTGAAGAGAAGATAACCATTCAATCCCAGGGGATGCATTTCTGTATAAGATGAACCCAGTCTCAACTTATGCTGGCCTTCCATGAACGCGATTTGCGTTTCGCTTTCGCAAGGCGGTGGAATTGAGGCGAGCTCAACAATCAGAAATCGCGTGAAGCCTGTCTTACACGAGAAATGGTTTCAATTGAATGCAATCAATTGGTTCCTCAAGGTCACTCCAAACAACCGAATGACCTATCACACACAACCAAATGGCCGGGCTGGTTGAATGGTTCACAGCCTCCTTGAGGCACGGCCTGCTTGTCACGATTCACAAAATAGTCAAGAATTGTTTGAATTGTTCGAACAAAATTGT
>OZ023328.1:13020504-13035504 GCA_964007535.1 Brachyptera risi | reverse complement strand
CAATTGTAACGCTCCGATTAGTTTGAGTACGAACAAACTTAACTTCGGAATATTCATCGGAGGACGCAATTTTTCTACTTGCTGTATCTTCGAATTTACTGGACGTACTGGGCCGAATACCTCCAGTGTTTCCAGTAAGCAGAATTCACTGGCGCGATGAGTTTCGGAACGATCAGTAAGTTACTTGTTGTAGGTTTCGGAATGCATCCAGTATACTGGCAGTAGATTCTGGAGGTTTTAGAACGCACTCACAGTAGATAAATAACACAATCAGTTGCATGAAGATATTTATTAATCAGCTGTCACACCATTCTTATTGAGTGAACAAAGTACGATTCGGAATGATTTTAGAAATGATACAAGGATTAATTACAAATCGTAGAATAAAATGAAGTTTCAAAAGAGAGACGACAGCAAAATATATGAGAATTGAGATAATTACAAGAAGAACGTGAAATACTACATTCTTGTTGCACAGCAATACAACTTTAGAATATTCTTTCATTCCCTTATTGGGATAATGAATGATAGAGTTCCTTGAATGACCTATATACTATCTAACTATTCCCCAGAGGCGGTGAGATCGCCCTTGTGGTGCTCCGTTCAGACGATCGCAGCTTGACACCCCCATTAGCTCCAATTGGAAAACAATGTCTTTATGTGAAATTTTCGATGTTACTAAAGAGAATTTATAATACCAGTACTCACTTCATTATTCCAATTTTCAGTACTTTCGTTCGATTGAGCATTCATGCTCTGTATTCATAATCATTAAAACTGGATGAAAAGGCATCTCACCGATCTTTTCCGAGAAGCTACTTCAAAGCAAACACAATCCCGGATGATCCGGGATGATCCAGGAAGAATGATCACACTGAAGTGCACTTGCACAATTAGGTTCTCTCTCAAAAGGATATTCTTGATACTTTATTCCAATTTATTCTAATTATTCTATCCTTCTAATCTCGTGCTCGAAGTTATAAAGATTCAAACAAGTAGACATCACTCCCACCCAGTTGTGTAGCATCGATAAACTAACGAGGAGAGTATGTTTAATTTATTTTCTGATACAAAAACTGAATACACCCAAAGGAGAGATTCAAACTTATAATGTTCTCTAATGCTGGAAAAATACATGTTCCCATTAATTGTGTTCCTTTCTTCCGTTTTTCCTCTCAAAGTGAATAATAATTAATTCATCATGAAGAGAGGAAATAATATGCTCATAACTATTCTCAATTAGAGACTGAACAATTCAATCCATTGTTCTCTTGATAGAGTTGAGTGAAGAAAGGGCTTTCACAATAAACACATTTATGAAGAGAGTGTACAGAGATTTTATGGACGTTCCAAGTAGGCCATCAGAAAATAACATACGTAGCTCCTGCCACGACGAATGTAAAGTATCGAGCTTGGAACATATTCCTTCGAAAAACACGTACAGTTCAAATCACATATCGTATATAAATGAATTGCATCTTCATGTTAGAATGGAATAGATTTTGACTCGTGTCCATATATCCATGACTCAGTCCTATGAAAATGACTTCAATTGAACGAATCCAATTTAAGAGCCCGCATCTTAGCTGAGAATGTCTCTCTTCAAAATGCTCGACACAAGTTTGATGTGCGTTGAAAAGTTTGGTTGTGGGTTGAAAAGTTGGAAAGGGATAATATTGAAAGAATTTCAGTAACCATCGCTAGATGGAGGAGTTTTTCGCTTCATAATTTGGACAAAATCTAGTTACATGACACATTTTGGCCAAGGAAATTGGGGAAACCACGGAAATATAGGCGAATTATAATTTCAAATATTGATAAGGAAAGTTGAACTTAAGGATGTGCGTTTGTAATTTATCTCCACTATTATTCGGTTACCGGGAATTGAGCAATGAAAACCATCAAATTGGGCACGTTTTGATTCAATTATTGCTCTATAATGAAATTATCCTGCAATTTTTGATTAGGCATATCTAATTTTGAGGGTATCACTTATTCATTGCATTTTACCACAAGTTCATAGTGTTTGTGGTTCTTGAGATATATGTGGCGGAAGTGCACCCTGTAAATCTGTCTAAGATGCGGACTCTTAATCCGATCGAATATTATTGTTTGCGTAACGACTCCACCAACAGCTAGGTTATACGAGGGTATGAATGAGCACGTGATTATCAAACTATGATGTTGTGATAAGTGAATGGCCATTTGAAAAATCCCATGCCTTATGCGGAACTCGAATCCATGCCCAACGGTAACTTCAGTTTTTGAACAGGTGCCTTAGCTGACCGAGCTACCGAGGGTGGTGCCGCTCGTACGTGAAGTTACTTATTCGAATGAGAAATGGGTAGATTTTTTCTCCGAGCTCGTTCAACAAATAACCGTCTCATCACATCATATCTGCGCAATAATTCATGTCTTCTTTTACTATTATGCATCACACATTTTTGCACTGTCGCTCAGACTGTCTGAAATCTCAAAGAAGACTTTTCGCATGTCGTTACCAGAGTCGATAAAGTAGCAAGGCTACAGAAGGTAGAACTGCTTTAGCGACTCTGTCGTTATCCATTGTTACAAATGAGCCCATTTTATGACGTCATATATCACCGACGAAATCACTCGAACCACTCGGATTCATCAAGTTTCGTGTCATAAAGTTGGTAATTCGGTACGAGGGTAGACTATCTTATAGCGACAACATGGCTTATTGTCGGACCGGAAGTAGATTTCAGATTAGTTTCAGTTAGGATCGAATCGATTTGGAATGTTTTTCTCTGTTATATGTTAGTTAGTTCAGGTCAGATTGAGTTAGGTGAAATGTCTGAATTACCAACGTATTATGAGAGAGAGTGACCGTACAGTGAGTTTGATTATATATATGCCTTATATATTGGGTTTTAACGACGTACTATACTGTTGACTATGATCTATTGGCGTCAATGGATGATGAATGAGATGATGGGATGATGAGATGAAATGTTATTTCATTAGGTGTTTCGGATGGTGGGAAAGATTCGGTCGTGGTCTGTTGTTAAGGAACCATCCCCCCAGTATCAACCTGAACGACAGAGGAAAGCCACGAAAAACCGCTGTCTAGATGGTCGACCATGGCTGGAATCAACCCCCGGTCTCCCGAATGATGGTTCAGTGTGTTACCACTCGACCACGCGTCTCGGTGAGAGTTTAATTCAGCAGAACATGAATACTGGTTTTTAATATCCATTGAATTCGATATACAGGCATTTTTATGTATTATTCATATGATACTGATAATAGATCATTGATTTATTCAACTCCGAGCTTAGATTGAATTATCAGGATGGGTGATCACTTGATAATGGGAGAGCTTCGACTGGCAAAAACATGGCTGTCACAGCCCGCATGACCGCTCGCTGTCATATGATATCACAGAATAAGCTTATTCAGCAGAGCCACGTGGGATGTAGTGATATACCAACATGGGAGAAATCATGATAATTTAATAATACTAATCATAATAATACTCCATCATAATTTGAAGAAGGTGTACCGACTCCCATATGGGGAGCATATGGGAGGCATATGTACTTTCTTGAGGTGAATAAGGGTCAAAGGTACCGATTGCCCTCCGCGATTTAGTGCATTGCTTTTTGAGCTAGTCAGCTAGATGTAGATAAGAGTGGCTACGGTACCGTGATATTGTTGAACGTACGGAATCTATCATTTCCGTAGGAAGCAAATACACTGCCGCTGACATAATGATTCTACTGAGTCGTGTATAACGTTGTGAAGCGCTCTTTGATGTAGTCGGAAATGAAAGCTTCAGTTGTGCTACGGGCAATCAGTACCCTGGACTCAGAGGAAATGAAAGCTTCAGTTGTGCTACAGGCAATCAGTACCCTGGACTCAGAGGAAATGAAAGCTTCAGTTGTGCTACAGGCAATCAGTACCCTGGACTCAGAGGAAATGAAAGCTTCAGTTGTGCTACAGGCAATCAGTACCCTGGACTCAGAGGGAATGAAAGCTTCAGTTGTGCTACAGGCAATCAGTACCCTGGACTCAGAGGAAATGAAAGCTTCAGTTGTGCTACAGGCAATCAGTACCCTGGACTCAGAGGAAATGAAAGCTTCAGTTGTGCTACAGGCAATCAGTACCCTGGACTCAGAGGGAATGAAAGCTTCAGTTGTGCTACAGGCAATCAGTACCCTGGACTCAGAGGAAATGAAAGCTTCAGTTGTGCTACAGGCAATCAGTACCCTGGACTCAGAGGAAATGAAAGCTTCAGTTGTGCTACAGGCAATCAGTACCCTGGACTCAGAGGAAATGAAAGCTTCAGTTGTGCTACAGGCAATCAGTACCCTGGACTCAGAGGAAATGAAAGCTCCAGTTGTGCTACAGGCAATCAGTACCCTGGACTCAGAGTAAATGAAAGCTTCAGTTGTGCTACAGGCAATCAATACCCTGGACTCAGATTCTGACACAAGAAATATTTCACTCTGAAGACGCGTTTCGGTACACCTTCTTCAAATTATTAGATGAGCGTAGCGTAGCTTTCCATTTCACACCCTGAAAAGAAATGGGTTTCGTTTTCATGTTTTTTTTTTTTGTAATTATGTACGCGGCATACAGGTCAGATAAATGAATCAATCAACATGAAACTTTTTCTGAACGTTGGTGTCATACCAGAATAGGTTGGCATTGTTATTCAGAGAAATCGGTCAGAAGGTTTTTCCGGAAAATAATCGGAAAGTTTTAAAAATCCCCGTAAGAATAACCCGGAGGAAAAATACTTGAAAAATAAGAATTTTTCAAAAGCTCTCAAATTCCCACCGAATATGAACAATACTATTATACACCTTTCCAGAGATTCTTGCAACAATCGAATGAGAAATAACAAAGAAAACGCATTAAAGGTGTACATTTTATTGAATATTTGGATCAATTGGATTTGCAATGTGTTTATGCGCAGGTTGCAGGTTACTATGAATATCAACAAGTTGCAGGTGAGGTTTTTGAACTTTTGAAGTAAGTCAAGGTTTGTAGATGTAAATTGAGCTGATAAGTTATTTTTCATTCTAGATTGCCATACTTCTAAGCTCATCTCACAACGCGCATCCCGCGTTTTCTTAGTGATAAAGCATGTTGGCATCACTACATCTTGGCTACGCTATGCGTCACTTGGGTAACCATTCTCGCAGTAAAAACATGAGCGCTCCTGGTGCTCAATCACGGAAACACACGTAGTTGCGCGCGCAATTCTTGCTGCCCCTCACAACTGCATGTGTCTATAGATGGGACATATTTTTGAGCGGTCGAAAATTGGCGATCTTTTTTTTCGCTCCTGTGAACTGCGTAATCAACTTGCGTAATTAACTTCACATTTAATGTATCAATGTCCATCATTATTGCATGGAATTATTCAATATTCAATGTGATTCTGGTTTCGTGGCGTGAGCTATTTGATTTATTGTGATTAATTAATTATTGTGATTATTATCATCACTATAATTTTTTGCAATTCTCTCTTTGTGTTATTATTGGTAATATTGGTTCCCCATATAGTTCTTGGAGTATAGTGTTCCTTAATGAGTCTTTTTTATTTTTTTTCACATTTTCATCAGCTAAACTAGGAAAACGCGGGATGCGCGTTGTGAGATGAGCTTAGAAGTATGGAAATCTAGAATGAAAAATAACTTGTCAGCTCAATTTACATTTACAAACCTTGACCTACTTCAAACGTTCAAAAACCTCACCTGCAACTTGTTGATATTTATAGTAACCTGCAACCTGTCGCATAAACACTTTGCAAAACCAATTGATCCAAATATTCAATAAAATGTACACGTTTATTGCGTTTTCTTCATTATTTCTTATTCAATTGTTGTAAAAATCTCTGAAAAGATGTATAATAGTATTCTTCATATTCTGTGAGAATTTGAGAGCTTTTGAAAAATTCTTGTTTTTCAAGTATTTTTCCTCCGGGTTATTCTTACGAGGATTTTCCAAACTTTCCGATTATTTTCCGGAGAAACCTTCTGACTGATTCCTCTGAATAACAATCCCAACCTATTCTGGTATAACACCAACGTTCAGAAAAAGTTTCAAGTTGATTGATTCATTTCTCTGACCTGTATGCCGCGTACATAATTACAAAAAAAAAAAACATACATAAAAACGAAGCCCATTTTTTTGCAGGGTGTGAAATGGAAAGCTTCGCTACGCTCATCCAATAATTTGTCATATGATTTTCCAAAGACCTTTGTGATAAGGGTAGGCCTAATAATTTTGTTAAAAAAAAATGGAAATACAAAACCATCCATTTCATTCTCTTATTCTGTATTGACTTACGTTATTGTTGTCAAAAAAGCACAGACCAGGTTCTTTGATAGTCGATACTCATTTTGCATTTTCAGCAAGTCGTTCCATTGAGTAGGTATAGAAGTGACGCTAATAGTTATCCTCATACTATGATTAATGATAATATGTGCTTTGGACATGTCTACAAGACGGGTGATCGTTCACCTCAAAGACCTTAAGATATAACTACGGTTGGTTCACCTCTTCATCAGAGAATTCGATCGAATGATTTCAAATGTGCTCTCATTACTCGAGAGGGCTGTGGAAACAATTGAGCTTCACGTAGGCCTACGGTACGGAACTGTTGTCTGAAATCTATGACTATCAATAAAGTAACTGGATAAGCAACATGGGTTAAGTCCTATCCTATTAACATTAGGCCGTTTTCACCATGATGGAATCAGCGCGCTTTCGTGTACATTTGTGAGATTCGCAATTTCAAATCAAATCGTATGTATTAGGCTCGTATTTCAGTGTATAGTACATAGTTGTATACTTGAATTTTTCCTGACCTTTCTCGTAGATGATGAGTAATCATCCAGTTATCAAATGGTGAATATAGCAGTAGGGCTCTTGACTAGGGGACTAAATGCTTTTACAGACGTATTTTGAATATAGATTGGCCAATTCAAATGAAATTTATTCCAATATTGCTTAATGCAGTTGGAAATGGCTGGATCCACAGATTGCATTACATCTATCACTCGTATAGATCAACATACAACAATACCAGCAAATCATCATAACATTTGTGAGGTGGCATCCCTTTGATATACGCATGGTGCGAAAGGAAAGCGCCATGTTGCTTATCCCGTTACGTTATCGTTAGTCATAGCTGAAATCGATTCGTTGAACTGGAAACCCTGCTTTAGCGCGACTGCCACTCAAAATAACGTCCTGGACCTGGCTAGCTCCAAGAGGCTAAGAATTGTTATGGGTAATGTTCTCTAGGAGAGCCGGATACCATGGCAATACGAGATGATAGCAGTCACGGTCACTTAGAACGCAAAAATGTTACCCATTTTCAGCCCACCTCAAGAGGAGTGTCAAGATTTTGTGCCAACAACAATGGAAATACACAAATATTGGACCTATTGTTATGGTAATCAGCTCACTGGCGAATAGAAACCAATCGGGATCCTTAGTTTCTTGAAGCTAGCTGGGCCTGGGACGTTATTTCAAGTGGCAGTCGCGGTAAGAGTCCACAAGTTTCAGACACACTTCAAACTGAAGCCTATCAAACGGTCACCTTCAATTGAATATGATATTATTTTATCAATTCTCAGTTCCATCTTGGATTGTAGCTATCGTACCGATGGATGAAGAAAACAGTGTTCTGGAGCATGACTCATAATCACAACCAGTCACAATTAGGAACCCACTGAAACGTGTGGTCGGGTGGTTAATACAATGGACCGTCATTCAGGAGACCACAGTTCGATTCCCGCCGTGGTTGATCATCCTGACAGCAGTTTTTGATGGTCAATACTGGGATGGTTCCTTCAAGACAGACCTTTACCGACTCCACACCGCTGTTCAAAACGCCCAATAGAATAACCTTCATCTCATATATCATTCACCGACGCCAATAGATCGTAGTCATCAGAACCTTGAACCCAATATGAATTTAAAAACAGAACACAAAATGAGCGGTTACAGCAGTGAAAATCACACCAGTTTCTAGTGCATTGCCCTATGCATTCAACGAATGATTGTGGTTATGCATAATGTCATCTTTCTCATGCACACAAACGGGAAGGGAAATATATACGTGGTCACTTGATGTTTCCGTGAACCATATTTTCTGTCCACATTGGAGTCAGCTTTGTAGAACATATCTCACACAATTGGCTGAAAAACAGTACACTACTCGCTTCAGAGAACTTCGAGTATCACAGTGATCCGCTTCACAATAAGATTCGAACTTCGATCACCATGCGGAATTGAGAGATCCAACAAGTCAGCCTTAAGAGTCCATGGGAGTCGATTCAGCTGAATATCAGTTTTTCGTTGATAACTTTTGAACGGTGTGAGATATCAGAATTATAATACGTCATACCATAGATAATTATAACAGCTTTGAGATCATATAACTCGATCATGACCATTCAAGTCATGTCGCATAACTGTCAAGCGTGCACAGGTAAATGATATGTTTTTTTAGTTGTATACGTTCGACAGTTATGCGACATGACTTAAATAGTGATGACTTATATCATCTTGAAGCCATAAAAATTATCCGTGTTTCTCGCGTGTTAACATTTCAATATCTCTCACCGTTTTAAAGTAATCACCGAGAAACTGATTTCCCGCCAAATTGACTCCCATGGACTCAAGTTATTTGACTCTGACGACAATCTGTATCGGGAGCTGGCATGAGTGTTGCGCATCCATCTAGCTCAATCCAAGATGCATTGAGGGTTGCGTTGGTTTGCCGCTATGAGAAAACACGTTCCATTTCCTGAGTACTTCCCTGAGAAATATTGATCGCTGCTCTATATACTGTTGATTCGTAGAAACGACTGATAGGCTGGCAAACTTGATGACTGCTGTTATCAGCTGAGCCGACGTCATTGAGTGAAGATTAGTTTCTCTCATCATCACTTTTCTACGCACTGTCAATCGTCTTTCAAACGTGGACCGTAAATTGAAATATATTTTTAACATGGGAGGGATAGGAAGTGAGGACCCCATCTCCAACCGGCAAACCAACGCAACCCTCGATGCATCTAGCTTTAATCCAATGTTCCATATACATACTTCTATTTTGATTCAGAATATATCTTCGAGTATAAGATTCAAGGAGAGTTGATAGAAAGAAAGAATGAATTTAAGTATTTGGGAGTAATCATTGACTCAGGTCTGAAATGGGCTACGCACACAGACACTGTCATCAGAAGAGCTAATAAAAGACCATACTTTTTGATGAGAACTCTTGAGAATAGTAGTAAGGAAGCCAAGGGAAAAGCTTATACGGCACTAGTTAGGCCAATACTTGAATATGCCAGTGCAATCTGGGATGTTAACAGAAGAACGGATATAAAAATGGAGAATATTCAAAGTAAAGCTGCCAAATTCGTTGGTGGAGGAAAATGGGTGAAGGCAGTGAAGAAGAGAAGATTAATTAGCGAGCTAACAAAAGTAGAGCTTGGAGAAGAGCTGAAGAAGCGAAAGAAAATAACAGCTGGTAATAAAGCTCAGCTTGCTCAAAATATTGAGAGAATGACTGCAGAAGAGGGGGAGGAGATAGGGTGGGTCACAGTGACAAGTTATGAGTATAGCAGTGCTACGGCAATGGTGAAGGAATTGAAATGGGATGCACTGAGTAAGAGGAGGAAAGTGGCAAGATTGGTTGCAATATACAAAGCGTACAGAGGGGATAAGGCATGGAAGGAAATCAGAGCCAGATTTCGGAACACCGCATTTCAGGGTAGGAATTACCACCGCCACAAGATCACGGCGGTAGGATTTGGGAGGTGGAAGCAGGCTGGGAACACATTGGTGGATAAGGGAATCGATGGGCCTCAGAGCGTGTTCGTCAACTCTCCATCAATTAATTTATTTAGGACAAGACTATTGAAGATTATTTAGACTTAAGTTTGCTATTTATTATCATATATGTATATATTTTTTTCTTATTTAAATAGATGAATGTGTTATGAGCCACCGGATTGTAAAATTCAATGCATAAAATCAAGTTTCATTCAAGATACGCCCAACATGAATATTCTGGAGTTGAAACGATAAAATGTTTCATGTTGTTTGTTATTGTCTGATTAGGTTATGAATTCGTGATATTTCTCCAGATCTCTGATATCAGTTTATGGGAAGCACAATATCTTGACTCGATTTGTTTCTGTCATATTTGTTCATACGATCTTGTCTCGCAGTGAAGCTACACGCTATCTCGAAACCATATCATCTCTCTTGTATTGAAGCTTCAGGTCGGTTGAGTTTTTCTCATATGAAACTTGTTTTGTATTGTTTCCCATCTAGGATAGAAGTGATTGGGTAAGATCGTTTGGATGAGACTACTAAATTTTGCATGATGTACAGCAGCAGCCTACTTGATTCGATGTTAGGTTCTGTGAAAACGGTATGCCGGTAAATTATAGTGGTCCATTGAATGATGTATGACATCCTAATTGGTGACAATCCGTTTTCCATTCTATTTTTCTCTCGTTTACCTGTTTACAGGGCCGTATTGAGGCCTAGACTCACGAGGCCCGGGCCTATAGGACGGCAAATTATCAAGGGGGGGGGGGGAATTTCAAGGGGCGTCAGAAAAAATGAGATAATACGTGAATAAGCCTATATATTCCCAAAAATCATGAATTTGCATATAATATAGGGCCCATATTCACGTTCCAAGAAACCCGTTAATGCATGGAGAGCTTTGAAAACAATGTGATATATCACTGTATTTATTCCAGTGTACAATATAGTATTCACTATATCTTTTTCTTGCCATTCAGCAAATTTCAATATCAATATTCCAACATATTATTCAGTAATCAACTGAGCTTATGGAATTATCTCCTTAATTGATAGTTCATAGTAATAGCCCAACACAATAATCATAAATGTGCTTCTGGATAGAAATCCAGTGCTCGTATCATATTCCTGATATTGTGCGCCCAATGGAAGACGCGGTAAAATTAGAATATTTGAATTTTCCCAATGGATTCTCAATGTTAAATCATGATCTGTTCCCATTCTATTTCTACTCTGTGATCTTATCGTGTACATTCCACTTCAAAATGGTCCTTTATTTTTCTATCTCCAAATATACGTAAAACAAACAATCCTCTTCCTTCTATTTTGCCGAAACGAACACCGGATTAAATTGACTTTTCGTATCTCTCCTCATAGAAGCAGTCCTTCAGACTTATTGATATCGGAGATTCCATCTTGAAAGAGAAAACAATAAATATTGATGAAAGAAAGCATTCAGCGATACATTTCATTCAATATAATAAAATGTATAGGATGAATAGTTTGATTCAATAGTGCAGAAAAGAATTGCAGAATTGAGAAGAGCCTTGGCGTATTGCTATTTATATATATAAGTTGTCGAGTCGGAGTTTTCTAACTCAAGCACTTGATGTATAGAGTAAACGACCAATCAAAAACGTTCATGGTGAGGATGGATTATAACATTTCCAGTGGAATTATCTAAACTTGCATTCACGAAAGAAGGTCGTTTAACAAACAAATGGATGTGAAACCGGTTATAGTCAATCGAACTTCTTTATTCTCTCGAAAACATGGAAACTTGATACAAAATTGTTGTTCGCCAATTGAGGCTATAAGAATGAAAAATAAGATCGCTTGGACGGGGCACAACAGGGGCAACCTCACCGCTCAGTTTTGATTATTCAAACAAATCAAATTCAGCACCAGGACTGCGCTCTCTGTTACCATAATTTGACGCCGCAAATGAAACTCCGTACATTTTCCAAAAGTCCAGAAAACATTGAAAGCGGAAACCATTCGTGTGATATATCCGGACATTACCAGCATTGGTATCAAGAGTGAACAGAACACACGAATTAGTATCTTCCGCTGTGTACCAAATCTCTTTGGCATTGTCCACTTCTTCCCATTGGCAGCAGATGTGAAGTTCATCATCATGCAATATATAAATATACATATATATATATGTATATATATATATATATATATATATATATATATATATATGTATATATATATATATATATATATATATATATATATATATATATATATATATATATATATATTAGGGATAACTTCGGTTCCAAAAAATCAGAGCTGGATAAACGATTCACAGGACCGATTCTCTGACATTTTTTGGTCGAAAATGAGAGGAAACTTCCATCTAGACGCTCTCTCACATTGGCGCGAGTTTATTCCTTGTTTTTAGGCGTCATCATATTATTCGGTTATCTTTCGTCCCATCAACATCTCTTCCGACAAAACAAAATAGTTGTAGAACACATTTTTTTGCGCACGTGGGGAGAATAGATGAATTATGCACGCGTGAACTACCGTAGTATATTATGAGTCTATACAATTTATATTGAGACAACACACTTGGAAAACATCCATCGATCAAACATAGAAGCTAATTATATAATAATAATGTATTATTTTTTACTTTTTTTATTCACACATTTTTAGTACAAATTAAAAAATCAGGAACTCTGCTACTAAATATCCTACAAAGCCTCTGATGAGACTTGTCTGTAGGCAAGTATTAACATACTACATTGAGTGAACATGATGTAACTTCATGTGTTATCACTTATTACACAAACTTGAACACATTAAACATTTTACCCGTAATTGAATTGTAACATAACACTGAAATGGAAATAAAAGGTTCATTCTTAACAAATAATTCGAAAATTCTTCTACTTGGTTCAATTTCTAAATAAAATAACATCCATTGATTAATACAAAAAAACAACATATAAACACAATAAACTCAATTTGAAAAAATTCTGAGTTTCTAAGGAAAGGAAAAACATAATTACCTATCGATAAGCCAAGTTCGTAGTACTTTCTTCACTTCTTGATAGGTAGATAAACTAGTAAGATTCGGTGGCAACTGATTAAATACGTATGGTATAACTAAACTTAACATTCTTTCACCGTATTTATTGATGAACGGTGGCACTACGTATGTTGTTCTCTGCTGAAGGCGGGTGTTGGCACTATGTACTAATTTTATTTTATGATCACTATTGAAATAATATCTGATTATAAATCTATACATGAACTGGTCTTTTAGGGATAGAAGGTCACACATTTTATGATAATTTTCTATAGAGCTATGAGCCATGGGGGGTGCAATAGTTCTAATTATGCGATTCTGAATTACTATCACATGCTGAAGGTGTCCATCAGAAGCACTTCCCCAGGATAGCAAGCCATACAGCGACAAGGACTCTGCTAACGCATTATATACAGAATGTAAGGTTTTGAAAGGCAATATATCTTTTAGAACAAAAAGTTGATATGAGCAAGACCGCAATCTTATACAAAGAGTGTCAATGTGAGGTATCCAAGAGAATAACCTGTCAATCACAACACCTGGGTAAACATGTGTCGGTAAATTTTCAATTAAGTCGATACAATTACAGTTCTCAATTGAATCCAATTCATTAAATTCTCAATTCATTTTTATGACTTTTCAAGGTAATATTTTTATATAGATTTTTATCAAATGGCGAACATATATGGACAATTTTCGTCTTATTAGCATTGATTACAAGGTTTCGATCATGTGTCCGGAGCAGTACTCTGTTAAAATCCTCTCGTGAATATGTTTCTGCTACATTTACATTTTTATGAGAAGCTATTATTACTGTATCGTCTGCGTACATTAACATGGTGCATCTGGACATACATTTGAACATATTATTTACATAGATGAGGTACAAAATAGGACCTAAAATGGAGCTTTGAGGCACACCACTATCACATGACTTATTCAAGCTACAAACATCAACTATTTTAACTACAAACTTTCTATTGTCCAAATAGCTCACAAACCATTGTACTAAAGGACCTCTAATACCAACACACTCAAGTGATTTTATTAACGTCGCGTGATTTAACGTATCAAACGCTTTTGTAAAATCTATGAAAAGAGCAACTACATATTTATTATCATTCAATCTAACATTCACAGACTCCGAAAAATTTACAAGCAAGTCATTTGTGCTACGTCCTCTCTGAAATCCGAATTGATACATGTTAATAATTTTAAACTCCTCTAAATAATCAATTAACCGATTTGCAACACATCGTTCTAATATTTTTTCCACAGTTGGTAACAATGAAATAGGTTTGTAATTGTTATATTTCAAGTGGTCACCTTTTTTGTACACTGGCTTAACAATTGAACACTTGAGCTTATCTGGAACTATACCATTTCTAATAGACGTATTTATAATTATGGCTACAACTGGGCTTATTTCCTCAATAAAATTTTTCAGGTCACACACTTTAATCCCAGGCTGCTTGTTCACGTCCAAAGCATTAATAATAGATTTTATTTCAGCTACATTCACTGGACATGAAAATATTGATTGCAATTCAGAAGCGGACTGTGAAGTTATGTCAAGCGGAGTGCAATACATATTACATACATGCTGAATATTTTCAATTTCGTAAACAAAGGAATCCGCAAAGCAATCAGCGATCTCGTGATCAGAACTGGTTCTACCCAAATACGCTGCTATCACTTCATCAACAGACGATCTCTTCTTTTTACCAATTACTTCATTTATCAATTGCCAAGTTTCTTTCATGTTGTTGCGAGAAGATTCTATTTCACACTTGTGGAAGTTTATTTTGTCATTCTTTAATCTCTTATTTATTTGATTTCTAGCTTTTATATATCGATCTCTATAAACAAGTTTCAAGCTGGTTTTGCAATATTTCCACTCTTTGAACAAGGAATCTCTTTCCATCATAAGTTCAATTGATTCATTGGTAACCCAACCCTTACAAACTCTACCTTTGTCTATAGTAGGCTTTTTAATGTAGGATGATTTATCATAACAATCACTGAAAATATGTACCAGATCATCGTACAATAATAAGTGTTCATTTCTGTTTAAGAAGTGAGCCCAATTTATTTTCTATTTACCTTCTTCTCGTTAATACATTTAG
>OZ023328.1:12983004-13015504 GCA_964007535.1 Brachyptera risi | reverse complement strand
GTTATTCTGGCAGCTCGAGCTATATCTACAGATCTTGGATAACTTCGAAAGTTTAAATAATTTTCGAGACATATTTTTTTCATGAAGAGTTCCTAATAACTCTGATTGATATTAAAGAATTCTATTCCAAATGTGTTTGCTTCGTTATTTCTCATTCGATTGGTCCAAGAAACACTGGAGATGTGTGAAGTATTTTTTTCCATTCTCAGTAGAAATTTTAGAGCTCTTGGAGAATTCTGATCATACAAATTTTTCCTCTCCGGATTATTCATATATATATATATATATATATATATATATATATATATATATATATATATATATATATATATATATATATATATATATACAGTGGCGTGCAGGCTATATATAAGGAGGAGCACGGCGCTCCACCTCAAAAGTGGGTGGGTACACCCACCCCTTGCTTCCAGCAAGGGGTGGGTGTACAAATTCAAAAGCTTCGGAAGAAAAGGCCTGATAATTGCACGTAGATTCATGATACACAATCATCTATGTGATTGTGTACGAATGAATCAATGTAGACAGTTATGTGGAAGAGCATGGGGGTACCAGGGAGGTAATTATAGGCCTATCATTTCACGAATGTGGAAGATCAAATAAGTCAGTACCCAAACCCACCACAGGTGGAGTGCTTGTTTCATATGAGGAAACATCGAGAATAAAGGCTTGCCATTCAATTCCAATTAATATATCTAAGGTCTGGCATTACCAAGATCAATAAAAGCCATGATATGAGAATCAGTTGAAATCAAAATATAATTGATCAATTGGTAACCATCGGTGGTAGCTGGTTGAGCACCCAGTTCAACTTACTCATTAGTAATTTCTGCACCAAGTTATGTAATGAGTCCAGGTGAGCAAATTGACTTTCAGACCTTTAGGAAAACACTCCATAGGCCTATCATGTCTCTCTGTTTGATGGTTAGTCTAGTTTTTAGGACACTCCACAGGTTGAGAGGGAACACAGATCGCATTTTCAATTTTGCGCGCAGCAAGTGCACGCATTCAATTCCCCCAGCTTATCTCACCCCACCTCTTTTCCTTTCCCGCTCAAGGGCAGCTAGTTGTACAATGTACACGTTTCGTCGTTTTTATTCTCTTCCAGTAAGCCTAATTCCAGTTCCAAAGCAATCAAAATTATGAATCACCTGGAAAAAAACATTAAACAAATTCCCTGTGGGGCTGTTGGGGGGCCTTCCCCCCCAAACCCCCCGCGGGTCACCGGCTTCGCACCCGCTTGCTTCTCTACGTCTTTCTCTATGGCCCACGTTTTGATTTTATATACATGGCTTGTTTGAGTTGTCACACTCTTCAATTTACCACTTCGAGGGCGACGCACCACGGAGATGGGGTGTACCACCCCCTATCCGGGGGTGTCTGCTCCACTCTAATTCGACCCTCTGCACGCCACTGTATATATATATATATATATATATATATATATATATATATATATATATATATATATATATATATATATATATATATATATATATATATATATATGTGAATTTTACAAACTTTTATAATTTTTTCTGGAAAAACTGTTTCACTGATTTTTTCGAGGAACAATTCATCAACTCTATTCTGGTGTGACATCAATATGAAAAAGTTTGAAGGTTATTGGTTTTCTTCTGACCTGTATGCCACGCACAAAATTCCAAAAAAAGAAAACGAACATAAAAACGAAACTCACATTTTTTCGTGATATGGAATAAAAATCTCTACTATACTCATCTGATCAAATATTTTGACCAACAAATCCAACTCACCATGGACCGTGATCTATCCAACACGTGACCTGACGTGATTGTTCGTAATGGATGGCCGGTACCCCAGAAGGTACTCCGAATGATGAGAAGCAAAGACACCACAATGTATTCGAATGGAAATATCACTGTAATGGTTCATTTCCAGACACCGGCACAGTAGCTGAGTGGTTAGCGCACATGCTTCGTGTGACCCGGAAGGTGAAAAGACATATCGGACCCGGCTCAATCCCCGCCACCGTCCATCTGTACAGGGGTTTTTCGTGGTTTCCCTCTGTAGTCTAGGCTAATGCCGGGATGCTTCCCACAATATAGGCCACGACCGCTTCCTTCCCACTATCCTTCCCATTACCCATAAACCTCCATCTCATCATCCCATCATCTCATTAATCATCCATCCGACGCCAATAGATCTCAGTCCTCATTACAATGCGTCGTTAAAAACCAATATATATATATATATATATATATATATATATATATATATATATATATATATAAAATCAGACATATTTCTAATAACATCAATCTTGATACAAAATCATCCTCTGAATGGTTATCCAGTTGAGAGAATAGGAAGGTAGGATCGTTCAAACAGAGCACCACAAGAGTGGTCTCACCACCCCGAGAAACACCCCGAAAAAAAAATAATTAAGGTTAAGATGATTCATTCGACTAACAATAAATCTTGACGTAATAACGCAAGGGTTGGAAAACAAGCCAACATTTATAGTGGATGAAAAATATCGAATCTTCTCATCGTTTTGACCTTGTCGTTCACCTTATTCTTCTTCCTCTCGGAATCTTCTTCCCTTCTCCTTTCTTTTCTCTGTACTTGTGTTCATAACAGATTTCACCCACTCTTTTTTGTTATTGTATTCGATCAATTCCATTCATTTTTCTCAATATTAAACGGTCGTGGCCGTTTGAACAAGTGTTTTGCATCCTGACTGATGGTTTTTCATGGTTTACCTCAGATGTTCCAGTCTGAGGGATGTGATGGCTTGTATACCTATATTCAGGTGAAAAAGCCGACTACTGGAGAGACAATTATCGGATATTATCATTCAACAAAATATTTTGAGGCGTTTCCAAGTCTTAATGGGATGAAGATTTGCATCAGGGTCATTTCACATATTCAATGTACATGAAATTTGAACGGTGCAAAGTATAAAATCAACAAATACTTCATAAGCTACAGACAATATTTGTCAAAAATGCTAATGGATCGATTTCTGAAGAGGCAAATATGAGAAGATCACTTGTTTGTAGTGGAAAAACTAATTGTTCTTGCCATCGAGTGTAACCTCACCATGGGATGTTACATAAAAGTATCATGTAACATATTGTGAATATTTGTTATGGATCGATAATAATTGATGAGCGTAGCGAAGTCTCCATCCCACTCTTATAGGGCTTTGTCTGTGTGTTTTTTTTTTTTTTTTTTTTTTTGTAAGCACTCCACAGGTCGCAAGGGTTGACTGATCAACATGAAACTTTTTTTGTACACGCGAACTCATCCAACTTAGAACTGTATAGTTTTTGGGATGAATCGGTCGGACCGATTTTGAGAATCATCATCTCAAAGTTTCTAAAAACCCCATAAGATTTGGCTGGGCGGAAAATGTTGAAAAATAAAATCTCTCCAAATGGGATGAAATTTTCTCTAAATGTGTATACATGGATTTTACACATTATTACGATTCTTTAAGCAATTCTGATCAGTCGTTTTGGAGAAAAAAAATAAAATGACTGATAATATTCATAAAATATATCATAAAAATCACAGCCTTCTTTATTCAAATCATTCATTTCTTATACTGCCCTTTCACTCGGGCTATTTTGACGGGTTCGCGCATATTTGCTCGCGCAGGCAAAAATGGTCTGGTATGTACTGCACCCTGGTATCTAAAGTTCCAACTTCGAACAATTGTCATTCTTTTCAACAGTCATTCTTGTCACAATATTCTGTCAATTTCTTGCCACGTTATTGAGGTAATGTCATATCTACATTTTGGCTAGGGCCTATAGGCTTACCCAGATTTAGACGTGAACGATATTTAGCAATGCAATGCAATGAACAATGCAAAGCAATGCAAACAACATCAAACAAAGCAATGAACATCATTCAAGAACTTGTCCCGGTGATATTCCGGATCCATTATATTATTGAATAAAATCATTCATATCATTTATTAACATAAACAAAGTTACAAGTTGGTGACCTCGCGAAGTCACGGCCTAATAGAATGCGTGCGTAATTTAAATTATCTTACGGAAATTCCCAAAGTTATTCGTATCTTCGCAGATATGACACTTCAAACAAACTGATTTACTTGAACATCTTTGGAAAGTGACGTCATGGTCTGGAAACAACGGCACCATCGGCGATTTTGTGAACTAAAATAATTGGACATCGGTTAACATGGGAAGCATACCCCGAGTGAAAGGGCAGTATCAGAGAAGAATGATCTGAATAAAGAAGGCTGTGATAAAAATTATGACAGAATTAAGTTGTCGAGATTCACTGCTTTCTAGATTCAAGAGTTGACCAACAATGAAGTATATTTTATATGCGTCAAGGTGTGTAGAATACCAGAGTCAATGAAGTGGCAAGAGTAGAACTTCTTTAACGACTTTTATAGCTTATTCAGATATCAAGGTGTGTAGAATACCAGAGTCGATAAAGTAGCAAGGGTAGAACTACTTCAACGACTTTTATACCTTATTCAGATATCTCGCTCATCTTACAACGCATATTTCGCGTTTGACTAGTTGTATGAAAATAATGCACGGCGTGAAGCAGTTTCACTACAGCATCTTCATCCGGAATGTCATTGCGATCGTTTATATGTTATATAGGCACTGAGAATAATACCTCATATATGGATTCCACTCGAACGTATTATTCCTACAATTGATGAATCTCAATGACGAGATTCACAAATAGAAAACATAGCTACGTCTTCCAGAGTTATCAAATTATCAACATTGCTTTTGGATCATCGATGTATCGAAATGTATTAGATTATCAGGATTTTATACGACATCCCTCTTTCGTGGATACCTGGAAATATTGCACTGACGCAGAAACTGTAAGTTGTGCGTGGAGCCTGGAACCTCGCTAAAAATGATCCACACAATCCGTTCGAAAAGCTGGCGCGACCGAACCGGCCGGTCAAGACAGCTTCCAGCATTATATTGTCGGCTCGCATGAGACGACATGACGTTCGCCTTTTGAGCGTATATGCGACGTCTTGTCAAGAGCATATTGGCTCTCGGAAATATAGGAGGTCTCAAAAGACGATTTCAGAGAAATGAAGAAAACACAGCTTCTATCTTTTCATTTATTTTACTTTTTATTCACTGCAATTTTCATTCAACGACGTTATATATTGAAATAATAATACTGAAATATCAATATAAAATCAAGTGTCTTAATACTGATTGTATGTGATTATTTTTTTCTCAAAATCTTGTACAACTGTCTACTTTTTTCGCCACTTGATGTAACTTGATTGCTCAAAATTGAAAGTATTCAAAAAGATACCTGACACTTTGTAAGTAGAATATAACAAACCACTCAATGTTTTTTTTCTTTTTACTTCAACTACTTTATTAATTTCAATGTTTGAGAAATACGTCCGAATTTGAATAGAACTCATAGTTCACTATTTCAACTCACAGTTGAGCCTTCTTTAGGGTCTTTGTGGATGTTTTTTTTGCCGCAATTGTTTTTTCTTTCTGTATCAGTGTATGTGACCTATAATAATGAAAAATCTCGAAGAAATGATCAATCATGATATAACATATGAGGAGAGTTAGAATACACACTTAATTGTCACATGATCATTGAACATATACAGAATTGAAAATACATGCAAATATATCAAATGGAACCAATCGATATAACACATCTGGAAACACTTTGAAATACACATCATGAAAGCACTCTCCTGAAGCACATTGAAATATGTAGAATACGGATATATTGATTGATATGAATGAAAGCAATGATGACCCAGTATTTGAGAGTCAATTCACACCATCAATCAATCGTTGATAAAAATGTGGGATATTGAATATTAATTCATGTATCATTTCAAAAAATATCTCCTAAATTTATTCTATTGAATTTCAGCATTACCGAGATGCGTGGGTAACACACTGAACCGTCATTCGGAAGATCGGGGTTCGATTCCCGCCTTGGTTGACCATCCTGACAGGGGTTTTTCGTGGTTTCCCTCTGTCGTTCAGATTGATACTGGGATGGTTCCTTAACATCAGGCCACGACCGACTCCTTCCAACCATCCAAAACACCTAATAAAATAACCTTCCGTCTCATCACCCCACCATCTCATTCATCATTCACCGACGCCAATAGCTCGTGGTAATCAGTATAGTGCTTCGTTGAAACCCAATATAAAACAAGGGTGAGCGAGCTCACCCTTGGACGCCCTCATATAGAGAATTGAACCTTAAATTGATTGTTCCTATTGACAGAAAACCTTAAATGGATTCTTCTGTAAAAATAAATTCCTAAATTGATTGTTTCTTTTGACAGAAATCTTAAATACATTGCTTCTATTTACAAAAAATCGTTACAAGATTTCTTCTATTGACATAGAATCCTGAATTAACTTTTCTCATCAACAGAGTAGAGTAGGCCCACCTTTGATATTTTACTTATAGGCGTAATAATCTAATACTTTTATTAAATGCTTATTTTTCTATGTTATACTTAACGACCCCACTATGAGCTAGGTTATGAAGGGTACAAATGAGCGGGAGATGAAAAACAGTGAGCTGATGATAGATGAAAGAACATTTAAAAATAAAACACACTTTACTCAGGATTTGACATGCGGCCTTGGATCCAGAAGCAGATGCGCTACCTCTAGAGTCTAGACCAAGGAGGACGGTTAAAATGCTTCTGTTGGCAGAAAGCTTTCAATATATATATATATATATATATATATATATATATATATATATATATATATATATATATATATATATATTACTTCTAGAGAAATAAAACCTTGTATTACAACCTTGCATTGTGTACAGAAACCTAAAAAAAAATGCGAAAGCAATATTTGTATGTATAGTGTATTTGTATGTATAGTGTAAAACAAATGGTGTTGATAGTCAACATGCATATTATTTTCAAAGCATGAACAAATGGCCTAAAGTCCATTCATATAAGCGTGTTAGGGCCGATGCACAATATGCCGACAAATCCTCCAGACACCTTTCTGCTGGATAACTCTATCGGCCACTTTTGTGGGCGTTTTACAAGTGACCGATTTCCGACAACCTTACAAAACCAATAACATTTAGAAGTTGGTATTGAATTTTGACTGCTTTTTGCCATAATCGAACTCATCGAACGCTCGAGTTATGAGCTACCTTCGTTCAGCTTTGTCTTTGAGAGGTCTTCAAAACCGTGTGATGACAGATGACACTTTCGACATTGGGATTGTATTTTTCAATTTTGAGGTAAGATATGAATTTACGTTCTGTTTAGTCGTATTTTTTGACAATTGCAATCAGGCAAGCATAAGTCGAGAGATTGAATTTGATGATTTTTCACAGTTGATTTAATGTTTAGAGGTTATAGGCCTAGGCCCAGACTTGGGCCCATACCCTTGTAGGTTGTGATTTCCTCGAAAGAGGGTTAAAGGAATAAACACTACTACTACTACTACCATATGTGCGCCAAAACAGCGCCCAGAAAGTTGCGCCCAGAATCATGGGCAGCGCCCAAACTCAAGGTCATGTTAGGAGTATGAAGCTAGCTTCGAAAAATGCTGAACTGATACCAATTTCAGCAAAATACGCTATTTAATTGATGACATCAACACAATGAGTTGACCCTTTTACATCTATTATCCCTATTATCGCAAAGGCCTGATCCATTAATGATGTTACAGGATAACCCTTCAACAGAATTAAACCCGATTTTAATCTGTTTCTGATGTTGAAAGAAGAGTATATAAACCATATGTATGAACCAAATGAACAGACATGGATTTAATGATGGTAACCTCTTAAATGTTCCATCTCTGTTCTCCAGAAAAGTACCCTTAACTATAACGTGGTGATTTAGAATTCTATTCACTCAAATGAGGAATTCATTATATTTTTGAAGCTCTCGACATTTTATTATAGGTATGAGTGTGTTCCTGAACACCTCCTGAATTCCAATGCATCGACTGTCTGAATCCTGTTTGAATTCCGGGAAAACTCATATCTGTTCCAGCCCCGTTTTCCGGGAAACAACCCTTCTATGGACAATGGTCATTTTGGGCTCTGGGCGCTGGAATTGGAGAAGTGAATTTTAGGGGGTTGTTTACATTTCTGCACGGTATTCGATAGGATTTTAATGTTCCCCGAAGCCTTGACTGTCTGAATCCACCCCTAACTCATATCTGTTCCATGTTAGTTTTCCGGGAAAAAGACATTCTATGAAAAATGGTAATTTTGCGCTTTGGGCGCTGGAACTTGAAAAGTGAATTTTAGTGGGTTGTTTACATTTCTGCACGGTATTCAATGAGATAACACTGTTCCCCGAAACCTTGACTGTCTGAATCCACCCCTAACTCATATCTGTTCCAGCCCCGTTTTCCGGGAAAAAGACATTCTATGAAAAATGGTCATTTTAAGCTCTGGGCGCTGGAATTTGAAAAGTGAATTTTAGGGGGTTGTTTACATCTCTGCACGGTATTCAATGAGATTTTACTGTTTCCCGAAGCCTTGACTGTCTGAACCCACCCCTAACTTATATCTGTTCCATGTTAATTTTCCGGGAAAAAGACATTCTATAAGAAATGGTCATTTTGGGCTTTGGGCGCTGGAATTTGAAAAGTGAATTTTAGGGGGTTGTTTACATTTCTGCACGGTATTCAATGAGATTTTACTGTTCCTTGATGTCTTGACTGTCTGAATCTACCCCTAACTCATATCTGTTCCAGCCCCGTTTTCCGGGAAGAAGACAATCTATGAAAAATGGTCATTTTGGGCTTTGGGCGCTGGAATTTGAAAAGTGAATTTTAGGGGTTTGTTTACATTTCTGCACGGTATTCAATGAGATTTTACTGTTCCCCGAAGCCTTGACTATCTGAATCCACCCTTAACTCATATCTGTTCCGTGTTGGTTTTCCGGGAAAAATGACATTCTATGAAAAATGGTCATTTTGGGCTTTGGGCGCTGGAATTTGAAAAGTGAATTTTAGGGGGTTGTTTACATTTCTGCACGGTATTCAATGAGATTTTACTGTTCCTTGATGTCTTGACTGTCTGAATCTACCCCTAACTCAAATCTGTTCCAGCCCCATTTTCCGGGAAGAAGACAATCTATGAAAAATGGTCATTTTTGGGCTTTGGGCGCTGGAATTTGAAAAGTGAATTTTAGGGGTTTGTTTACATTTCTGCACGGTATTCAATAAGATTTTACTGTTCCCCGAAGCCTTGACTATCTGAATCCACCCTTAACTCATATCTGTTCCATGTTGGTTTTCCGGGAAAAAGACATTCTATGAAAAATGGTCAATTTGGGCTTTGGGCGCTGGAATTTGAAAAGTGAATTTTAGGGGGTTGTTTACATTTCTGCACGGTATTCAATGAGTTTTTACTGTTCCCCGAAGCCTTGACTGTCTGAATCCACCCCCAACTCATATCTGTTCCACGTTAGTTTTCCGGGAAAAAGACATTCTATGAAAAATGGTCATTTTAGGCTTTGAGAGCTGGAATTTGAAAAGTGAAGTTTAGGGGGTTGTTTACATTTCTGCACGGTATTCAATGAGATTTTACTGTTTCCCGAAGCCTTGACTGTCTGAATTCACCCCTAACTCATATCTGTTCCATGTTAGTTTTCCGGGAAAAAGACATTTTATGAAAAATGGACATTTTAAGCTCTGGGCGCTGGAATTTGAAAAGTGAATTTTAGAGGATTGTTCACATTTCTGCACGGTATTCAATGACATTTTACTGTTCCCCGAAGCCTTGACTGTCTGAATCGACCCCTAACTCATATCTGTTCCATGTTAGTTTTCCGGGAAAAAGACATTCTATGAAGAATGGTCATTCTGGGCTCTGGGCGCTGGAATTTGAAAAGTGAATTTTAGGGGGTTGTTTACATTTTTGCACGGTATTCAATGAGATTTTTCTGTTCCCCGAAGCCTTGACTGTCTGAATCCACGCCTAACTCATATCTGTTCCAGTCCCGTTTTCCGGGAAAAAGACATTCTATGAAAAATGGTCATTTTAGGCTCTGGGCGCTGGAATTTGAAAAGTGAATTTCAGGGGGTTGTTTACATTTCTGCACGGTATTCAATGAGATTTTACTGTTCCCCGAAGCCTTGACTGTCTGAATCCACCCCTAACTCATATCTGTCCCATGTTAGTTCTGCGGGAAAAAGACATTCTATGAAAAATGGTCATTTTGAGCTCTGGGCGCTGGAATTTGGAAAGTGAATTTTAGGGGGTTGTTTACATTTCTGCACGGTATTCAATGACATTTGGACTGTTTCCCGAAGCCTTGACTGTCTGAATCCACCCCTAACTCATATCTGTTCCAGTCCCGTTTTCCGGGAAAAAGACATTCTATAAAAAATGGTCATTTTAGGCTCTGGGGGCTGGAATTTGAAAAGTGAATTTCAGGGGGTTGTTTACATTTCTGCACGGTATTCAATGAGATTTTACTGTTCCCGAAGCCTTGACTGTCTGAATCCACCCCTAACTCATATCTGTTCCATGTTAGTTCTCCGGGAAAAAGACATTCTATGAAAAATGGTCATTTTGAGCTCTGGGCGCTGGAATTTGGAAAGTGAATTTTAGGGGGTTGTTTACATTTCTGCACGGTATTCAATGAGATTTTACGGTTCCCCGAAGCCTTGACTGTCTGAATCCACCCCTAACTCATATCCGTTCCAGTCCCCTTTTCCGGGAAAAAGATATTCTATGAAAAATGGTCATTTTAAGCTCTGGGCGCTGGAATTTGAAAAGTGAATTTTAGGGGGTTGTTTACATTTCTGCACGGTATTCAATGAGATTTTACTGTTCCCCGAAGCCTTTACTATCTGAATCCACCCTTAACTCATATCTGTTCCATGTTGGTTTTCCGGGAAAAAGACATTCTATGAAAAATGGTCATTTCGGGCTTTGGGTGCTGGAATTTGAAAAGTGAATTTTAGGGGGTTGTTTACATTTCTGCACGGTATTCAATGAAATTTTCCTGTTCCCCGAAGCCTTGACTGTCTGAATCCACCCCTTACTCATATCTGTTCCATGTTAGTTTTCCGGGAAAAAGACATTCTATGGAAAATGGTCATTTTGAGCTCTGGGCGCTGGAATTTAGAAAATTAAATTTAGGGGGTTGTTTACCCTTCTGCACGGTATTCAATGAGATTTTACTGTTCCCCGAAGCCTTGACTGTCTGAATTCACCCCCAACTCATATCTGTTCCATGTTAGTTTTCCGGGAAAAAGACATTCTATGATAATGGTCATTTTGAGCTCTGGGCGCTGGAATTTGAAAAGTGAATTTTAGGGGGTTGTTTACATTTCTGCACGGTATTCAATGAGATTTAACTGTTCCTTGATGCCTTGACTGTCTTAATTCACCCCTAACTTATATCTGTTCCTGTCCTGTTTCCCGGGAAAAAGACATTCTATGAAAAATGGTCATTTTAAGCTCTGGGCGCTGGAATTTGAAAAGTAGATTTTAGGGGGTTGTTTACATTTCTGCACGGTATTCAATGAGATTTTACTGTTTCCCGAAGCCTTGACTATCTATATCCCCCCCTAACTCATATCTCAAAGACATTCTACGAAAAATGGTCATTTTGGGCTTTGGGCTTTGGAATTTGGAAACTGAATTTTAGGGGGTCGTTCACATTTCTGCACGGTATTCAATGCGATTTCATTGTTCCCCGATGCCTTGACTGTCTGAATCCTCCCCTAACTTATATCTGTTCCAGCCCTGTTTTCCGAAAAAAAAACATTCTATGAAAAATGGTCATTTTGGGCTTTGGGCGCTGGAATTTGAAAAGTTAATTTTTGGGGGTTGTTCACATCTCTGCACGGTATCCAATGAGATTTCACTGTTCCTCGATGCCTCGACTGCCTGAATCCACCCCTAACTCATATCTGTTCCATGTTAGTTTTCCGGGAAAAAGACATTAACGAAAAATGGTCATTTTGGGCTTTGTGCGCTGAAATTTGGAAAGTGAATTTTGAGGTTTTTTTTTGAATACTCATTGGATACCGAGCAGAAATGTGAACGACCCCCTAAAATTCACTTTCCATATTCCAGCGCCCAAAGCCCAAAATGACCATTTTTCGTAGAATGTCTTTTTCCCGGAAAACTAACATGGAACAGATATGAGTTAGGAGTGAATTCAGACAGTCAAGGCATCGGAGAACAGTAGAATCTCATTGAATACCGTGCAGAAATGAAGACAACCCCTAAAATATACTTTCTAAATTACAGCGCCCAAAGCGCAAAATGACCATTTTTCGTGGAATATCATTTTCCCGGAAAACGGGGCTAGAACAGATATGAGTTAGGGGTGGATTCAGACAGTCAAGGCATCAAGGAACCGTTAAATCTCATTAAATACCGTGCAGAAATGTAAACAGGCCCCTAAATTCAACTTTCTAAATTCCGGGGCCCAGAGCTCAAAATGACCTTTCTCCATAGAATGTCTTTTTCCCGGAAAACGGGGCTGGAACAGATAGAGTTAGGGGTGGATTCAGACAGTCGAGGCATCGAGAAACAGTTAAATTCCATTGAATACCGTGCAGAAATGTAAACAACCCCCTAAAATTCACTTTCAAATTCCAGCGCCAAAAGCCAAATATGACCAATTTTCATAGAATGTATTTTTCCTGGAAAACTGGGCTGGAACAGATATGAGTTAGGGGTGGATTCAAACAGTCGAGGCATCGGGGAACAGTAAAATTTCATTGAATATCGTGCAGAAATGTAAACAACCCCCTAAAATTCACTTTTCAAATTTCAGCGCCCAAAGCCAAAAATGACCATTTTTCATAGAATGTCTCTTTCCCGGAAAACGGGGACGGAACAGATAGGAGTTGGGGGTGGATTCAGACAGACAAGGCTTCGGGGAACAGTAAAATCTCATTGGATACCGTGCAGAAATATAAAAAAAAAAAAAAAATTCACTTTTCAAATTCCAGCGCCCAAAGCCCATAATGACCATTTTTCATAGAATGTCTTTTTCCCGGAAATAGGGCTGGAATAGATATGAGTTAGGGGAGGATTCAGACGGTCAAGGCACCGGGGAACAGTAAAATCCCATTGAATACCGTGCAGAAATGTAGACAACCCCTAAATTCAACTTTCTAAATTCCAGCGCCCAGAGCTCAAAATGATCATTTTTCATAGAATGTATTTTTCCCGGAAAACGGGGCTCGAACAGATATGGGTGAGCGATGGATTCAGACAGTCGAGACATCGGGGAACAGTAAAATCTCATTGAACACCGTGCAGAAATGTAAGCAACCCCCTAAAATTCACTTTTCAAATTCCAGCGCCCAAAGCCCAAAATGACCACTTTTCATAGAATGTCTTTTTCCCGGAAAACGGGGCTGTAACAGATATGAGTTAGGGGTGGATTCAGTCATTCAAGGCTCCGGGAAACAGTAAAATCCCATTAAATACCGTGCAGAAATGTAAACAACCCCCTAAAATTCACTTTTCATATTCCAGCGCCCAAAGCCCAAAATTACCATTCTTCATAGAATGTCTTTTTCCCGGAAAACGGGGCTGGAACAGATATGAGTTAGGGGTGGATGCAGACGGTCAAGGCATCGGGGAACAGTAAATTCCCATTGAATATCGTGCAGAAATGTAGACAACCCCTAAATTTAACTTTCTAAATTCCTAGCGCCCAGAGCTCAAAATGACCATTTTTCATAGAAAGTCTCTTTCCCGGAAAACGGGGCGGGAACAGATATGAGTTAGGGGTGGATTCAGACAGTCAAGGCATCGGGGAACAGTAAAATCCCATTGAATACCGTGCAGAAATGTAAACAACCCTCAAAATTCACTCACAAATTCCAGCGCCTAAAGCTTAAAATGACCATTTTTCATAGAATGTCTTTTTCCCGGAAAACGGGAGTTAGGGGTGGATTCAGACAGTCAAGGCATCGGGGAACATTCCCAGGTTTTATTTTCATCAAGGGGTAGTTTTCACGGGGTAAATAAACCTCTAGCTTCTTTTTTGTTCTCATCGTTGGCTGTCCTTACATATCCGTTTTACGATGCTCACTTCGTATAGTTCGGGCGCTAGATTTTGGTCGGGCAGTATTTAGAAATATATTTGATTGAACTGCTCTTCAAATTTATTTTAATCATTTCATCGGAACACACTTGAACGACAGATATAGGGCTAGGCCTACATGTATTCTTTGCGTCAACTGTGAAAACCTAACCAAATATTCACGCTTATCGTTTAGACCCACTGTCTCTCATGGCTCTGGTATTATGTCATGGGTGCAATTGCGGAGGAATGTTAGGCGTGTACATGAAAGAGTGGCTAAACAAAATACATAGGGATGATTTGGTGCATCGGGATGCACCGTTGAGCGGTGCAAGATTTTGTGCAAGGTTCAGATTGCCAATAAACCTTGCGCGGAACTTTGTACAGGATTTGAACAAATTTAAGGGACCTCCAAAGAGGGCCTCATCATTATCGAATAGGCCTACCGTAAAAGTAACACAATTTATATCAGTATTGTCAAATAGGCCACAGACATTGGATTTGATGTGTTATAACTTGACCTAACACTAGGCCTACACACTCAAAGCTAAGCTAGCCCTATTCTATTGTCTTGAACCAATCATGGGCTAGAAAGGCTAGGTTGGTTTTTGGAGGTTTGTTATGTAAATTATAAAAGTAGTTTCACTGCTGCTTGTCTTAGAGTCATGGCATAATGGTAAATACCGGGCCAATTTATCGACCGATTCAGATGTTGGGGTCATGTTAGGTTGTGATAGGCCTTAGACCTAGATGATGGTTTGAGCGTTCGACACAAACCTTAGCTACCTAATCATGACCGCCATTGAAAAGTACAAAATCTTGAAAGCCTATAAAACATTACCCTATCCTTCAGGCCTACCTCTCACCATAGAGTAATGATAATGAGTACCATAGAGGAATAGATTAAAGGCTGTGGATAATCGTACAGTCAGCCATATCAATACACGTAAATAGATTGTACGGTCAGCGTTGTCATTGGTTGTTTGTGTTAGTGACGTAGGATTCGTTCGGGAGGATAGTCTAGTTGTCATTTTCATTGCTAGAGTGCCCCAGACACCAGTTACCAATAAACGAACATGATATGTAAGCTCCGTTCCGCCTGCCGGCGGTATTCGCGAGGATTAAACCCAACCCAATAACCTCACTTACTGTCCGCAACCTGACTTTGTCCACATAATGGCGTTCTTCACTGCACAATGTTCTCACTCGTGGCGCTAGAGCGCCATAGCCCTGCACGGTCGACTTTTCAGCTGTTACAGTATTGTTATTGTGTTGTGTACAAATTTACATCTCGGTTTACATATCTCCGATCTTGGAAATTTCAACGGCATTCAATAGTGCTACGTTAGTGTTGTAAAATTTACCGTTAGTGCCGCTTTAGTTTCGCCGTCACGACGAATTCAATTTTCAGAACCAGCCACTCACATATCTCTGATCTTCAAAATTTCAACAGTATACGTTGATGCTACGTTAGTGCCCGTTAGTGCCGTGAAAAAATCTTTAGTACCGCTTCGGTTTCACCCTTACGACGCGTTGTCAATGTGAGGGGCCAACTTCACGCCAGCCCCTCACATATCTCCGACCTTGAAAATTCCAACGGCATTTGTTAGTGGTGCGTTAGTGCCCGTTAGTGCCGTGGAAAAAATTGTTAATACCTCTTCGGTTTCGCTGCTTCGACGCGTTGTCAATGTGAGGGGCCAACTTCACGCCAGCCCCTCACATATCTCCGATCTTGAAAATTCCAACGGCATTCGTTGGTGTTGTGTTAGTGCTCGTTAGTGCCGTAAACATTTTTCGTTAGTGCCGCTCTGGTTTCGACGTTATAACGAGTTGTCCATGTTGGGGGCTGGCGTGAAGATTTGGCCCCTCACATGGACAACGCGTTATTTGGCGAAACCAAAGCGGCTGTAACGAAATTCTTCTAACAAATGCCGTTGGAATTTTCATGATCAGAGATATGTGAGGGGCTGGCGAAACCAAAGCGGCACTAACGAAAATGTTCTAACGAATGCCGTTGGAATTTTCAAGATCGGAGATAAATGTGAGTGGCTGGCGTGAAGTTGGCTCCTCACATTGACAACGCGTCGTAGCGGCGAAACCGAAGCGGTACTAACGATTCTCTCACGGCACTAACGTATACTGTCAGAATTGTCAAGATCGGAGATATGTGAGGCGCTGGTGAAAATTGAATTCGTCATGACGGTGAAACTAAAGCGGCACTAACGAAAAAATATACGGCACTAACGAGCACTAATGAATGCCGTTGAAATTTCCAAGATCGGAGATATGTGAGGGGCTGGCGTGAAGTTGGCCCCTCACATGGACGACGCGCTATAACGGCGAAACCAAAGCGGCACCAACGAAAATGTTTACGGCACTAACGTTTACCATTGGAATTTCGGAGATATGTGAGGGGCTGGATCTGAAAATTGAATTCGTCATTACGGCGAAACTAAAGCTGCACTAAGAGAAAATTTTACGGCACTAAGGGGCACTAACCAATGGTGAAATAATATTTCCATATTCTGACATGTGACCGTACACGTGTGACAACTTCACGGACGTAGTCAACCATACATAAATCACTCGATAACATGGCTCATAAGCAGACAGTTACAAAACTAGGGCAGTCCGCTGCTAGCGCACTCTGTCCGGAGCTTTGCGTGAAGAAGCCAATTGACCTTTTTCCTTCATATATAAACTCTAGAGCAACCAATTCAAAAAAATGAAAAAATCAGTCACAGGCGGTATTCGATCACAGTTTCCTGGCATGGGAGTCAGCTGTGCTAACCCATGAGCTACAGAAGTCACGTTGAGAGAGCGTTATTTTGGCCATTTATAGTCATGGACCGAAACATCGCGGTCATGATATCACTGACCGTATTATTTATTTTCACTTATTCATACAGTTGACCGTACGAATATAGGCCTACACTCCGTAGATTAAAACTCCATTACTGTATGCCCATACCTCATTACCATCACATTACCTACCGATAAGTTGTGATAAGTTATAATAATTTTTAATTTACGTGGAAAACCAGGGATTCTATCAACGCGCAAGAAATAACCTACGCCACGACAAAAAGTGGGCGTGGCCAAAGCAGTTTTTCTTTAATTCGTTATATAGAAAATATACAGGCTATGTGGACAAGTTTTATTACCACGTAGTCGAAAATTGTGAAAATTTGCATGATCCAAGCTCAATAATTTTCAATTTACGTAGAAATTCAGCGATTCTACGCGACAAATAGGTTTTTTCGGTCCCTTTTGAATCAAACATATAAGTGTGTTTCCACAGTGTGGTGAACACGCTGAAAATGGAGAAATCAAGCAGATTTTGAAAAATCATCAGAACAAAACGAAGTCATCGGAATCACAAAAATTATTCGGATTGAAAAATCCACGGATTATGTTGAATGGATGATAAAAAAATATGATAGAATCTACTGCTACCATAAAAATCCCCATATTCAACAAAATCACATGGCGTAAAATGAAGCAGAATAATTGAAAATAGCTCACAAAAAATTGAAATCGACAAGAAGTTTGACAAGCTTTTACGTTAAAAGAGCTTTTCAGTTGATTTCTTTGATTTTTGATTTTCTTGAGATATTTGAGCTACGATACTTGATTTGTTGAATAGGCTTATATTCTCATTGGGATGCTATCAACTGTTCGAAAAAAAAACTGTTCGAAAAAAAAAGTGTTCGAAAAAAAAAGTGTTCGAATAAAAAACTGTTCGAAAATAAAACTGTTCGAAAAATTAACTGTTCGAAAAGATAACTGTTCGAATATTAACGCAGTGGTTTGATATTTCGGTCAAGCTGTACGCGGGCGTGAGGGGGACTCTCCCTCCCCCTGAAATACTATCAAGACCTTTCAATAGCGCCAATTTTTTAACCGAGCAGTTAAATTTGATCTGTTAATATTCGAACAGTTAAATTTTCGAACAGTTTTTTTTTCGAACAGTTTTTTTTTCGAACAGTTTTTTATTCGAACACTTTTTTTTTCGAACACTTTTTTTTTCGAACACTTTTTTTTTCGAACAGATTTTTTTTCGAACAGTTTCATTTTCGAACAGTTTTTTTTTCGAACACTTTTTTTTTCGAACAGTTTTTTTTTTCGAACAGTTTTTTTTTCGAACAGTTTTTTTTTCGAACAGTTTTTTTTTCGAACAGTTTTTTTTTCGAACAATTTTTTTTCGAACAGTTTTGTTTTCGAACAGTTTTTTTTTCGAACAGATTTTTTTTCGAACAGTTTTATTTTCAAACAGTTTTTTTTTCGAACGTTTTTTTTTCGAACATTTTTTTTTTCGAACAGTTTTTTTTTCAAACAGATATTTTTTCGAACAGTTTTTTTTTCGAACAGTTCTTTTTTCGAACAGTATTTTTACGAACACTTTTTTTCGAACACTTTTTTTTCGAACAGTTTTTTTTCGAACAGTTTTTTTTTCGAACAGTTTTTTTTCGAACACTTTTTTTTAAAACACTTTTTTTCAAACACCCCTTTTCGAACACTTTCTTTGAACAGTTTTCTTGAACACTTTTTTCTGAAATTTTTTTTTTGAACATTTTTTTCCCAACAGTTTTTTTTTTGGAACAGTTGTTTTCTTGAAACTTTTTTTTTCGAACCCTCTTTCGAACAGTTTTTCTCGAACACTTTCATTCGAACACTTTTTCGAACTTTCAACACTCATTATCGACAACTTCTTTTCGAACACTTTTTTCTGAGGGGATTGCTTTGAAACACCAAAAGCATGTCACACCAGAAAAATATCACACCGAATATATCTTACACCAAAGAATTCGTACACCGAAAAAATCATACACCGAAAATATCTTGAACCGAAAATCTCGTTCACCAAAAATATTATTTAGGGTAGAGCTGAAATCAAAATTCAAGAGTTTCAGAAATTCAAGAGTTTCAAAATAGTGGGGACTATTCCTCCTCCGTCAGAATAATATAGAGTCTAGTATGAAAAGATCGTTCTCTTCAGTGAACGAGATTTTTGGTGTAGGATGTTTTCGGTGTATGATTATTTTGGTGTACGATTTTTTCGGTGTACCTACGATTTTTTCGGTGTGAGATTCTTCCGGTGTAGAATTTTTCCGGTGTAATATTTTTTCGGTGTAAGACTTTTTCGGTGTACCAATCATTTTTCGGTGTAAGATTTTTCTGGTGTAGGATATTTTCGGTGTAATATTTTTTTCGGCGTGGGATTTCTTCGGTGTAAGATATTTTCGGTGTAAGATATTGCGACAGCAGTTCAACGCAAGATGCATCGAGGGTTGCGTTGGTTTGCTGGTTAGAGATGGTGTCCTCACTTCCTATCCCTCCCATGTTAAAAATATGTTCAATTCAAGGGCCACGTTTGAAGAACTATTGACCGTGCGTAGATAAGGATAAGTGGGGACGGAAGGAATTAACTTTACGTTCTCGTCGGCTCAGCTAAAAACATGCTGTCATCACGTTTACCGGCCGATCAGCCGTTTCTACAAAACATCACTAGATAGAGCAACGATCAATATTTCTCTGGAAAGTACTCAGGGAATGGAACATGTTTTCGAATTAGTGAAGTCACCATCTCCGATCGGCAGACCCACGCAACCCTCAATGCATCTTGGCTTAACGATATGTAACGACTTTACATTGGTTGGATGTATTATTAAATCTAAATATCCTATGAATCATCCAGTTATTATCCACTGTGAAAACGCAGCATGTGCGTTGTAGGATGAGCGATGTATAGGTCCGTGAACCTTTCCCTCCCTCTCCCCTATTTCAGCACAAACTATGAAATTTGGTCGAGATTTAGTGCTCAATTAGTGCCATCCTTCTGCCTAGTTTTGGAATTGGTGCTCTGATAGTTTCCGAGATAATACCATTTGTTAGTGGAGGAGGAGTCAAGTTCACGCTTCCCCCACCACTCGAGCACTGATTCTGCATCCTCGCCAGGATTGAGTGCTCAATTAGTGCTTCACTTTTGTAAAGTGCTAGGATCAATGCTGTGTAAGTTTCCGAGATGATGGCACTGTAAAATGGGGGGGGGGTTAAGTTCACGCCTCCCCCTCCCCCTCAACTCCCAGAGAGCAATTGGATCATAAATCTTGGCCAAAACTTACTCCCTAATTAGTGCCATAATATTGCATAGTTCTAGAATTAGTGCTCGGATAGTTTTTGAGAAGAACGATATTCAATCTGGTCTCTTTCCTGGGAGCGCGCCAACCAGGCGCCGCGCGCGCGAAATTTAAATGCAGAACCGTAACAAATGTACAAACGTCGTTTTGCGCGCTACTTCCGACCCAAATGACTCCTAATGAATTGGTTGATATTCATTTTAAAAATAAAATATGGGAAACGCCAAACATCTTCTTTTTCAATCAGTGAGAGTGTATATATAATAAATATATGCAGATAATCGGAGATAAAATTGTGAATAATTGTGAGCCTATCATTTGTTTAGTTGTCTCATCAAACCAGATTGAAGGCTCGTATTTTGAACCACATTGTTGTGATTAACTCACGATTCGATCGTTTTTTTCTTTCACGATTTGCACATAATGAATGAATGATGATGGTTATTTATTTATATTCTGTTCATCTATGCACTTTACTTACTGATGACTACGATCCATCGGCGTCAGTGGATGATACATGAGATAGTGAGATGAAGGTTCATTTTATTTTGTGTTCTTTGATATTGGCAAGGAGTTGGTCGTAGCCTGTTGACATGTTGTTAAGGAACCATTCCAGTATTGACCTCAACGACAGATGAAAACCAGGAGAATAAACCCTCCCAGGATGGTTGACTATGGCGAGAATTGAACCCAGGTCTCCTGGATGACGGTACAGTGTATAGACCATTTGGCTACACGTCCCAGTTACGGTAAGAGTAATTTCGAATCTCAAGTAGGCCTATATGGACTCTTCTCACGACCATATTCTTTTTTCAGGATTATATTGGTTCATTTGATGGTATTCGATTTGCAAAACTGCTCGATGGCTCATCTGGTGAGGATAGTGAAAAAGATGCGGTCGTGATCTATGCTGTGGTGAATCTCTATCGGCAAAGCTTGGAGCCATAAAAGCAATAAAATATTCGGT
Organism: Brachyptera risi; assembly: GCA_964007535.1. Lineage (NCBI taxonomy): Eukaryota > Metazoa > Arthropoda > Insecta > Plecoptera > Taeniopterygidae > Brachyptera > Brachyptera risi. The sequence goes on along the minus strand of OZ023328.1, from coordinate 12,994,317 downwards.
GTAGATGGTCGGTGGTCGGGATCGATCTCATATGCGCCATCTCATCCCTCAGTTCATCAAAAAGTGCATTGATAAATAAGCCCACTGATTACCGAATAAAATATTGAATGACAAACGATCAATTCTATAAAAAGGATCCTCTAGATAAGGGGGGGAGGGGGGGGGGGGGTAGCTGGTGATCCAATAATTGTTTGATAATAAATAATTGTTGATTATAATCTGTCATTCATCATGGTCATCCCTGGGTGCCTCCGCCACACCAACTACCCGCATTTCCCAAAATTTCCTAACTATGGCGTGGCGGAGGCACCCAGGGATGACCAAGATGAATGACAGATTATCACGAACGATTGAATCACCAGCTATGTGGGGGGGGGGGGGCAACATCTAGAGGATCCTTTTTATAGAATTGATCGTTTGTCATTCAATATTTTATTCGGTAATCAGTGGGCTTATTTATCAATGCACTTTTTGATGAACTGAGGGATGAGATGGCGCATATGAGATCGATCCCGACCACCGACCATCTATACACCGAATATTTCATTGCTTTTATGGCTCCAAGCTTTGCCGATAGCATAGATCACGACCGCATCTTTTTCACTATGCTCACCAGATGAGCCATCGAGCAGTTTTGCAAATCGAATACCATCAAATGAACCAATATAATCCTGAAAAAAGAATATGGTCGTGAGAAGAGTCCATATAGGCCTACTTGAGATTCGAAATTACTCTTACCGTAACTGGGACGTGTAGCCAAATGGTCTATACACTGTACCGTCATCCAGGAGACCTGGGTTCAATTCTCGCCATAGTCAACCATCCTGGGAGGGTTTCTTCTCCTGGTTTTCATCTGTCGTTGAGGTCAATACTGGAATGGTTCCTTAACAACATGTCAACAGGCTACGACCAACTCCTTGCCACTATCAAAGAACACAAAATAAAATGAACCTTCATCTCACTATCTCATGTATCATCTACTGACGCCGATGGATCGTAGTCATCAGTAAGTAAAGTGCATAGATGAACAGAATATAAATAAATAACCATCATCATTCATTCATTATGTGCAAATCGTGAAAGAAAAAAACGATCGAATCGTGAGTTGATCACAACAATGTGGTTCAAAATACGAGCCTTCAATCTGGTTTGATGAGACAACTAAACAAATGATAGGCTCACAATTATTCACAATTTTATCTCCGATTATCTGCATATATGTATTATATATACACTCTCACTGATTGAAAAAGAAGATGTTTGGCGTTTCACATATTCTATTTTCAAAATGAATATCAACCAATTCATTAGGAGTCATTTGGGTCGGAAGTAGCGCGCAAAACGACGTTTGTACATTTGTTACGGTTCTGCATTTGAATTTTGCGCGCGCGGCGCCTGGTTGGCGCGCTCCCAGGAAAGAGACCAGATTGAATATCGTTCTTCTCAAAAACTATCCGAGCACTAATTCTAGAACTATGCAATATTATGGCACTAATTAGGGAGTAAGTTTTGGCCAAGATTTATGATCCAATTGCTCTCTGGGAGTTGAGGGGGAGGGGGAGGCGTGAACTTAACCCCCCCCCCCCATTTTACAGTGCCATCATCTCGGAAACTTACACAGCATTGATCCTAGCACTTTACAAAAGTGAAGCACTAATTGAGCACTCAATCCTGGCGAGGATGCAGAATCAGTGCTCGAGTGGTGGGGGAAGCGTGAACTTGACTCCTCCTCCACTAACAAATGGTATTATCTCGGAAACTATCAGAGCACCAATTCCAAAACTAGGCAGAAGGATGGCACTAATTGAGCACTAAATCTCGACCAAATTTCATAGTTTGTGCTGAAATAGGGGAGAGGGAGGGAAAGGTTCACGGACCTATACATCGCTCATCCTACAACGCACATGCTGCGTTTTCACAGTGGATAATAACTGGATGATTCATAGAATATTTAGATTTAATAATACATCCAACCAATGTAAAGTCGTTACATATCGTTAAGCCAAGATGCATTGAGGGTTGCGTGGGTCTGCCGATCGGAGATGGTGACTTCACTAATTCGAAAACAAGTTCCATTCCCTGAGTACTTTCCAGAGAAATATTGATCGCTGCTCTATCTAGTGATGTTTTGTAGAAACGGCTGATCGGCCGGTAAACGTGATGACAGCATGTTTTTAGCTGAGCCGACGAGAACGTAAAGTTAATTCCTTCCGTCCCCACTTATCCTTATCTACGCACGGTCAATAGTTCTTCAAACGTGGCCCGTGAATTGGAACATATTTTTAACATGGGAGGGATAGGAAGTGGGGACACCATCACTAACCAGCAAACCAACGCAACCCTCGATGCATCTTGCGTTGAACTGCTGTCGCAATATCTTACACCGAAAATATCTTACACCGAAGAAATCCCACACCGAAAAAATATTACAACGAAAATATCCTACACCAGAAAAATCTTACACCGAAAAATGATTGTTACACCAAAAAAGTCTTACACCGAAAAAACATTACATCGGAAAAATCTTACACCGGAAGAATCTCACACCGAAAAAATCGTAGGTACACCGAAAACATCGTACACCAAAAAAATCATACACCGAAAACATCCTACACCAAAAATCTCGTTCACTGAAGAGAACGATCTTTTCATACTAGACTCTATATTATTCTGACGGAGGAGGAATAGTCCCCACTATTTTGAAACTCTTAAATTTCTGAAACTCTTGAATTTTGATTTTAGCTCCACCCTAAATAATATTTTTGGTGAACGAGATTTTCGGTTCAAGATATTTTCGGTGTATGATTTTTTCGGTGTACGAATTCTTTGGTGTAAGATATATTCGGTGTGATATTTTTCTGGTGTGAGATGCTTTTGGTGTCTCAAAGCAATCCCCTCAGAAAAAAGTGTTCGAAAAGAAGTTGTCGATAATGAGTGTTGAAAGTTCGAAAAAGTGTTCGAATGAAAGTGTTCGAAAAAAACTGTTCGAAAGAGGGTTCGAAAAAAAAAGTTTCAAGAAAACAACTGTTCCAAAAAAAAAACTGTTGGGAAAAAAATGTTCAAAAAAAAAATTTCAGAAAAAAGTGTTCAAGAAAACTGTTCAAAGAAAGTGTTCGAAAAGGGGTGTTTGAAAAAAAGTGTTTTAAAAAAAAGTGTTCGAAAAAAAAGTGTTCGAAAAAAAAACTGTTCGAAAAAAAACTGTTCGAAAAAAAAGTGTTCGAAAAAAAGTGTTCGTAAAAATACTGTTCGAAAAAAGAACTGTTCGAAAAAAAAAATGTTCGAAAAAAAATCTGTTTGAAAAAAAAACTGTTCGAAAAAAAAACTGTTCGAAAAAAAAAACGTTCGAAAAAAAAACTGTTTGAAAATAAAACTGTTCGAAAAAAAATCTGTTCGAAAAAAAACTGTTCGAAAAAAAAACTGTTCGAAAAAAGTGTTCGAAAAAAAAACTGTTCGAAAAAAAAACTGTTCGAAAAAAAAACTGTTCGAAAAAAAAACTGTTCGAAAAAAAAGTGTTCGAAAAAAAAACTGTTCGAAAATGAAACTGTTCGAAAAAAAATCTGTTCGAAAAAAAAAGTGTTCGAAAAAAAAAGTGTTCGAAAAAAAAAGTGTTCGAATAAAAAACTGTTCGAAAAAAAAACTGTTCGAAAAAAAAACTGTTCGAAAATTTAACTGTTCGAATATTAACAGATCAAATTTAACTGCTCGGTTAAAAAATTGGCGCTATTGAAAGGTCTTGATAGTATTTCAGGGGGAGGGAGAGTCCCCCTCACGCCCGCGTACAGCTTGACCGAAATATCAAACCACTGCGTTAATATTCGAACAGTTATCTTTTCGAACAGTTAATTTTTCGAACAGTTTTATTTTCGAACAGTTTTTTATTCGAACACTTTTTTTTTCGAACACTTTTTTTTTCGAACACTTTTTTTTTCGAACACTTTTTTTTTCGAACAGTTAACGCACTCCCTTCTCATTTTGTTATAGATGATTTCTTCATAGTGTGCGAAATATCTACTACGTAACTATCTGTTTAATTACTGTAATCATCCATATGAATACCATAATTTCACTTCACAAAAATTTTATCATTAGTATAGCATTGTTTTTTTCTCAATGTTGCTAATGTCAAAGTGTGTCCATGTGACAAACATTGTTTGTTTTGATGAAAAGTTATATGTATTAAGTTATGTATTATATTATGGTATTATAAAGTATGTATTATATGTTATTAAGTTGTAATATTTCACTACAATCAATTTGTATTCACAAAATTTGAACTCAATGTTCTATAACTTTCCTAGGCCTATAGAATGCTCCATTTTCTTATAAATGACCGATTCGAATTTCTCCAAACAGTAGAAGTTGGTAGAAATGTGTAATAGAATAATATCAATTCTAATCAATAACAAAATCAATTACAATAATATAAATTTCTATTATAGGAATTCTAATTTCAATCAATGAAGTGAAAAACGATAACATTCTTTCTTATACTTGTTATTCTCATAGGGATTTTACCAATTTTCCCAATTCCTCCCGAGAAAACTGTCAATCCGATTTTGCTGAAAAAATAATCCCAACCTGTTATGTTATCATCGAAACTAGATACAGAAGTATTGTTCTCAAGGTTATGGATGACAGTAGCATCGTTTAGACGGGGCACCACAATGGCGATCTTTCCACCCCATTTTAATGATTGAAAAAACAATCAACTTTTTGACACAAAGACTTTAATTCTGTTATGACACCAACGTTTGGAAAAAGTTTTGATTGGTTGCACACTCTCTTATCTGTATGCCACGTTCCCACGTACAAAAGAGAACATAAAAACGAAGCCCGATTTTGTTCGTCAAGTGAAATGGAGTCTTAGTTCAATGGAATTAAAAAATCGACAAGTTTAATCTGTTGGTGGGGCATTCAACAAGCAATAATCAATCAATCAGTATGGTTGAATGTATCAATTAATTTTGTCATGACTCACTTGCAACTCATTGTCACTAATAACTAGGAATAATCAACATAATGAACTATGTGTTTGTTGTAAGAAGAGCGATCTACACACGAAAATATATTTGTCTTATCATGTGACTAAACTGATTGTGAAAGTAGCCTAAATAAATTGGTTGTGTGTACTCTCTGGCCAACGGGCAACCAAATTGACTATTCGCTGGTCGGCAGTAGCCTACACACGAACTGGCAATTAATACTGTGGTTCTGGTATCTATCGACGAAAGGAGGTTCATCTGCAGACAGAGCTTTCACGTTGTTTAATGATCCATCAACGGCCCCTATTATGTTGGGGAACTCCGAAAGGTTGTGATATTCTGCAATATGAAGTGTTTTACCTATATAGGCCTAAGACATACAAATCACAAAATACATTATAAATCTGTACATATTATTTTATATTGGGTTTTAACGACGCACTATACTGATGGCTACAATCTATTGGCGTCAGTGGATGATGAATGAGATGATGGGATGATGAGATGAAAGGTCATTTTATTAGGTGTTTTGGATGGTGGGAAGGAGTCGGTCGTGGCCTGTTGTTAAGGAACCATCCCAGTGGCCTACTGACCTGGACGACAGAGGAAAACCACGAAAAACCCCTGTCAGGATGGTCGACCATAGCGGGAATCGAACCCCGGTCTCCCAAATGACGGTTCAGTGTGTCAACACTCGGCCACGCGTCTCAGTATAAATCTGTACATGTGCCTGTATTCTATTCAATTTATATTGGTTTACCGACGCACTTATTTACTGATGACTGAGATCTATTGGCGTCTGTGAATGACATGAGATGATGAGATGAAAGGTTATTCAGTGTTTTTGGGAAAGTGGGAAGGAGTCGGTCGTAGCCTGTTGTTAAAGAACCATCCCAGTATTGACCTTATGACAGAGGATAACCAAAAAAAACTCTGTCAGGATGGTCCACCATAGGCCTGTACATGTACGGTACTACCGCCCTTGGGTTGCATAACTGATACACCGAAAATATGGTGCATCGAGAAAAACGTAGGCCTACACTGAAAATCCAGTACACCGTAAGCATTATTCCAGATGATGACTGAATAGGAAGGCTACGATATTGCATTTGAATAGTGTGAGACCGGGCCTACCCCCTTCTCCCCAAAATAATAGACTAGCCATTATGCATGAAGATATCGTTCTTGCGGTGTTCAAGATTTTCGGTTTAGGTTAGCTCAACTTGACTCTGATATCAGATCCTAGTCTGTGTATGACATTTTTGTGTAGTAGCAACTAATGACCTCGGCAACGTACCTGCCTCAACTCTGGCCACGTATGCCTCATTTTCAAGAGGGAAGGATATGAACTGGGGGGAGAGTTCAACCAATGCATTGCTAATGACACACAAAACTCGCGAGCAACTGGCTTGTCTAATGCCTGTTACATTGCCCATGACAAACTGGAACGTTCCAGATGCGTAGAATCGCAACGCAGTAAGAACTTGTGTTGCAATAGGCAAGGCATGGGACCTTGCAGTCGGTCTGGTCAAATCGCCTTCCAAAATGTTGCACAGTTCCAAGACGGTAGCCTATGTCTTGGGGAACCTGTACCGTTTGATCAGATTGTCATCCGACACATTTAATTGATCCAGCCTATCTTTGAATACTCTACCAGCTAACAATGATAGGCCTCTCCTGAAACTCAATGGCCTAGCCTCATCCAGAATTAGGAAACGCCCAGCGTTGAACATTGTAATATAATTAGTTGGATATAGCCTAGGCCTAGTTATATATGCCTAATATAATTATGTATATATAATTAGGCCTAGTGTTAATGTTCAAGTGGTTATATTAGTTATCATAAGTTATATTTCAGCTAGGTATAGTAGGCCTACTAGCCTAGTTAGTGGTAGTTATTAGTGGTAATGTCAACGACACAACACAACTGTTTGACAGGTTAGGCTAGACCAAAGGGCTAAACAGACAAGGTGACTGGCGAACAGTGACATTCGCTAGGCCTAGTCGAGAACAAGTCAAAGTGAGGTTAGATGTAGAACCGGAATGATAAAATACGTAAATCAAATTGCGCGGTATTTAGAAATAACCTTGCCGTGTTTTGGTGGCTAGAATTCACATGTTTTCTCAAATTCAGCCATGAAATCATTGTAGATTGATATTCAAAGTCGAGAGGTGATCACTTACTAGGGCCTAGACCTACCAGTCTGGACTAGGCCTAGGCGTAGTCTCAAAGTTGAGACAATTTCTTCGGTATTTATCTCCAGATCTAATGAACTATGTGGATCTCAGACACTTGCTAGGGATTGGAGGGACGATAAAATATTTCTTTATAAGTTTGGATTAAGACAAAATATAGTATTATCTCGAAAGAAGGTCGTAACTTTGAGCCGAATCAAAGTTATGACTTTTTGTGAATTTGGGCCCAGAAGATAATATAAACACATCCGTTGTTTATAATGTTACCATGGTTATCAGAGGGCCAAAACCAAAGAGGTTAGTATTTTAACCTCCTTGACCAAAAATGGGGTATAATCAATTTTTTTCGGTTTTTATTTAATTATAAAATATTTAGGCTACGTGGACAAAAGTTATTATCGTAACGCGGTAGATTATAACCAATTACAACTTGGAAGCGCTTAAATTTCTAATTTACGTGGAAAACCAGCGATTCTATTAACGCGCAAAAAATGGTATAAAAGTCCACGCCATTCCAAGGCCTATAGAGTTTTTTCTTTATTTCGTTGATTTGAAAATATACAGGCTATGTGGACAAGTTTCATTGCTACGTAGTCGAAGAGTGTAAAAAAATGCATAATCCAAGCTCGATAATTTTCGATATACGTAGAAATTCAGCGATTCTACGCGACGAATAGGTTTTTTCAGTCCCTTTTGAATCAAACGTATAAGTGTGTTTCCACAGTGTGGTGAACACGCTAAAAAGATCAGTATTTTATCCAAAAGTCGTTCATTGTTTCTCAAATCACATTGATGATTTAGAATGATCTGAATGGTTTTGGATACGAGTCCAATTCCGATGAAGAGATTCCTTAAATGAACGAATCAATGAGGTTTGTCGGACTGAGAATTGAATCGGTGGTACATTTAGCTCAGCATGCTCACGCTATTGCTTCATTTAATACAGGAGTTGAGAGACATTTCGAGCCTCTGCTCGATCCTCACCAATGTTCATCCTCACGGAGACTCTCGTTGATGCTGAGCATGAATTCCAATCCCTCATATTCTGGGATCAGCGCCGAAGATCGTATCAGTGATTTGGTACAGCTTACCATAACACAGACAGAAGAGTTGTTTCACATTGAATGTGAATAATATTGACTTTGACTCAATCACTTGATCGACTGCTATCCGGCCAATGATCATGAGAAAAAATTCCTTCCTCTCGAAGTTCCAAAAGTTTTCTTCATCTATGATCACGTTTGAGGGAGAATATCTGATATGAAGGGAAAAACAGAAATTGGAAACAAATCAAATCTCGAACCAACAGGTCGGAATGTTTGAAGATCGAGAGATGAAATGGAACAATGGGACTCATTCGATTCATTTGGAGAGGAACATTTGATTGAAATGAATATAATTGACTGATTAGGGTATAAGAAAAATTGACAAGTTTGGATTGGATCAACCTACAACTGGAGACCTGATATCTTCTTCAAGCTTTCCATCAATATATATATATATATATATATATATATATATATATATATATATATATATATATATATATATATATTACATAAATATGAACATATATATATATATATATATATATATATATATATATATATATATATATATATATTTATATATATAAATATATATATATATATATATATATATATATATATATATGAATATATATATAAATATATATATATATATATGTATATATATATATATATATATATATATATATATATATATATATATATATATAAATATATTCATATATATATATATATATATATATATATATATATAAATATATATATATATATATATATGAATATATATATATATATATATATATATATATATATATATATATATATATATATGAATATATACATATATATATATATATATATATATATATATATATATATATATATATATATATATATATGTGAATATATATTTATATATATATATATATATATATATATATATATTCATATATATATATATATATATATATATATATATATATATATATATATATATATATATATGAATGAATATATATATATATATATTTATATATATTTATTTATATATATATATATATATATATAGATAGATATATTTATATATATACATATATTTACCAATATATATATATATATATATATATATATATATATATATATATATATATATATATATATATATATACATATATATATATATATATATATATATATATATATATATATATATATATATATATATATATATATATATATATATATATATATATATATATATATATATATATATATATATATAACCTCAAAATGCATACAATGCGCCAACCGTTGAGTTGAATATCAGAGTATTGGTGCCAACTTCTGGAAGGTATGAGATGTAGGAATATCAATACGCGAGAACAGCAGATAATTCACCGACCTTCTGACTGAGGAGTGGAGCAATCATGAACCTGTAATTCCGGCAAATTTCAGAGGTACACAGCTGAAAAAAGTACGTTTCTACTGAATACCTAGGAGAATAATGTGACACAGTCCAACAGTTTTTCACTCATACCAACTTGAAAGTATTGAAAATGTTGTGATCTGTGAAAAACTTTATTTCATTCGAATCTAATCAAGATATTCATATTCTACTGAATCAACATCCATATATATGCTCATAGCTAGAGCTACTTTTCGAACGTGCCAAAATTCCATGTGAAGCAACCTGCGCATATTCATCACATGCGCAATTATCAGGAGCACATAAGCATATAGCAAGTCAGGGGAAATCTTCAACCATCAGAACAAGTGAATCATGATGAGTTGCATGAACGTGTATGGACTGAAGAAAAACTCAAATAAGGTAATGCATTTGCAGTATCGAACCAACATATAAACGATCGCAATGACTTCTACTTTGAACATATTGTATTGAAACTCTTCGTCATCATTCGGAGAAGTACGTCTAATGGAATAATTCAGATCCACAATACACATTCACAAAGTGTCACGTGTTGATGTATGTAACGGTACGCTGTGAGGTGAGAATCGATGGCAAAAATATCGAGTGTTACTTCACATACAAGTTTTCACATGTTCTCATTTATGTTTTCATAAAATTCGATTTATTATCATTTCCGACAGATATTATCTGCATCAGATGCTGTATTTGTTGATTATATATCTTGCACTGTTCAAGTTATCAAGTTATATATAGTCATATATATATATATATATATATATATATATATATATATATATATATATATATATATATATGAATATATTTATATATGAAATATATATACATATATATATATATATGAAATATATATACATATATATATATATATATATATATATATATATATATATATAAATATATATATATATATATATATACATATATATATATATATATATATATATATATATATATATATATATATATATATATATATATATATATATATATATATGTATTTAAATATATATGTATATATATATATATATATATATATATAAATATATATATATATATATATATATATATATATATATATATATATATATATATATATATTCATATATATATGTGTGTGTTATATAAGTTATAAAGTTATGTCAACTGTGAAATCACCTCGGCGGAAACTCTTCCCTCATCGTGACTGAAGGTGCCTGAAAAACATCGCAATGCTTCTCACGTACAGGATATTATCGTTCAGATCGACCATCTCCGTCTGACTCTGTCTCACTCAGTTTCACCTCCCCGTAGCTAACCAATAGCAGTCACTCACTCACCTGAAACTATAGCTGTACGTCCGTACACTGGGCTTGGTGGAGTTAAAACTATATATCTCAATCGTGTGTACACACTGAATCAAAAGTGGAAGCAGTTACTTCTTCAACGCTGAACTCTATTCAACCAGAAGATTTGAAAAAATTAGAACGAATGATCACTTTCGCTCCGATTGAGCGCCAAGTCCAGTATGCCTGAGAGTAGAAGTTCTCTTCCACCTTGCTATATATATATATATATATACAAGCCGGACAACTATATGATCCTGCAAAGGATTCAACAGGTAGCAAACGAACATAAAAAAGCCTTTCTCTGTTGATTC
>OZ023328.1:12975615-12982804 GCA_964007535.1 Brachyptera risi | reverse complement strand
GAAGTCCATAGAGTCTGAATTAATGAGTAGAGAGGGTTCTCATTGCATAGAAGTCAAACTTTTCTTAGTCGTTCAATAAATTATAGTGTTTTTGCTGTGTGATAAAATCTTCAGTGCTCGCAAATCAGTTCACCGTACAGGATTATAAATGTGAGCACCACATTTTTTTCAGAAAATAAAATCCATCATTCCAATATTTGATACATCCAACTCTCCATTATCAATTATATTGTTGACTATTTCACAAAACTATTGAATATTGTTTCTTTGCTGTAGCCACATCCAATCTCGAGAGATTTTTTTTGTATATCGAAACTTGATACAGAATCATTGTTTCCTGATTGAGGCCATGAATGAAAGGTAGGATCGTTTGACCTAGGCACCACAAGGGCGATCTCACCACCCTATTTTAATTATTGTGAAACCAATGAACCTCGATCATTACCAGAACTGCGCTTACTGGGACCATAATTTTCCGCCGCAGATAATATTCTTTCAGTCCCCGAAAGTCCGGAACACATTATAAGTAAAAACCGTCTCTCTGATATTTCTGGAAATAACAAGCATCGATATTAATAGTAACCACACGAATGACATTTTTCCAGCAATTTTGTCAATGCGAATACTTACAGCTTTCATTTTTCTTTGTCAACTTGGAAAATCACTACATTTGATAACAAATGTGTGTCCGCCCACAAGAGCATCTCAATCTCACGTGGACTTCTCTTACTTTTTTCCATGTGAATAGTATTCCATCTGATATTTCATTCAAACTCGTCAATGAATCTCCCAAATTACTGTACATAATTATGTATGTATGTATGTATGTATGTAACCTGATATGTGTTTTTTTTTAGTGAAATTCATATAGGCCTAGAACTATTAACATACATACATGGAATTTGGTGCTCCAGCATATCAAGAGCTGATATCCCGGATGAGATGTGATGAATTTGTGATGCATTTTTATCTATCAAATAAATAGTTTTTCTGATACTAGATCTTCTGTGGATTCAGTCACTCGAGACGCACTCTATCGTTTTCTTTATCAAACACACACCGAGCTCGGTGCATGTAGCTTATCAGAATGCTGTATCTCTGTAAGCCAGTTCCTGTTCTTTCGAAAATGAATTTTGAAAATGTCATGTAGGCTTATTCTGAAGACAAGAATTGTACAGAGTTGAAAGCGCGTAAGTCTTCACTACTTACAGAAAATCTCACATCTTAAAGCTGCTCTTAAAGCTCTTTGCTACCTCTCAAACTTCTCTGTGTGAATCGAACGAGATTATATTGAGATTCCATATTATTTGTATACGTGTATATTGACGAAAATATACCCATATTTGTATCGATCTATCTGTTGAATTTGTTCGATATATTTTTGTCATGAAACATGTTGTGAGCTACAGTAATCTCATGTACCCACTTCGTCATGAAGTGAAACCGAAGTCAACAATCTGGATAATAGTAATGAGTCAACATTTGTGAAACACTTGTGGAAAGATGGGATATGTTCAAATGATGGCTATACTGGGAAAACGCAGGATATCCGCCGTGAGATGAGCTTAAGTTTATAGAAATCTGGAATCATAAAAATTGATATTCTGGCAGCTCGAGCTACATCTACAGATCTTGGATTACTTCGAAGATTTAAATAATTTGTGATACATATATTTTTCATGATGAGTTCCTAATAACTCTGATTGATATTGAAGAAATGTGTTTGCTTCGTGAATGAATGAATATTGATTGCTTAACGACCCCACCAACAGCTAGGTTATACTGGGGTACGAATGAGCTGGTGAATATGATTGTATGAAGTGAAGATTAGTGAGAGGACATTAACAAAAAACCCATGCCTTATGCGGGATTCGAACCCACGCCCAACGGTGACTTCAGTTTCTGAAGCGGTGCCTCAGCTGACCGAGCTACCGTTATTTCTCATTCAATTGGTCCAAGAAACACTGGAGATGTGTGAAGTATTTTCTTCCATTTTCAGTAGAAATTTTAGAGCTCTTGGAGAATTCTGATTATTCAAATTTTTCCTCTCCGAATTATTCATATATAATTATGTGTGAATTTTCCAAACTTTTCTAATTTTTTCTGGAAAAAACTATCCCACTGATTTTTCCGAGGAAAAATTCATCAACTCTATTCTGGTGTGACACCAATATGAAAAAGTTTGAAGGTGATTGGTTTTCTTCTGACCTGTATGCCACGCACAAAATTACAAAAAAAAAAAACGAACATAAAAACGAGACTCACATTTTTTCGTTATATGGAATGAAAATCTCTACTATACTCATCTGATCAAATATTTTGACCAACAAATCCAACTGACCATGGACCGTAATCTATCCAACACGTGACCTGACGTGATTGTTCGTAATGGATGGCCGGTACCCCCAGAAGGTACTCCAAATGATGAGAAGCAAAGACACCACAATGTATTTGAATGGAAATATCACTGTGATGGTTCATTTCCAGACACCGGCACAGTAGCTGAGTGGTTAGCGCACTTGCTTCGTGTGACCCGGGAGGTAAAGGGACATATCGGAGCCGGCTCAATCCCCGCCACCGTCCATCTGTACAGGGGTTTTTCGTATTTCACTCTGTAGTCATAGGTTAATGCCGGTATGCTTTCCACAATATAGGCCACGACCGCTTTCCTTCCCACTATCCTTTCCATTACCCATAAACCTCCATCTCATCATCCCATCATCTCATTAATCATTCATCCGACGCCAATAGATATCAGTCATCATTACGGTGCGTCGTTAAACCCAAATATATATATATATATATATATATATATATATATATATATATATATATATATATATATATATATATAGGCTATATATATATATATATATATGGAAAAAAAATTGCAGACCCCATCATCTCATTAATCATTCATCCGACGCCAATAGATATCAGTCATCATTACAGTGCGTCGTTAAACCCAATATATATATATACATATATATATATGAAAAAAAAAATTCAGACATATTTCTAATAACATCAAAACTTGATACAAAATCATTCTCTGAATGGTTATCCGATTGAGAGAATGTGAAGGTGGGATCGTTCAAACAGAGCACCACAAGAGTGGTCTCAACACCCCGAGAAACACCCCGAAAAAATAATTGAAAATAAGATGATTCATTCGACTAACAATAAATCTTGACGTAATAACGCAAGGGTTGGAAAACAAGCCAACATTTATAGTGGATGAAAAATATCGAATCTTCTCATCGTTTTGACCTTGTCGTTCACCTTATTCTTCTTCCTCTCGGAATCTTCTTCCCTTCTCCTTTCTTTTCTCTGTACTTGTGTTCATAACAGATTTCACCCACTCTTTTTTGTTATTGTATTCGATCAATTCCATTCATTTTTCTCAATATTGAACGGTCGTGGCCGGTTGAACAAGTGTTTTGAATCCTGACTGATGGTTTTCCATGGTTCACCTCAGATGTTCCAGTCTGAGGGATGTGATGGCTTGTATACCCATATTCAGGTGAAAAAGCCGACTACTGGAGAGACAATTATCGGATATTATCATTCAACAAATTATTTTGAGGCGTTTCCAGTCTTAATGGGATGAAAATTTGCATCAGGGTTATTTCACATATATAATGTACATGAAATTTGAACGGTGCAAGGTATAAAATCAACAAATACTTCATGAGATACAGACAATATTTGTCAAAAATGCTAATGGATCGATTTCTGAAGAGGCAAATATGAAAAGATCACTTGTTTGTAGTAGAAAAACTAATTGTTTTTGCCATCGAGTTGAACCTCACCATGGGATGTTACATAAAAGTATCATGTAACATATTGTGAATATTTGTTATGGATCGATAATAATTGTATGAAAATAATGCACGGCGTGAAGCAGTTTCACTACAGCATCTTCATCCGGAAAGTCATTGCGATCGTTTATATGTTATATAGGCACTGAGAATGATACATCATATATGGATTCCACTCGAACGTATTATTCTTACGATTGATGAATCTCAATGACGAGATTCACAAATTGAAAACATAGCTACGTCTTCCAGAGTTATCAAATTATCAACATTGCTTTTGGATTATCGATGTATCGAAATGTATTAGATTATCAGGATTTTATACGACCTCCCTCCTCCGTGGATACCTGGAAATATTGCACTGACGCAGAAACTGTAAGTTGTGCGTGGAACCTGGAACCTCGCTAAAAATGATCCACACAATCCGTTCGAAAAGCTGGCGCGACCGAAAGGGCCGGTCAAGACAGCTTTCAGCATTATATTGTCGGATCGCATGAGACGACATGACGTTCGCGAGCGTATATGCGACGTCTTGTCAAGAGCATATTGGTTCTCGGTAATATAGGAGGTCTCAAAAGACGATTTCAGAGAAATGAAGAGAGCACAGCTTCTATCTTTTCATTTATTTTACTTTTTATTCACTGCAATTTTCAATCAACGACGTTATATATTGAAATAATGATACTGAAATATCAATATAGAATCAAGTGTCTCAATACTGATTGTATGTGATTATTTTTTTCTTAAAATCTTGTACAACTGTTCACTCTTTTCGCCACTTGATGTAACTTGATTGCTTAAAATTAAAAGTATTCAAAAAGATACCTTACACTTTGTAAGTAGAATGTAATAAATCACTCAATGTTTTTTTTTCTTTTTACTTCAACTACTTTATCAATTTTTATGTTTGAAAAATACGTCCGAATTTGAATAGAACTCATAATTCACTATTTCAACCAACAGTTAGGCTTTTTTGAAGGTCTTTGTGGAGGATTTTTTTGCTGTAATTGTGTTTTTCTTTCTGTATCAGTGTATGTGACCTATAATAATGAAAAATCTCGAAGAAATGATCAATCATGCAATAACATATGAGGAGAGTTAGAATACACACCTGTCACATAATCATTGAACATATACAGAATTGAAAATACATGCAAATATATCAAATGGAAACAATCGATATAACACATCTGGAAACACTTTGAAATACACATCATGAAAGCACTCTCCTGAAGCACATTAAAATATGTCGAATACGGATATATTGATTGATATGAATGAAAGCAATGATGACCCAGTATTTGAGAGCCAATTCACAACATCAATCAATCGTTGATAAACATGTGGGATAGTGAATATTAATTCATGTATCATTTCAAAAAATATCTCCTAAATTTATCCTATTGAATTTCAGCATTACCGAGATGCGTGGGTAACACACTGAACCGTCATTCGGAAGATCGGGGTTCGATTCCCGCCTTGGTTGACCATCCTGACAGGGGTTTTTCGTGGTTTCCCTCTGTCGTTCAGATTGATACTGGGATGGTTCCTTAACATCAGGCCACGACCAACTCCTTCCCACGATCCAAAACACCTAGTAAAATAACCTTCCATCTCATCATCCCATCATCTCATTCATCATTCACCGACGCCAATAGATCGTGATAATTAGTATAGTGCTTCGTTGAAACCCAATATAAAAAAAAAAACAGCATTTTATCCAAAAGTCGTTCATTGTTACTCAGATCACATTGATGATTTCGAATAATCTGAATGGTTTTTGATACGAGTCCAATTCCGATGAAGAGATTCCTTGAATGGACGAATCAATGAGGTTTGTCGAACTGAGAATTGAATCGGCGGTACATTTAGCTCAGCATGCTCACGCTATTGCTTCATTTAATACAGGAGTTGAGAGACATTTCGAGCCTCAGCTCGATCCTCACCAATGTTCATCCTCACGGAGACTCTCGTTGATGCTGAGCATAAATTCCAATTCCTCATATTCTGGGATCAGCGCCAAAGATCGTATCAGTGATTTGGTTCAGCTTACCATAACACAGACAAAAGAGTTGTTTCAAATTGAATGTGGATAATATTGACTTTGCCTCAATCACTTGATCGACTGCTATCCGGCCAATGATCACGAGAAAAAATTCCTTCCTCTCAAAGTTCCAAAAGTTTTCTTCATCTATGATCACATTTGAGGGAGAATATCTGATATGAAGGGAAAAACAGAGATTGGAAACAAATCAAATCTCGAACCAACAGGTCGGAATGTTTGAAGATCGAGAGATGAAATGGAACAATGGGACTCATTCGATGTGGAGTGGAACATTTGATTGGAATTGATATACAGAAATGAATATATTTGACTGATTAGGGAATGAGAAAAATTGACAAGTTTGGATTGGATCAACATACAACTGAAGACCTGATATCTTCTTCAAGCTATCCATATATATAATATATATATATATATATATATATATATATATATATATATATATATATATATATATATATATATATATATATATATATATATATATATATATATATATATATATATATATATATATATTCAATATATATAAATATATATATTTATATATATATATATATATAATATATATATATATAATATATATATATATATATATATATATATATATATATATATATATATATATATATATATATATATATATATATATATATATATATATATATATATATATATATATATATATATATATATATGTATATATATATATATAATATATATATATATATATATATATATATATATATATATATATATATATATATATATATATATAAAATGAATATATATATATATATATATATATATATATATATATATATATATTTAAATATATATATATATATATATATTACATATATATATATATATATATATATATATATATATATATATATATATATATATATATATATATATATATATATATATATGTATATTAATTCATATATATATATATATATATATATATATATATATATATATATATATATATATATATATATATATATATATATATATATATCCATATATATATATATATATAAATATATATGTTTATATATATATATATGTATATATATATATATATATATATATATATATATATATATATATATATATTATATATATATATATATATATAACCTCAAAATGCATACAATGCGCTAACAGTTGAGTTGAATATCAGAGTATTGGTGCTAACTTCTGGAAGGTATGAGATATAGGAATATCAATACGCGAGAACAGCAGATAATTCACCGACCTTCTGACTGAGGAGTGGAGCAATCATGAACCTGCA
>OZ023328.1:12963115-12970615 GCA_964007535.1 Brachyptera risi | reverse complement strand
GGAACACTCACTCGAGACTACAAGAACACCTGCATGCTGTGAGAACCAACAACAAGACCAACTCTCTCGCACAGCATACAATGGAAACGGGCCACAACATCTACTTCGAGGGCACAAGACAACTAGCATCTGTCGAGCACTTCACGCCTCGTTTCATCCGTGAGGCTATCGAGATTGAGAGGCGACAACACTGCATAAATAAGCGTGACGACGGCCTACTCCTACCAGCTGCTTGGAAGCCCGTCATCGACACTATCTTGGTCGCTGCCACTGAGCCCACGTATGAGACCCATCTAGATGCGAGTGTACAACCAGCGAGAATCGACAAGCGTCGAAAAAAGCCGTCAATACCAGCGTCGTGGGACCGGTGTGGCAGTATTTCTTTATTGTAGCATAACATTATGTACAGTAATAATATCCCGGAATAACAGCTGTACTGTGCAGTAAAGTTATCCCGGGAAAACTTTACTGTACAGTAGAGTTATCCCTGTAGATTATTATGGGAGCTGGTATATTATTATAGCATTGAAAAACATATCAGTAATAAAATACTGGGGAAAAATCAGAGAGAAAAATTCCCACAGTACCAAAAGAGGGATTCTTACATAACCAATAATGCGCAACTACTACATATGGTGACTAAAATAAAACACACTGGGATAAGATCAAACTGAGAGGTGCACAACAGGTACAGCTTGGACATGACATACAAATATGCCAGGATATTATTATGTATACAAGTAAGCATTGTATCCAATGCACAATTATAACACAGGGTGACACAGAATAAAATAAGAACAAATCGAATGGATTGTTGTGGAAGAAGAACAACAGATACGGTCCAGATATGACATATGAAAATGCCGGTATATTATTATGTATAATTGTACACCGGCACCCAGAATAACACGCGCTCACCCTGCGCCTGTCACGACACTGCATACTGACTAAGAAGCCCGACACGACATGACATGACAGCCAGCCTCATCAGACTTGCTGTCATCTCTTCGTCATCCAGCGCCTGCTATAACATCCCATGAACCAATCAGCGCATCGTTTGAAGGAAGGACGCTCCTGATTGGCCGGATTGTGTTTCACCGATCTGTTCTACCATCTCACGGTCCAAATACCATGAGCAGAGCCATACAAGTCATCTATCTGGACATGACTGCCAGCATGGCCAGGCTCGCCGTCTTCTCCTCGCCATAAAGCGCCTGCAAACACCGCGCGAATCGACCAGCGCATCGTTTGAAGGAAGGACGCTCCTGATTGGCCGAATCATTCCACCGTTTTAGCATGAAACGAGGCACTGGAGAGCGCTTTCAGCAATTCGACTGCTCACCACCATTGTTTCAAGATGCCGTATGGAATTCCGGCGAACAGGTTCTTTTTAAAACCCAAATTACATTTTAATCGTGGCAAATTTACCATAAAGACATATTTACCATATATATATATATTTATATATATATATATATATATATATACTATATATATATATATATATATATATATCTATATATATATATATATATATATATATATATTTATATATATATAATATATATATATATATATATATATATATATATATATATATATATATATATATACATATATATATATATATACATATATATATATATATATATATATATATATATATATATATATATATATATATATATATATATATATATATATATATATACATTTGTATATATATATATATATATATATATATATATATATATATATATATATACATATATATATATATATATATATATATATATATATATTTATATATATATATATATATATATATATATATATATATATATATATATATATATATATATATATATATATATATATATATTTACATATATATATATATATATATATATAAATATGAATATATATATATATATGTATATATATATATATATATATATATATATATATATACATT
Source organism: Brachyptera risi (assembly GCA_964007535.1). NCBI lineage: Eukaryota > Metazoa > Arthropoda > Insecta > Plecoptera > Taeniopterygidae > Brachyptera > Brachyptera risi. The sequence continues at coordinate 12,968,640 of OZ023328.1, read as the reverse complement.
TATTTATATATTTTGATGAATATTTCAATGATTTATCATGTTGTGCCTGTATAAAAATATCAAACATCTCGGCAGTTGTGTTTGTGTTACACGTCTTCATCTCTCTCCTCCGAAGATGCATGGTTATAGATCTGGATATCAATTTCATACTTATTTTGTATGTACCTCATGGGTTTCACAAGTGTCTGTATGACTCTTAACGTGAAGAGGTCGGATAGGATATAGGGAGGGGAGCGGTCTCTGATAGTTCCAAGTGTCGGTGCACGAATTCGTTCCCGAATGTGAAGCAGTAAAATAGACAATGTGGGTTGGAATACGTTTCGTTTTGATAGATCACCCAGCTGTTACGGGGATACGTAAGACATAAAACTTAGTTTACGATCTTGGATATAAAGTTGGTCAACTGAAATTTCGAAGATTAAAAACTCGTGACCATCATCTGATAATGGCGGAACTTAATTATCAATGCTCATTGAATTCATTACAATTTCCATCCTGACTTCATATTATATATTGGTTGAGAATGAAATGTCCATGAACTTTCCAGCCATAAGACTCCCAGTGACTCATGGTTCTGTCGAGGAACAAAATTACAAAATCATCAGAATCAAATACAAAATCATGGTTCCTCAATCGAAAAATGGATGAGAGGTTGTATCGTTTGAATGGGACACCACAAGGTCTATATTACCACCCCTAATGAAACAGTACGCATGCTTGTATATTTAGAATTGTGAGATTGTATCTGTTCTCACTTTTTACCTGTGCAACTGTTTTCTATACACTGATTGACGTTCCATATAATATGTTACATTTTAGTCATTGAATGTAAACGTCCTTTGAAGGAGAATAAAATAATAATAATAATGATGAATAATTTATCGTAAGACTAACATGAATCACCATATAGTCATCATCTTGGCCATCGTGAAATATATTGACTGATAAATTCAGGAGATTCAATTTGAATTCAGTACATCCAGCTGATCAGTGGATGAATGAATGATGAAGGTTCACAGAAATGAATGACGAAGTCCAGCAGAAGTATCTTCCCAAAGTGAATTCAAATCGAACAAGGAACTATTTTGATATGAAGAAGTTTATGTTGTGGTTGTTTTTCATTTTTACGAAAACAGATGATTTTCCTGATCATTGAACTCTTAAACATCCGAAAGTCAATTCCCGAATTGGAAACTTCGGATGATATGATTCTTTCAATTGTACTCATTAACAAACAGTAACTCAACCAACATATTTGAAAATTTGAATATCAAAAGGAATATATATTTGCTCTCCACATTGTGAAGACTGAAACGGAAAATCCATGAAGATAAGATCAGAATCGATAGAATATCGATGATTCCACCTTCATGACAAGAATTTTCGAATGACTCCTCATTGCTCAACTCAATTCTACCCAATTAATTTTCACAGTTTCTCAAATCTGTCTCATTCTATTATTTCATCTTTGATGATAATGTCACCCTTGTGCTGCCATGCCAACGGTGATAACTCAATATCCCAGCCGTAATTGATCAGCAGTGATGCACTGTGACCTTCACGATGATTAAGATGAAATTATACCATTACTTATCCCAGTTAGAATATAAACATCAGCCCTGCATTATGATTGATGAGATAAATTATTTCACATCGAGTATATATTCTTTCCATTTTTTATGAACACAATTCTGGATATACATATATTCACGGTAGAGGAAAGTATCGAACGACCGTCGTCCCTATCTCACAACACTAGCGCACGGGTGATTGGCTCCTTCTTTCGAGGCTACGATATAATGTCACAAGCATTCTATGAGAAACTGAGCTGAGAATGCAGACAATGAAGAGAATAAGGCGGCGGTGATAAAAAGTGAGTGACAATTCAGATGATTTAATAATGTTATGGTGTATTTAAATTCAACAAACGTATATGCTCTTCATCATTAAATTAATTATGAATCTTATATTTATCACACCCCACTTTTTTCAGAGTTGATTAAACTGACTTGGATGTTAATATGAGCGAGATATTTGTACGAAATGTTATGAAGATTTTTTTTATTCACGATTACTATTCATCTAAACGATGAACGACCATGAAAGTCCAGCTCACTATGAGATTTGGAATTCCATGAAGTGAAAATGCGTGCTCATATTACGGTCATGAAATGAAAACTTGGAGATTGATAGTAAAAACGTTGATGATGGATGAGAATAATGTGATAGAATTGAATTAGTTTGATCAAGAAACGTTGAAGAGATAGTTTTGAAGAATTTTGAGATTCGCGTAGAATCGTATAAATACAATTTCTTGAATAAGTTATTTTGATATATGGTATCATTCCATGGAATTATTAGGGATTTGATAATAACCGCCCTTCCTTCAGGAAGGAGTTCTATGGAGTTCCAGTATTTTTCAGGAATACCATAAAGTTTCGTGAGATCATGAATACAGCACATGATTCCAGCGTGTATCAATGAATTCGAGACGACATTACAAATGATAAATGCGAGAACATCTTTCAAATGAGTCTAACCCCGTCTAATCGCTTAATTTGCTTATTGATTATGTAATCAGTGGAGTTTTTATGGATGTACCTTCATTGGAGACTGTCTGCCATTCACATAAAATGGCTGCCATTGGAGCAGAATAATTGATAAATGGATGGAATGATTATGAGAATGGTGATAGATGGGGAAAAAAAAGTAGCTGATTCTGAATTGACAAACAGAAGCATCAAGCTAGGACGTATTGAAATAAGAAATGTGTTATAAACTTTAATGAGCGATGTAGAGTTGTACATGGAGAGTTTAAGACAGAAAAATATATTCGAAGAAGGGGGAGGGGGAAGGGGAAGAAATGAACATCAATCAATTGATTATGAATGACTTTTCTCAGAATAAGGAGTGCTTTTCACAAAATGTCGACAACAATGGAATCTATTAATTGACCTGTCAAATTGAAGTTTTTGACAAAACTCTTGAGAGAGAGCGGAATGATTTCTCTCGATTCTCACACTGGACCTACGGTCACCTAGCATTCGCATAGAGTGTGGGTTCGGATATTCAGTCGGAGAACGACTAGGCCTATGTCTACTCCAGTGAATACGATCAAGTATATGATACCCATCTTGATTCATGAACCAACCTGATCTAGTCGAGCGGTAGCTCGACGAGAGCCAAGTCCGTGCGAAGTCTCAGCTACACGCTTACACTGTTTACACGAAGTACTTACAGGCGGTTTTGAGCATACTGTATCTCCGGTAATAATGAACTTAGATATCTCTAGTTTGTTGTAATGGAATGAGGCGCCATACACGACACGGCATATCATCTATCAGTCATATCGAACCAAACGTCTCGATGTTATAGCACTGCGAAAAGCGTACTTTTTTCGTATTCTTCTCCTCCTTCTTCTTCTTCTCCTCCTTCCGTCGTCACATACGAAATGGGCTACAGGCCAAACGAATTATCCGATTCGTCTTATTTTTTTCAGGGAATATGTGGACCCATATGGAGATGTGTCTTCTGTATGATTTAACCGGAAGTTGGTTTTTGAAACTGGAAGTAATGCCATTTTACACTCCTTTTTTAGGTTTGCATTATTTTTCAAAATCATGTCACAACATATTTCAATGAAATTTCAACGATATATTTGTATAGATATACCAGATCAATTGTGTGTGAGAGATTTTTTAATTGATGAATTTCAATTGGAAAAGATTGAAATAATAGCATACAGAAAATGTAGAATACTGTCGTATCGACGATAAATCACGGCCACCAATGAACCATCGAAAACTTCAGGTACTTTTTACTCCGCTTGATCAGCTCGATCTATCTGTATGATCGCCACCGCCCACCAGACACAACTGAATGTCAAATGAAACAGCTGATATTCACAAATTATCACATTGATACCTTATTGCATGATAAACGTCATCATACCGTATTGAATTTTGTATCTACAAACTGAAGAAGAAGAGGAGAAGAAACAGCAAACTGCTATAGAAATGGAAGGTAAGTTCAACATGCGGGGCTAATCAAAGTAGCTGAATATTATTAATTCGTATGCTAGGCCTATAATTATTGTTTGTTTACGATATAGTGGGCCTGCCTAGGCCCATGTGTTGGTAATATTCTAGCAAATGTGCATAACTTACATTAAATCAGTTATAGTGGCATCACAACATCTGGTAGGCCCAGGCTTATTACATAATAATGTGTTATAGATTGTATGCCTATGAGCCATAATATGTCTAGACTAAAGGCAACATATAGTTTCTTTAATGATCGTAGTTCGTGCGTCTAGTATGGGTAACTTCACGTTCCTGACACAGGGAAACGTAATATGAATCAAGAAACTTGCCCTTCCGTCTATTTTCTATTTTAAACTTCCGGTTTCCATCATCTTGGTGTCATTTTGTAGGTAGTAATTGAGAAAACTCAAATTTAAAGCCTACATTCATATATACATTTATGTCTAGGCTATTTGAAAAAAATAAACAATTATGAAATTATTTTCTTCAAGTCGGCGGCTGATTCGAATTGCATACAAATTCGTATACGTGTATCAAACGTGCATCATGGAAATTAGTATACTTCATGTGTTTACATTCAATGACAATTTAAAGCTATTTTGAGAGATTTTGAATCTCAAATTTTCTTGCTCACCCTGATCTCATGATGTTCTCAGATAGTTCCAGATAATGTTCTTCAAAATTGGTCCAACCGATTTGACTAGAAAACTATACAGTTCCAAGTTGGATGAGTCTGCATGCATAAAAGTTCATATTCATCAGTCAAAACCTGCGACCTGTGCAGCATAAGTTACTTACAGACAAACAGTAACAAAAACACACAGGAAAAGCTCTATAACAGTGATGAGATGGATGTCTCCGCTATCGCTCATCTGATTATACAAATAAATATCAGGTAACAGAATGCCCAAAGCACGGAATGAATAGACTTGAATAACAGAAATATCTTGTAATTATTATTAATCTACCTCATCTCAATATCAAGTTTATGAAACCCAACTCAGGAATATCGTGTGAGATTCCGTAATTTGGGTTATATTAATATAACAAAAAAAAACACTGACATCACTTTTCAATTCAAAGTTTAATTCCGAATTGTTCTTATATTATTTCCATTTTTTTTCATTTGGAATAATTCATTATACTCCGACGAGGAAATGTATGTCCTGGTCAAAGTCAGTATTTTCCTTCTCTCGAGCCACAAATGCAACATTGAAAAAGGTTGATATTCTGATAATTTGATAAATAAACACGTAATTACGAATTTTCTCGAATCATATTACTTTTCCCTGCGTCAGGAACGTGAAGTTACCCATTTCATAGCATCTTGCACTTCACTTCAATTCTGCTTGGTGTTATATGAGGGGACGTGGGGGGGCAATGAGTCAAGTGTTTCCTGTTATTTTCCATGCCGTATTGATGAATAACTAGGAAAACGCGGGATGCGCGTTTTTGTGAGATGAGCTCAGAAGTATGGCAATC
>OZ023328.1:12905615-12958115 GCA_964007535.1 Brachyptera risi | reverse complement strand
ACGTAGCGTCTCAGCAAGTTGGTTTGGCAGCCCGGCTAAAGCTGACTCGACGCCAGTGATGATGTCCTCCGTCGGGAGTCGTGACGGGGCGACAGCGTAGTTGAATCCTTTCGCGAGGGCTGACAGCGTAGCGTTGTCCAAGCTGAGGTCTGACAGATTGTGGACCACTTTGGATACGTCAAGTGTTGGAGGTGCAGGTGCTTGCTTGGTTCTGAGTTTGCTGTACTTCTTCTGTTGCCGCTCCGTGGTGAGTTCCGCGCTATGATGAGCACGTTGTTGTGACATGCTGTCGACCTCGTTCCACAGAATCGGGTGAATTGTCGCAGCCAAGTGTAGGTGTAAGTCTCGAAGCTGGATGCCAACAGTGTCCAACTTGCTGCGATTGCCCTGGATAGCATCACGCAACAAGGCCTGGCTGGCCCTCTTCAGTATCTTGTTCGTCGAGTAGGACTGGCTATGGAAGCTTAGCGTCATCGACACCGGGATGATGTCCGTGTCACGGCATCGGCGCAAGAAAGCTAGATCGCACAGTAGCTTCGTTCGCTTGATCCTAAGCTTCTCGAATTTGATAAACAGGTGATGAATTTCCTCCCCGTGAAGGTTCAAAATGTTGTGACGGATGTTCTCGCGGATTGAGTAGAATGTTGCACCGTGCTCGTGCACTCACTCCGTGCGGAACTCACCACGGAGCGGCAACAGAAGAAGTACAGCAAACTCAGAACCAAGCAAGCACCTGCACCTCCAACACTTGACGTATCCAAAGTGGTCCACAATCTGTCAGACCTCAGCTTGGACAACGCTACGCTGTCAGCCCTCGCGAAAGGATTCAACTACGCTGTCGCCCCGTCACGACTCCCGACGGAGGACATCATCACTGGCGTCGAGTCAGCTTTAGCCGGGCTGCCAAACCAACTTGCTGAGACGCTACGTCAACGTACATGCGAGATACTTCGCAAGGCCAGGGTCCCTCGCAGCAACATATCCACCGACGAGATCCGAGCTCTGAAAACTCTCCGCCTGAACGAGAATATTACCGTATTACCAGCCGACAAAGGCAACGCTACTATCGTTATGAACTCCACGGACTACTCGACCAAGATGAAGACTCTCCTCGACGACCCAGCGTACGTGATCAAAGCCTCGGACCCGACCACCTATCTTGAGAAGACGACAAGGACCAAGATTCTCGCCTCTGGGCTTGACGACGAGGTCAAGAAGTACGTGATTCCGCGAGAAAAATCATCACGCTGTCCCAAAATCTACGGCCTCCCGAAGATACACAAGGCCGATGTTCCACTACGCCCGATCGTCAGTTCAGTGGGATCGGCCACGCAGCTTCTAGCTAAGCATTTAGCAAAATACCTTCAACCACACGCAGAGGATGCCGAATCATACGTGCGCAACGCCGACCATTTCATCAGCATTATCAACGAACACGAGATACAACCGGACGACCTTCTTGTCAGCTTCGACGTGGTATCTCTGTTTACCAACATACCCGTCGCTGAGACTCTCGACCTCATTAAGACCAGAGTGAAACCTCCGCATTACGTGTCCGAACTCGTCGAACACTGCCTCAACAGCACGTACTTCACCTTCGAGGGCCAAATCTACAAGCAGGTCGTTGGAGCTCCGATGGGCTCCCCACTGTCTCCAGTGATAGCTAACATCTTCATGACTGACCTCGAGGAACGAGCTCTCGCGACCGCCGTGCTGAAACCCAGCCTATACCTTCGCTTCGTCGACGATACGTTCGTCATCTGGAGGCATGGCAGAGCCGAGCTGGAAAACTTCCTGATCCACCTCAACGGCATGCACGAGTCTATCAAGTTCACGATGGAAGTGGAAGACAACCAGAAGATCCCTTTCCTAGACGTGTTGGTACTGAAGAAGCCGGATGGACGTCTGGGCCACACAGTTTACAGAAAGCCGACGCACACCAACCGCTATCTCAACGCCAGGTCACACCACCACCCGGCCCAGCTCACGTCTGTCGCCAACACCTTGGCCTTTCGCTCCAAGAGACTAGCTGACACGGAACACATCAAGGAGGAAACCAAGACCTTACGAGATGCCCTTCTTGCAAATGGGTTCTCCAACTACACCATCTCACGTGCCTTCCAACGTAATGTCAACACGAACACAGAAAACGAGGAAACAGAGAAACCACGAGCGACCGCATACCTGCCCTTCGTCAGAGGAACGACTGATAAAATAAGCCGAGTTCTCAAACAACACGACATCAAGACCATTTTCCGAGCGGACCGCAAAATCTCCTCGATGCTACGAAGCGTGAAAGATACCATCCCCAACGAGTCACACGGCATATACGAGGTGCCCTGCGGTTCCTGTGAACGCACGTACATCGGCAAAACCAACAGGAAAATCTCCGCCCGGCTAGACGAACACCGAGTGGCCATCAGCAGACAGGCCACCTCATCAACACTGGCCAAACACGTGATAGATGAAGGCCACTGGATTGACTTCGGTAAAGCCAAGACTCTGGCTCGCATTGACCATGAGCTCCCGCGCATTTTCCGGGAGGCCATCGAAATTGAGAGGCGCAGCCACTGTCTGAACACTCGGGACGACGCCCGAAGACTCCCGGACACATGGAAACCAGCCCTGAACAACTGCCGAGTCGTACCTACATCTCCACCAACTAGGACACGAGACCAACAGCCAACAGCACGCACTGACAAGAGAAGGAAAGTCAGACCACCGGACGATGCCAGCAGCGCGACAAGACCGACCACCAGGGCATCCACTCGCAACATGCTTGCATCTCAGCCAGACCGCATAGAGAATCCCACAGCAAGCAGCGGAACCAGGAACGGAGCACTAACCCAGGCGGCCACGCGGACCGCAGGGCAAACGGTCCAGTGCGCACCGTGATTGGACGGACACCAGAGCCAATCACAGACGACCCTTTTCCATAAAGGGTATATAAACACCGGCCGATGAGCTTCGAGTCATTCGATCTACGCACGCCGAAGACTACGGATCCCCTGAAGATGGCAAGTCACATCTTGCCGAAACGTTGGAGAGACAAAGGATTTTTTAAGATCCAGCAGTTCTCTTCTAAAGAGCATACGCGGTCAACCCGAGAGCACGGTACAACATTCTACTCAATCCGCGAGAACATCCGTCACAACATATATATATATATATATATATATATATATATATATATATTTGTTCATATATATATATATATATATATATATATATATATATATATATATATATATATATATATATATATATATATATATATATACATATATATATATATATATATATATATATATATATATATACGAAGGTCCTCGTGCAACCCTATCGCTATAGATCAAATTGTTCTTCCAGTTCTGTCCCATATTGGCTCAGTTCATGGTGAATAAAATCAGCTTCGGATGGTTTAGTTATAGTTGAGGTGAGATTGCTGATATCAAAGATGGATTGGGTCAAGTTGGGTTGATGTAAGGTCCGCTCTACAACAACAACAACAACAACAACAACAACAACAACAACAACAACTACAGACAACAACGACGATCACGTATACATTCATTCGAGAGAGTCAAGTTGTGGGTCCTGCCAGTCATTTCCACGTCAAAATGTTCCTATGGGAATATTTCTCACTTCTTTCTCCACTTTATCATTCTTGAACGTATTTTCAAGAAAACCTATGATTATTACATCAAAATCTATCTGATCGATTGCCACACTCGACTCTGGAGGGTTCAAAGTTGTATGATAAGTGATGTCCAGAGAATATATCACGTGGTTCTTGTGTGCAAACTGTGAAGCGAGAGCAAACAAACAAACACACGAATGAAAAACAAACCAACAGAGACAGACTCGGTTCGATGAGAATTTTCTTCCTCAGCTGCGTTCATCAGAAATTGTTTCATAGTTATGTGTTTTGTTTTCGACTCGTCACCGTGTTGTGGGTTGATAGACGCTGATTGGTGGCCACGTCGTTGAAAGTGACGTTGATGCGTGCAGTGAGACTAGTGGTGTGTTAACAATTATAATGAGTAGAACTTGATCATTTTCCAACTAGGAAAACAAATTTAATTAAATTTTTCAAATCGAAAAATTATAATACTAATAGCTCCCAACACTCCCAGTCTGTTGAATATTCATTATTAAGTGAAGTCAAGATTGATTCATCAACTGTGAACACCAATATTCCATGAGCAGATAGAATACTTTATTCCACTCTATTTGAAAAATCCGAACATGCTTCCTTCTTTATCGTCTGTTCACGCATCACAGGCCAGACGAAAGCACTAATGTTTGGGTGATCCTGATGGAAAGAGTTAACATGTGAATATGGTTAATTTTGGGAACATATAGTTCAAAAAGGGTTGGAAACAATTCATTGGATCCAATCAATTGATTCTGGGTCTAGTGTTAATTTGAAATGTGACCTGACGATGTTTTTTCTTGATATCATTATCAATTTTATATAAAATCCTGATATTTCTGTCTGTTTGAAAAAAAAATCCCCCAGGTATTCATATATGTTTTTTTTCTGACTCTAGATGTCACACATTTGAAATGAGATTCATTTCGATACTTCCAGCATGAGGCACAAAACACCTCATGTCTCTGACACAAACAGTTCCTGAGATATATATGTTCCCGAAGTCATACAATTGTAATCTCCCGTTAACAAAAGCTTCGAATTAAGTTAGGAGTTGAAATTTAAAATATTCACATTGACATCTCTTCTACTCCGGTCAGTACATTCCACCACCAAAGCTGGGTATACATCAAAGAACCTAACGTCAACGTATGAATGATAGAATGACCCGAAAAGCTCATCAATAGAAAATCGAGATAAGAGAGAGTGGTAGTTATCTGTGACTCGATATTCACCAGAATATGATTTATCTGGAGTTAGAGTCACGAATTGAGTCACAAATATTACAAAACATATATTCAAATTGTATTTTAATACATATTCGCTTATTTAATAGCAGAAATTGTAATTATACGTGTAAGCTAGACGGGAAGACACACCATCTGGAAGGCAGTGATGCGACTGTGCTTCCCTCAAGTGGTGATTAAATGAAACAATATACAGGGACAAGGTCATATATGCTTGTGACTACACTATAGAATAACCTACAAAATGACTCATGGATCACTGAGCTAGCATCAGTTGAACCAATGTTACAGCAATTTGAATATAAGTGATGGTAACTTTAGTGAAAATGTTGGCATGGACGGTGATGAGATAATTATACTCACGACTTATTCATTGATATATTATGTAAGAGAAAATCTGAATTTGGGATCAAGAAATCACAAAAAAATGTTATGAGAGAGAAAAAAGGAAGAAATATATTCCAGTCGACATAGGATCCCCTTGATACAGTTGAGTTATCCATGTATTCACAGTTTGTGAATTCGATTACACGTGGGTGACTTATCATAACTAGAAGTCCTGATCAAGATGTATTGAGGGTTGCGTTGGTTTGCCGGTTGGAGATGGTGACTTCACTCATTCAAAAACACGTCCCATTTCCTGAGGACTTTCCTCAGAATTATTGATCGCTGCTCTATCTAGTGTTGTTTTGTGGAAACGGCTGATGAGCTGAAAAACTTGATGACAGCAGTCATTAGCTGAGCCAACGTCATCGAGCGAAGTTAGTTCCTTTCATCACCACTTATCTAGGCACGGTCAATAGTTATTTGAACGTTGATCGTGAATTGTGACACATTTTAACATGGAAGGGATTGGAAGTGAGGACACCATCTTCAACCGGCAAACCAACGCAACCCATCTTGGTCCTGAAATACTAATTCATGAAAACTCATCTTGATGAAAACTTTGATTTAAAACTCAACTGGAGAGTGAAAAGTGGAGTGAACTTGAAATTTGAATCTGTATTCGAAGTGAATATGAAATTCGGCGTATGAATGTGCTATGATTCAACTCGAAACTGTATAGTTTTGAGGTGCAACCGATCGCACCACTTTTGAGAGAACCTATTTCGGACGTTTCAAGAACCTCGTGAGGATAACCCAGGAGAAAAGATTCGGTGAATTATTTTTCTCATGAATTAATTTCTCACTAAATATGAACATATGCATATTCTGAACGAATAAGATGGATGCAACGAAATTTGAACAGACTCCATAAAACGAGGAATTATTCAGTGTATCAATTCATGAATATATATTCTCTCGTTGTGATGATTCACATTATATTGCTCTCATTCAATTTCTCGAATCTGTATGTATACAGTTTCAAATCTCTCAAATTGTCATCAAATTCAATTTCTCACATTTGTTGTTGATGAGCGTAGCGAAGTCTCCATCCCACTCTTATAGGGCTTTGTCTGTGTGTTTTTTTTTTTTTTTTTTTTTTTTTTTTGTAAGCACTCCACAGGTCGCAAGGGTTGACTGATCAACATGAAACTTTTTTTGTACACCCAAACTCATCAAACTTAGAACTGTATAGTTTTTGGGATGAATCGTTCGGACCGATTTTGAGAATCATCATCTCAAAGTTTCTAAAAACCCCATAAGATTTGGCTGGGCGGAAAATGTTGAAAAATAAAATCTTTCCAAATGGGATGAAATTTTCTCTAAATGTGTATACATGGATTTTACACATTATTACGATTTTTTAAGCAATTCTGATCAGTCGTTTTGGAGAAAAAAAATAAAATGACTGATAATATTCATAAAATATATCATAAAAATTATGACAGAATTAAGTTGTCGAGATTCACTGCTTTCTAGATTCTAGAGTTGACCAACAATGAAGTATTTTGTATATGCGTCAAGGTGTGTAGAATACCAGAGTCAATGAAGTGGCAAGAGTAGAACTTCTTTAACGACTTTTATAGCTTATTCAGATATCAAGGTGTGTAGAATACCAAAGTCGATAAAGTAGCAAGGGTAAAACTATTTCAAGGACTTTTATACCTTATTGAGATATCTCGCTCATCTTACAACGCATATTTCGCGTTTGACTAGTGTATTATTGCAATACTTCAATGAAATGGTGTTCCGTGATTCATTTTAGGCTGGTGGTGAGAAACGTGCTATTATGATACTTCCTTCATTCTTATCAGCAGTGGTACCATGCATATATAATGTTTGTGTCCTCTGATATTTGTATCAAAATGAAAACTGATAGTGATATGATCACTCGAACTGGAAGATTCACAGCCATCTTTATACTAGTAGAGAAGCACAAAATTGATATTCCTTGCATCTCGCATTTTGGGTTACAAGCACGACACATACCTCATTTTCTTCAGTAAAGTGCGCTGAAAACGAATATGCCGGTGTCCAAGCTGACAAATGACCCAGGCTCTTGTGGCGGGAGGTCAAAGGTCAAGCGCGCAATTTTGCATTGAAACGTTAATAACTCGGTAGTGATTCGTCCTAATGCCTTACGGTTTTCTCTATTTTGTTGCTTATAATATTTTCTCATAGCGTGATTAAAAAGTGTCACCATATTTGTGACACAATAATTCTTGACGCCATCTTGAAAATGAAATACTGATTTTGATGCGTCGCTTATCTCAGATATTCTGAAAAGTTCATCGATATGCGTAAAATAGTTCAAACAAATATTGTGCACAATTTAGTTTTTAATCGGTGACAGCTTATTTTATACGATTATCACAATATTCACGCATTTCAGAGCCATAAACGTGAGCGCGAGTGCGGACGTTTTATACACATTATAAGCCTGCTGAATGCATAATTGTAAGCCTGGCTACGATGCGCTCCGAGTTTTTGATTTCAATTGATATTAGGTTCACCAAAATTGATGACATTATTGTATTGATACAATTATAACGAATGCCAATATATATTTGTACTGTATTGGTTATGTATAACCGTCTGGTCGTATCGTCAAGGTATGCCTACATCAGATTGGTGTTTTATTAGTGTCAAAGTGCTGAATCCCATATTGATTGAGAATAATATGGACATGCCTGCAAAAAACCCAGTTTATTCATTTCACATAAATCATGTTCGTCATTTAATGAAATGCCTGGAAAATATTCAGAAGAAGATATATCGTCACGATTTTTGACCAATTTGCATTGAAATTTGAAATTGATCGATGTAGACCCTACATGAGTGATTAAAATACAAGACTTCAAGTTGAATTCGAAGTTAGGAATTGTAACACGTTATTTACGTCATACTTTGATTACATACATTGATGTTGATTCGTGATCTAGTCGAGTGGTAGCTCTATGTGAGCCAAGTCCCGCGAGCATCCAGCTCACCCTGTTAAGCTCTTACTCTGACTGTGTGTTGCTATTGTGATACCAGTCCCCACAGTTGCATGCTGGCATGCATCTGAAATCTTGTGATGTATCATCATTTGTTGTATTATTCGTTTGATATACTATGATTACTAATTCGCTGACAAATCATAAATGATGGCTTACTGTCATACTCAATTGTGATGCTATCTAAGCTATAAGTTATATTGTGAAATATGTAAATTGTGTACCGATTTCTTCGAGAGAGGGTTACAGGAATGAACACCACTACTAATATCACTACTGCATGTCATGGTAGGTTTGTTTTGAAGCATACGCACTGCCGAGTGCAATAACGGTTCTTCTTTTCTTTGCAGTCACATGATATCAGCTCCAACATTTTTCTGGAGATGGGATCTTGAATCATGAGAACAGGTTCAAGATGTCCATCTTGCAGAAACCACTCACTGTCTGTATACAGTGGAATTGTAGGAAAGGCTTCCGTTGATTTCCACCAAACATATTATTGATATGTAGCTCGTCTGATGTGCTGGATCAGTGCAACTCTTGTAGGAGGGACTTTCACGAAGTCTTTCTCTGAAATTCTGAAGAGAGAACACCCGACTTCTTCTATGGACTGGGAACTCGTTCGTGGATCGTAAAGTTTGCAGACGGAGGCTTCTGCACTCGCGATGCCCTCTTGACTAATGGAGTTGTCTTGGCAAAATTCGCGAAGGAGAGTTGCATTCTGCTGAAATACGTTTTTTTTTGCTGTGCCTGTTCTCATCCAACATTCTTGTGGCGAAGATTTCAGTAGTGCTAATAGGAGCACTCAAACGTCAGTGTTCCGGCAGTGCACAATGAGCCTCTTGAACCCACAAGAAGTTGCGTCTTTTGCATCGTAGATGCATTCATCAACATCGTATATGAGAACTTGAATCTACCTTGCACGCGTGTGATGGCATCTCTGACCTATACGGCGATCTTTCTGTGAAAAGTGGTACGAGATAGTATCGAAAGCGTGACAACCAAGGGATCGAAAAGAAATATATCTGATCGAGCTAACAAACTGCCAGACAACTGGAGAAGATGGGTTGGTCTTGTTGACAATAGAAGAATATCTTCTGACCTTGTGACTAAGGAGCTATCGGAAGCGAAGCCCGAAAGAAGGTTCACACACCCCAAGATCTCGACATCCTCTTTTCCTCTCTAGAAGAAGCCAACACTCGTATTATACTCTACGCAAAAGACGCAACTTCTTGTGGGTTAAATAGCTTGAATAGCATCACAATTGAGTATGGCAGTAAGCCATCATTTATGATTGTCAGCGAATTAGTAATCATAGTACATCAAACAAATAATACAACAAATGATGATACATCACAAGATTTCAGATGCATGCCAGCATGCAACTGTGGGGACTGGTATCACAATAGCAACACACAGTCAGAGTAAGAGCTTAACAGGGTGAGCTGGATGCTCGCGGGACTTGGCTCACATAGAGCTACCACTCGACTAGATCACGAATCAACATCAATGTATGTAATCAAAGTATGACATAGATAACGTGTTACAATTCCTAACTTCGAATTCAACTTGAAGTCTTGTATTTTAATCACTCATGTAGGGTCTACATCGATCAATTTCAAATTTCAATGCAAATTGGTCAAAAATCGTGACGATATATCTTCTTCTGAATATTTTCCAGGCATTTCATTAAATGACGAACATGATTTATGTGAAATGAATAAACTGGGTTTTTTGCAGGCATGTCCATATTATTCTCAATCAATATGGGATTCAGCACTTTGACACTAATAAAACACCAATCTGATGTAGGCATACCTTGACGATACGACCAGACGGTTATACATAACCAATACAGTACAAATATATATTGGCATTCGTTATAATTGTATCAATACAATAATGTCATCAATTTTGGTGAACCTAATATCAATTGAAATCAAAAACTCGGAGCGCATCGTAGCCAGGCTTACAATTATGCATTCAGCAGGCTTATAATGTGTATAAAACGTCCGCACTCGCGCTCACGTTTATGGCTCTGAAATGCGTGAATATTGTGATAATCGTATAAAATAAGCTGTCACCGATTAAAAACTAAATTGTGCACAATATTTGTTTGAACTATTTTACGCATATCGATGAACTTTTCAGAATATCTGAGATAAGCGACGCATCAAAATCAGTATTTCATTTTCAAGATGGCGTCAAGAATTATTGTGTCACGATTATGGTGACACTTTTTGATCACGCTATGAGAAAATATTATAAGCAACAAAATAGAGAAAACCGTAAGGCATTAGGACGAATCACTACCGAGTTATTAACGTTTCAATGCAAAATTGCGCGCTTGACCTTTGACCTCCCGCCACAAGAGCCTGGGTCATTTGTCAGCTTGGACACTGGCATATTTGTTTTCAGCGCACTTTACTGAAGAAAATGAGGTATGTGTCGTGCTTGTAACCCAAAATGCGAGATGTTTGTGTTCTAGAAGGCTTTCTCATTTCTGCTTCTCTACTATACTATATATTTATGTTTCGGAAGTTATTCTGTGAAATACAGTGAAATATGAGCATTATGATTATATGGAGAATTTGATGACTTGGAGCGTATAACCGGGCCCATATAAAGCTGGCGAATTAAAGTATCGGAATTGAAATGTCTGATGTTGGAACATTCTACCTTGGTCGTGTGTCAGCTCGAAATCTTGCATATGGTCAGTATTCCCACTCCAATTGAAATCGACTTCGGTCATGAGACGGCACCTCTACGCTTGTATAAGACATGCTATAAACATGCTATATGAACATGTATATTAATTAACATGACACATTATGATCATGGCACCTCCACACTGGTATAACACCTAACATGCTATGAACATAACACATCTACGCTCGTATGAGACCAAATATGCTATAAACATGGCAACTCCACGTTGGTATTCATTCATTCATTCATTCATTTTTGAATCATTTTATTCCTGTTTTTGAACAACAAATACATACATTGTTCAATTGTGTCTTCTCACATCAAAATTCACAAACAAGAAACCCGCATGAGAGAGAACTCTTGTGTGCGGGTTGCCTGGTAGAAGTTATGCAGGGGAAAATTAATAAATAAGTAATAAACTAGTGAGTCATCGAACATACAACAAAATAAAACAAGTTTCTAAATACTAATAAGTAGCACAAACTTCAAAATCTGTAACTTATATGATACTCTCAATCATCAAAAACAAACAAACAGACAAACAAACTGAAAGTTATTATTGGAGAAATGAATTAATAATAATAATAATAATAAAACAGTAACATAAATAGAAACTGCACACATGAAGTGAACATAGATACCATGACTATATAAATAATGAGTGGGAAGAAATAAAGGTATGAATATTGAGTATTTGAATATTGAGTATGAAATTGAATCACGTGGAATTAAGTGACTGGGGAAAAAAAACGTTACAATATACAGTGACAATACAAACATCAACAAATAACAAAACGGGTATTCATTCTGATTTCATTCATAGTAGGAAGTCTATCATCTGCAATATGTTGTTCATTACTAGCCCTTCCATCCAACAACAAAGTGTTTTTTTAAACAACAAATAAATTGAGCTGCATTTTCTCATTTCCAAAGGTAAATTATCTACATGTTTTTGGCCAATAAGTTCACTTCTTATGGGAACGTCTGAATTGAATGGGTAGGATATAGCGTTATTTGATCTAGTCGTTTGAGCAAGAGGTTTATTATCAGGTATAAAAAAGCTAAAATAATTGAATGTATGTATAATGACGATTTTTATGAATAATTGTCTTATGTCCATCATTCCAGACATTTCAAAAATTGATTTGGAATTGTATTGTTTTTGTTTCTTCAGAATGATTTTAGGCAAAAACCTTTGAATAGTTAGGAGAGGTTGCATGTACACCTTGTTTGCTCTGCCCCAGCCAATCATACCATATTGGAAAATTGATTGGGCTAGTGCCTTATAAACATGTAGTAACAAAGATCGATTTTAATACACCTCAGTCTATAGAAAATGTAGAGGAGATTCCTAGTTTCATTCACGCAATTATTGATTTGATCTTTCCATCGTAGATTGTTGTCAATTATTATTCCAAGGTATTTCACGTGGTTTACTTTTTGTATTTTATAACAATGACGAGGTGTATTATTAATCGCGCAGTCTGAAGAGTGAAGATTTAATATTTCATCTTCTGATGGTTGCGTTTTTGAGGTTATAGTAATTGTTAGGTATACAGTCTTATTTTTGTTCATTGTAAGTGTATTATTATTGAGCCAATTATAGATTTCTTTTAATGACCGATTTGCCTTACTGTATACTTCATCCCAGTGTGAATCCACAAATACTAGCACTGTATCGTCAGCGTAGGTTATAATGTTCTCATCGATTTGAGTGTTCCATAAATCATTGATATAAATAATAAACAAAATTGGTCCTGAGACCGTTCCCTGGAGAACTCCATATTTTTTTTATTTTTTTTAGTACTATTTGCTGCACACAATTTCACTAATTGATCTCGACCGTTTAGGTAACTTCTGAATAACTTTAATGCTATACCTCTCACACCAATTATTTCTAATTTTGATAATAATCTATAGTGGTCTACAGTATCGAAGGCTTTTGCCAAATCTAAAAATACGGCTATTTCTTCATCGGCTTTATCCAACGATTCGTGAATGTGGCTAGTGATTTTGTAAATGGCATCGTTAGTGCTACGGTTCGAGCAAAATCCAAATTGATTTTGAGAAAGAATATCAAATTTGTGTAAGAATGAATTTAATCTGGTTTTTATACATTTTTCTAATAATTTTGCCAAATGCGGTAAGAGTGATATTGGTCTGTAATTTTCAGGTCTGGTTTTATCATCACTTTTGAATATATATGTATAATGATGGCTGTTTTCAGATTTGTAGGAAATTCACCTTGCTCAAGACAGAGATTGAATAAGTGTTTAATGGGGCTTGCAATATATTGTCTCACTGCTATGATCGTACTAGCTTGTAACCCATCATGCCCACAGGCTGAACTGGCTTTAAGACCTAATATCGTTTCCACAATCTCTGATTCTGAAACCGGTTCTGGGAAGAGTGAAGTTGAATTTCTTGGTATTTGATTCAAATTTTGAGTTGTATGATCATTTTTGAAATTAGAAGAAGTTATAATTTCATCAGCCAAATCTTTGCCTACATTTGAAAAGTTATCATCAAGAGTTTCTACCGTCATTTGAGGATCGTTTGTTGTTGTATGTAATTTGCCGTTAATAATAAGTTCATTTATTGTTGTTTGGGTGCGTACACATTTCTTATCACATACTTCATTAATATATTTCCAGACTTTTCGAGGATTATTTTCAGTCTGATGTATTTTACTGGAATAATATTCATTTTTTGTATTAAATATCAGTTTGGTGGGGAAATTTCGATATATTCTATATTTGTCTTTTAGCTCCAGCAAATGATGTTTATTACTCTTTGGATAGGAATTCAATTTCTTAATTTCTCTGTTCATTTTATTTCTTCTTCTTATTGAGACAATCAATCCATTTGTAATCCACGGTTTGATTTCCCTGAATTCAGCGTTTATTCTTGAAATTCTGCTGTCAGTAGATTTATCTATGTGTTTTTGTAGTAGTGAATCAAAATTTTCAAGTGCAATGTTGACATTAGTATTCTGGTATACACCCTTTCATTCTTCACATTGCAAGCCAATCGTTAGTTTATTCAGATTCAATATATTTTTGTCTTACAATTTTGTTCATTCATTTCGTTAATTTTCAGAGTTTTGTTCCTATCATAATTTCTGTTAGAGTCCCAACTGAACATAATTGAATAGTGATCTGTAATAGCTGATCTATGAACACACGTAACGTGAGATTATATGCTTTTTGATTTGAGAAAAATATGATCTGTGCACGTGCTAGTATTTGACGCTTCCCATGTAGGTGACAGTATACAACAAATAATCCATTCAAGTAGTCATGCTGACTCTGAGTAAGTTCGTCGCCCAGTATATTGATATTAATATCGCCTATGATTAATTGATGGGTGAATGCGGGAAGATCAGCTAAGAAAGTTTGTAAATCACTAACAAAGTTCGCAATATTTGAGGATGTATAACGATATACACAGATAATATTATAAGTTTCTCTTTCGAAAGTGAATCTAACCTGAGCGTCATCAGCATTGTCAATTAGACCATCTGCTATAATTTGTATGTTATCAATTCGATTATTGTTTACTAAAATCGCTCCATCTGCATTTGTATGCCTAGAGTTAAATAGAAATGTTGAATATCCCGGTAAGTTGAATGGTTCTTTTGTCAGTAGGTGTGTCTCTGTTAATACAATGATGTCAAATTCAAATTTGAATTGTTCAATAGCTATGCAAAATTCATCGAAGTGCAAACGTAAACTTCTAATATCCTGGTGTATGATTTTGAGCTCATTCTGTTGTGTGTACAGAGTATTAACCTCCGAAACGTGATCACGAGTATATATATTGGTTCGTTTGACGATCAAATAATCATGCCAGTCATCACATACCACCATAATATTGGCTTGAATTCCTCTAAAAAGTGAACAAATAACAAATATAACTTTTCCAGTGGGATGTCAGATGGCTTTGCAATTGTCAATACCGGCGAGCGATCGTTTTTGCGTAGATACACCTTGCCCCCCTTGGCCCAAGTAAA
This sequence comes from Brachyptera risi, assembly GCA_964007535.1. Taxonomy (NCBI): domain Eukaryota; kingdom Metazoa; phylum Arthropoda; class Insecta; order Plecoptera; family Taeniopterygidae; genus Brachyptera; species Brachyptera risi. The sequence goes on along the minus strand of OZ023328.1, from coordinate 12,943,112 downwards.
TTTGTACCCTATTTGCTGCCTGGCATTACGAGCAAGCCAAAAAAAAATTTTATTGTTTTGCGTGAGGTGTTCGTTGACAAAGATAAGGCTGTTTGTATTATATTCTGTCTCATTAGCATACAATGTCTTCGTCTCTTTCTTACCATCCAGCCAGGATGCTATCTCTGTCACGGCGTGAATACAGCCTTGCTATTATTGATGGTGGTTTGTTTGGTACCTTGTGATTCACACCGAGCCGATGGGATACGTCCATGTCATTTTCACTGATGTCACAGCCCAGAAGGTTTGCTACGCTTGTCACAATGCTATACACGTCTTCTTCCACATCGAATGGGAAGCCTTGTATTTCAATGTTATGATTGCGAGAGTATTGGTCCAAGTCATTAATTAAACCAGTGAGCTTCTCGTTATCAAACTTCAGTTCTTGATTTATCTTTTCACATTCACTGATTTCACCAATGAGGGATTCAATTTCAGCCGTTTGAAGTTTATTTTCTTTCAAGAGATTAATATGTGTTTGTGATTGTTCCTCCAGAGTTTTTGTAATCGCCTGTAGAGAAGTCAAAATCTCGCGGATTGCCTCATTCAATACCTTGTACACTGGGTCATCAACTAAATCGCTTTGTGGTCCTGCGGCTATCTCCGATAGTTTGTTATTTATTTGGGCCGGTACACTTTGCTCACTGTCGAAAACCATATCAGAATTACTGTTCTTTCTAACATTTACTGCTTTCTTGGGAGGCATCTCATCAAAAAAGTGTGGTCACTCAAGTCACAGTGAAAATATATATTATTCGAAGCGAATGAAATGAATCACGAAAAAGAAAACAACTTGGATCGTTCGCTCAAAAAACACTTTCCTAGGATATATCTCACAAATAAGTGTACATAACATTCGAATCAAACTCTTACTATTGATTGAGTCTTACACACGTAGTAATTGAGCTTAGAGACGCAAAGAAGAGAATATCACGTGAAACTCACTCAAATTACTCGGCACGCACTAACTTATGTTGACCTACGTATGTAGTTAATATTGTTTTCTCGGAGCTCGACGCGAAAACGACCTTCCTCTGCGCTGTCAATATAATAGAATATATTTTAGTATTAATATATTATTAGTATATATTATTATTTGTTTATAGTATTAGTATAGTATTAATATAGTATAATTTCAAACAACTGACGAACCCGGCACCTCCACGCTGGTTTAAGACCTAACAGGGCATTAATACGGCACCTCCATGCCTATATGATTCCGAACAAGTCATGAACAAGACATCTCACAACTTGAATTTTTATTTTTTCATTCAACATTTATCATCATAACAAAACACTTGTTAGCGGAATTACAAATTCGATGATAACATCTTCATCCCACACTCGAGTGAAATGAGAATAATGAATGGAAATGCTGAGAGATAACAATGGATTGCAATAATGAGAATGGAAGGAGTAAGTTATCTGATTGTTTGGAATAAATGATACCCACTTAGCCGAAGCTTGAGTATGAGAAGAGAGGAAGAATGAAAATGGATCGAACAATAATGACCTTGAATGAGTATAGCTTTCGCCTCGATAAATGATGGGAATAATATAATAGCTGATGTGGGAATGCAAATGTGGAGATCCAAAAAAATGGAGCGAAAAAAAACAAAACATACTTTTAGCAGATTGATGACAAAACAAAGGGAATTGATGGAATGACATATACAATTTGACATAAAATATATGATATTATGAAAAAATATACCAACATAACCAGCATAACATGAGAACCATACATATGGAATACGTTCAGTAATTATAATCACGATTTCAGCTTCACAATTCACTGGAAAACAAATTTGTTATATTGGTTTCAATTGGATTTTCTGAATATAGAGGGTCTATAAGACTAACCAGGCTGTTAACACGGCACCTCCACCCTTGTGTGAGATTTTACATTCCATGAATATGGCACCTCCACGCTTGCTTACGACCGAAGATGTCATGAGGAAGGCACTCTTATGTTTTTATAAGACCAGACACGCAATAAACACGGCATACATATATATATATATATATATATATATATATATATATATATATATATATATATATATATATATATATATATATATATATATATAAATATATATATATATATAAACAAACATATATATATATATATATATATATATATATATATATATATATATATATATATATATATTCTCGAATTGTAGAGATAGGTGAAAACATCATGCCACCACATTGCCAAAGTTATTTCCATCGCTATCCCGGTTGCAGGAAACCATCATTTTTCTCAGAGTCATCATACATCACATGAACGGACGTGGTGGCTCTCAGTTAGACCATCTCACCGTGAGTAGACTTCTCCGTAAGATTCAGAGATATGTCTCTCAATTTGCTGTTGAATCATGATGGATATTTAACTCGGGTCATATAATATATCTGTTATCTTCAACCATTACAGGCATTCATATCTCGGAATTAGTTTGCTCCGTCCATATTCACATTTGAGTATTTATAAAAGGATGTAACTCATTCGTATAACGTTCAAGATAGAGACCTGCCGATGGTAGATGATTATCATTAAAGGCCACTTTTCTCGAAAGTGGCCTTTATTGGTGTCAAATGTTTCAACTTATTACAGAAAGAGCTACGCATCATGAATAGTGTAAATTGAAATGAACGTGATGACGAACGTTACCTTGTAGAAAAGGAACCTTATTGTATAGATATGACTTCTATATTGTGAAAAAATATGTGGAGTTTCATCTGTGAATGACGGAATCTGATATACCACATATATACTGTGAATGAATTACCATTACAACTTTCATCATTATTAATATTATCATCATTATTATCATCCATGCATCAAAATCTGTGGCAAGGTGAGATTTCTGCGAGGTTCCATCATCACACCACATATTGAATGAATTGATAAATCATCACTCTCGACAATCATTATCAATCATCAACTCTGTTTGACGGATTCATCAACTTGATATATCAGACTGTTTCTATCTCATGTTTATTTGAATCTGTAGAATAAGCCTGTAAAGCACATTTTCTGTGAGCGAAGAAGATTCGTTCAATTTGCCGTTTGATAAGTAAACCTTCCGTCACTGATGCTTTGAAGCTTCATAATTCCATGTATTTGCTCAGAACATAATTCACGCATGATGGATTTGTGTTATTCAAGCTGATCATCAATTAAAATACAAAAACAGCATTGGTAACCAAGAGTTACTAACAAGTTGATTCGCCAATTATCGTTCAAGCAACAATTGTATAAATCGTGAAATCAAACTTGGGAAAAATTAGGTAATGTATTTTCAATAAATGATCACATCTTCTATTAAACTCAGACGTATCTCTATTCATTATTCCCTCAAGCTTTGGTCTGTTATAACGTATTCAATTGGGGCTTGAGTTGAGTGTACCTCAGTGAATTATTGCATACCTCACAATGTATTGACAACTACAATTGATGTCCGCCAAGAGTCTCATTTGCATGAATAGTCGGTTCTGAATGCAATATTATGTAATAATATATATTCTTCTGAATTTGATCATGTTATTAATTCCATTCATTCCGCATTTCATACATAACAAGAGTTCACAAAATACTCACTTTTCATTATGTTCAGTGACTTCATTGGTTGGAATAGAGTGATTGTTAGTATAATGATGAGAAAGATTGGTAGTGAGCGAATAACAAGGCCAAAGTTCGTTAGAGGAACTTTTGAGAGGAAGAGGAGAAGAGGAATATCAAGAATGATATAAAAAGGTGATATGTGGAGAAAGTAAGAGAATCATGAATGAGAGGGATAGACGCGGTGAAATAGGATGATGGAGAAGTATGGAGGATGCTTGTGGAGAGATGGGAGATTGAGGAAATTGTTGATGGCGAACGGAGGGATTCTAAAACGATTTCAACCCAAACCACCTCCTTACCGGACTTTCGAATCATTTGACACAACACATTTATTAGGAACCTATACCATAGTTCCATATATTTTTTATCGATCATTGGAAGTTTGGTTATATTTGAGGTGTTTGGTTCAGGTCAGATTCAGTTTTTGTTCTAAATTATCAGTGAGAACTATTTTACCTTCCTGGAAGAAGTGAGGATAAATATTCCGATATCGAATTTTTTTTTCCCCTATATTTATGTTATTCTGTCAAGGAGAAAAACGTGTATTCTGAATTATGATGGACGAATACCAATGACAACTACACTTGATTGACTTTAATTGATGGATATTTTTTTGAGAGTGGATTATGAATGAGTTACGGGTGTTGAACATGATTGAAATGATCAGAATGATCAAATGTTCATTGAAATAAGACTACGGCTCCATGGATGCAATATTGAATCGAACAATATACATATAAAGTATGCATTTTGTATGAAGAAATCAGAAATGGAACACTACAAAAACATCCATGCATTACAAAAACACAGTGTTCATGATCAATGTCCATGATGATTTTTGTATCTGCATATAGATAACGCCAATATTATCAGTGTTAACATTGATGAGATTGGAGAATGGTGTGACTGATGAAATTGAACTCTACGTACCAATGATACTGGATAATTCCAGAAGATTCGAACGGGTTGGATGCAATCGGCAGGAACAAGTGAGGATGTCTCTCATTCTCATCTGGACACTGAGGTTAAGGCTCTTCCAGTCTTCTCCTCAGGGCGAAAAGTTTCCGCCAGGGGAGTTTCACAGATTTAAATGATCAAGAAATTGTAACCTTGCAGAATGCAAAATTAACAGTAACATTATACTGTGCAGACAATTGTTGTTGTAAATGCTGATCACTCTACGTGCATGATAACAAAGTTGAACGAACAGTTGTATACGTGAAAGTAACAGTCAATATTTCTGCTGTTGATTTCACCCTTACGGCGTACAGTAACATACAAATAACATGTAATCGGATGTGAATACTTATCATTGACGGTATTTTATGACATACTGCTCTGAGTGAATGGTTGGAACAATATTTTTCAGAGCGGTATTATTTGAAGCATCAATGGAGAGTCACTGCGACCATCCATTTCTCACCATGGCAGTGGAAATCTCACTCTATATGTAGGTTCACCTTGATTTCATTCAAGACGTCCATATCAAGTGGCTTCGTCTTAGCGTATGTGAGAATAGTTCATCACTGATTCTGGTTCATTGTGTCATGCATATGATGAGATATTGAAGAATTCAATGCGGAAGAGCATTTTTGTTCAGAGCTGAAGTGGATAAAACCGATGTTGAGATATTAGGTTATGTTACATCACGCCCCGGATAAGCCGAGGAGCGTACGAGTCTAGCACGATCCGATAATATGTGATGGTTTTATCTTCAACTTTATTGTTTCCTCATTCTCTCCGTTTTCATCTGAATTACTGGTTAGTTCATAATTATCAACTACACATATAATTTCCCCCATATATTATCACTCAGTTTGAATTTTTATTCAGGGGGGGGGGGGAGTAAAATCGCCCTTGTTTTGCCCCGTTCGAGTGATCTTATATTTCATCTATTGTCTTTAGAGTCTATGGGAGTCTGAAGGAATATAAAGGAGCGAAGTATCAGTTTTCTGGTGATAACATTTGAACGGTATGAGATATCAAAATTTTGATGAGCGATACACACAGATAATTATAATAGCTTCAAGATAGTATGACATAACTATTCAAGTCATGTCGCATAGCTGTAGAGAGTAAACTTCTGGAAAAAATTGCATCTGTATACGCTTGACAGCTATGCGACATGACATGAATAGTTATGAATTGAATCTCTTGAAGCTACTGAGATTATTTGTGTTTCTCGCGTATTATAATTTTGTTATCTCATTTCGTTCGAAAATTTTCATCAAAAAACTGATATTTCGCCAAATCGACTCCCGTGGACTCTTGATTGAGGAACAATACTTTTGTATCAAGTTGCCATGTTATAGAGAGAAATACATCCTCACCAATAGCTCTCAGTGTTTATGTGTATGATATGAAGTACTCATAGGCCTATGTATTGGATTGGTGATAATTCCTCATGCTTCTGAGAATACAAGCTATGATTCATAGGTTAGCTTATGATTGATGAAGAGATTTTTGCATCCTCCTCTCTTTAAATACAGTTCGAAAATTATCTACTTATACCAAAAAACAAATTCGTGTACCAACAAAACACATATAAATATCATAATAATATTCTGAAATCGCTGTGATTCCATATGGTATTAGGATTATTCAGAAATAATCTCATCACAATAAAGACGTGAACAACAAAACGATTATACTAGGCCTATATACTACTATACTATTGTGGAGCTGATGGATTTTGTATGGATTTGTTTTATATTATGTAACTACTAAATCAAACCGTAGTTTCCATATCAATTCTGTTCACAGACGACCCACTTCTTTCCTGAATGAAAGTATAACATAATTATTTGAAAAAATGATAAAACTTTCCAAAAACAATGTAGTCTTGAAGCTCCTCAAGAGACTCGAGAAGAAAAAGTGAAGGAATTTCGAAGACATTCAAGAGTTCAAATTGGTTCAATTGTTGATGTTTTTGATCAATACGATCTGGATGGTTGAATAGGAAACGTTTCATGTAAATACGTGAGAGAATATGTATACATCTTTTGTGGTCTCTGTTTTTTTCAAAACAGTTGGAGATAAAAAGAACGGAAAACAAATACAATGAATGTAGGTCAAAGCTTTCCTAGTCTCTGATTATACTATATTATAATCATGATGAAAGTTCTTACTTTTGCGTCACGAGAGACTTTTAATTGAACTGAATCTTTCACCGAAATGGAACGAATGTACAATTGTATCCGCGAGAGAAGAAGGCTACGAGCGACCGTCCCTTCCATCCCGAACCACCATAGTGGTACGGGTGTTCCGAACCTCATCCTTTCGGAGATACGAGTAAATGTATTCAATTATTTCATTTGAACAAATTTGTGATGAAGAGGGTGATATTATTTACTTCTAGAATTAGTAGTGATTCATCTTTGTCTGGCAATCAACTCACACGGTGGAAGTTTCAAGATATTTCTTCACCTACAAACCTGAGACAAATTATTTAAATTGGATATTTCGATATTTGGATTTCGGATAATTGGATATGTTCGGGTATCACCCATCCATGATCATAACTATGGAGTGAATGGTTCGAACACCAAACCAATCCAATCATATAAGTGAGGAAGTCATATGGGAAGACACGGAAACGTTTGCTGATCATTATAATAAGTTCATATATCAGTAGAATTTATTCATTTATTCATTCATCTATTTTCATCAAATTTGAAATCACAATGTCTCACCTAATACAAAGTGGAAGTGAAGTTGAGATATAATTCATATGGATAGTCAAACTAGGGAGTTAAAACAGTCATAGTTGAAATACCGTAGTAATAAACAATTAAAAAAATAAGTGATAATAATTAATAATTAGTAATTGCCACATCAGTCGTAACAATCAATCAATGAACACATTTATTCAGTCCGACCAGGTGCTCTATCATGAGAATAACGTGTAACAAAATGGTATCACCGTATCACGTGACTGACCCCCACCCCGCAGATCCCGCGTCTACAAGCATGCTGGCTCCATATATGCGCCCTCTACTTGTTTTCAAGCTCTATGGAATCACCACACGTATACAATGTAGTGATACCAACCTATTTTATCATGATATAGATAAGGTGTGGAAGCTCCCATACTAATAAAATGGAAGGCATTTTTGTTTTTTTGCCGTCAGTTTAGAGGCCAAATGTCCCGATTGCCCACCGATTTGCCTTGAGAACTAGATGCAGATAAGAGTGGCTACGGGACCGGTGGCATTGTTGAACTTACAAAATCTATAATTCTCATGGAAAAAAATGCAACCGTTATTATATAGGCTTCTGTCAAGTGACGTCACCCATTGTTGAAAGAGAGAGACAACAATGTGCACCAGTTGGAATTGACCAATCAGAATATTTGGTAGTCCACCAGTTCGCTGTATTGCTATGGTAACAATTGTTTGTCATTTGTTACGTGACAGAAACCTATTGATTCAATTGAGCCGTAAGTATAGTATTGTTGAGCATTGTTGTGTCATATAGTTCGATATAGAAGCGATTGTTGCGCTACAGGCAATCGAGACCTCGGACTTGGGAACTAACCCCGGAAATATTTCAGTTTCAAGACCCGAGTTGGGTCACCTCCTTCATAACATGATGGAATGAGTTGGTATCACTACATCGTGACACGTATTAAAACGTAACTATGCTGTTTGTGTTGGGTGTACTAGAATATTATGGTCTCAGTCTTTTGTGAATACCAGTACTTATTACGTATCTGATTCAGCGTTCCGAGAAGATATCACGGAGGCTATTATCACGTAAATCCCGGGAGATTGGTTAGTTTATTGTCTATTTCTCGAGGAAAAGAACTTATATGCAAATCTGTGCAGCGTTGGAAACGGAGCTAGAATACAGGATATACTGCCCTGACCACATCAACACCCCTGAAGTGAGAATAGATTCGAATGTTTAATCATGGAGTTGTCCTGGAATAATCCAGAACAACTTGAAACAAGATAGTATGGATGCGTTCCATTTTGAGTTGGAATCTACATAAAATCACTGGGCCAGAATAAAAATGATTCAAGCACGACTTAACGGGGTGAAGTATCCATCCATCAATATAACCATACGGGACTGAAATAGCCTGAACCAGAGTATGTTTGATGAAGTAATAAAATTGGTCAATTCATAATGGAGCTTGCTGGATACATTCGGTTATTCAAGGTTCTTCAAGTAATTCAAGTGGAATTAATTTCGAGATGTTACCACCTGTTCATAGCTATGTGTAACAATGTAATGAATAAACAAACAAACACACAGATGATATTGCCATGAAGTGGATGATTCACCAGTGAAGATGACTTTCATATGTGCATGTTGGAGAATTTAGATATATATTGCACTGAAGAATCGGGATTTGTTTCTATATACTTTTTTTTGTGCCACAGCATACAAAACTGACTGAGTGAAAACAATCGAATTGATTCACCATTCAAATCATCAGTGTCAAACTCATGATGGAGACCAATTGTTCATGAGAGGGATATTATTGTTCGAAAATTTGATGAATCTCCGCACGAATGGTATAAGTGATTGATCAATCGATTTTTCATACTCCATACAATTTTAATTATTGCCCCGAGAAAATGTGGGATTGCTTCAATAATTGTGTATATTGAGTTTGAATAGATTTGGTTCAACCGTTCCTAATGTATAACATTCACTGATGTGAGGTAGTGAAATTGTGTCAGTATCACACAATTGAGTTCACGCTAGAAATTACGGTCATTTTTGCAGATATTTCCATACAGTTTGTAAATTCTTCCATTATATTATTCAGAATAGTTCAACCCATGAATTATTTGCCTTCCACAATCATTATTTCTTCCTCATATGTCCTTACCATGTCATATAGAATGTTTATTGTTTGGTCATCATGAGGAGTTGTATACGTTTCCACTTGATTGCAAATACCCATGCACTCTTAAGAAGAACTCGAGCCCGCGCCGTATTATGGCACTTGGAGCGAGGTGAGTGGGAACAAAACATGCTTCATGTGTGAATGTGTAGAGGCCAGGGGGGTGCGGGGGGAGGGGGGGGTGAGAGGGAGATAGAGATAGAGAGATAGGGATAGAGAGAGAGAGAGAGAGAGAGAGAGAGAGTGAAAGAGAGAGAATATGAGAGGTAGATACAGAGAGTGAAAGATACTCACTGACTGCGGCAATGCAAGTATGCCTACATCGTCATGACAATATGAGAGGAAATGCGAAGAAACTATAATATAAGTCAACATTGATTCGAGTCAAGTCGCGTACTGACAAGTCCCTACTTATCAAACTCTCAAAGAACAACACAACTCTGTGATTAGATTGGAACGAATTATGGTGAAGTTCATTCTCCCAATTCCAGAGGAGACTGAGAACTATCAACTCAATTCCGGAGATTACGATCAAATTATCTATCCTCCATGACTCAGCCTCCTTACTGGGTCATGACGTGGAGATTACTCGATTCTGTTCATGTTTCTATACATAATTGGTCATTCTCACGTCAAAGCATGATCTTTGGAGGAGAATACAATTGACCGTTGTGGATCGTCCGCCCTCGTGAAGTCACAAAATATAAAAACAATCAAGTGGACAGTGAAGCAGGGGAAAATAGGGAAGTAACCAATCAAGGTATCTAAAATTGCCCCAGCTTCGTATAAGTCACGCCCATCTACATTGGTCAATTATCTCAATTACCAAAATTGAGCGAAGAATTTCCACTTTTCTCTGGATTAGGAGAATGAATATCGTCACTATTGATTAGAATGTGATTTCAAGGTTTCAAGGATTTCAGGGATTTCAACTTTTTTCAGAAAGAATGAGCCATCTGGTGGCGATCGTTTGAACTAGAACGTGATATTATCTGCGTTCGAAAGTCCTTTGCTGTGGATGCTATTCAGCACGATTGATTCATATTATCTGACTTTAACCTCTGGATAAGCGGGCCGACTTTTTGAAGAGTGCTGAAACTCCCAGAATGCGATACTAGCGATCTTGGCTGCTTGGAGGCGGGACGCGCCTGCGCATTCAATTAGGAAAATGATCTATTGCTCAATCTTCTCCTGACAGTACGTACACAACGATGTATGCGTCTAGCTTTAGTTTATCCGCAACATTTATGCGTGCAATTAAACAGTAATAGGCTGTTGATGGCTTCAAAGGAATGGCTTTTTATGTATGGCGCACACTATCAACAGTTTCTCATTATATCCTACTGTAGTTTCTGTTCACTATCTCACTTATATACAATGGAACAATATCACACCAGTGTGCGATCAACTTGCTCGAATAACTTCATCTATTGTTCCTTATCATGACGTCAGTGGTACCCTGAACAAAAAGTAGAATTTATTTTTTCTAATAACGAAACCAGAAAACTCTGTAATATTGCGTGGGACTCAATGTGTATCAGACAAAAAAGAATCTGACCTTTGTTTCAAGCTCTAAAGTATGCATATATTTTGTTAAGAATGAATCTGAACTGGGTCGCCAGTTTATTCAGCAAGATAAATATATTTTCATGAAACCATATTGTTGTATGAACAAAAACTTGAGAGAACAAAGATTTCTTTGTTGAATACCCGCATGGATACGACTGATTGTGTCACATTCAAATACATGAGGTGACATACATGCTTTATTCATATGATGTAATATATTAACATTTCTGTAGTAATCATACTATATGATGGCTAGAGTTCTTCACAAACGACGAATCGGCTTGGTTGATCAATATTCGATGACAACATATCGTTCGGTCAAGTATTCTTTGGATGAGCAAATCGATGACTTGATGTAACCATGTTTGATGGAAAGAGTGATTTGAAAAAAATCAGAAGTGTCGCATACGATGAGTGAGACTTCGAAAAATGAAGCACTACACGCTTCAATTCAGAAACTATCAAGTCCAGTAACTCACTGCTTTCAAATGCAATCTCAATTTAAATTACGAGACTCCATATTTCACGTTTCATCAGTATGATGAGAAATACAAAATGTTGAAATAATCATTCGGGTAGGCCTCTTATTCCACTGACGATATTACAGAGATTCACAATATTCCATAAGGAATTCTCTGGAAGTTCAGAAGCAGGAAAAATTGGTAAGAGGTAGGAGTTATTTTTATGGTATTTTTGAAAACTTTGAAATGAGTTTTTTCAGAAGTGGTACAACCGATTGCAACTTGAAACCATATAGTGTCGGACCATATAAGGACACCTGTGTATGTCAAGTTTCAGATTATTTTAAATCCTGATTTGACCTGTGGAGTGCGAAAAAAAAATGAATAAGATGAAAAATGAATAACAAGCATTTTTTTTTCGAGTGTGGTGAAATTGAGTCTTCGCTTCGCTCATCCAATCTTATTTGGGACGATGATGAACTGGTGGACTCGGATGAAAGTTCTGACACTCACAATGAGAAATCTTAGATACAAGAAACGCCAACATTTATCCCATGGATGTGGAGGGTTTGTCATATTAGTGATGGGCCTACTCAATTCACACAAAGAGGTAGCAATCCGGACCTCTAACTGAAAAAAAAAACCTCAAAATAACATGCCAGGGTGAGCTGGAGTGAGAGCTAGACCTGGAACTATAGACACTAGAACTTCGATGGATTCATATTCACTAAACAATGCTTCTCGCCATGACAAAATAATATAATAACAGTCACTGGTCTCCAAAAATGCAATCATTTATCATTTTTTGTAACCAACGTCATGAGCAGTGCTGGAAATTTGTGTTGACTGGATATGTTGTCATGATGATCAGTTCGATCAGTGAAATATATCAATCAATAATCAACCAATAATCGATAATTTAATCGATAATTTGATCAATCAATCGAAGTTATGGTCTCTTCGGGCTTGCTGGCGCCATCATTGGAAGGTTCCAAACTGTTTCCCAATGAACCAATATGAGAATAAATATGCTGAGGCTGGCTAACTTGTAAATATTGAGATTGGGATTGGTGAATCTCTACTATAAAAGCTATAACTACTACGTCAACATATCTATAATCAGATTGCTCCCCACCATCATTGAAAGCACAGCATCATATCCTTGCTGATGAGATGGACTCCAAACTATATGATGAATCATCGGATCCTGGGAGACCATGACAATCTATTGATCATAGCATGTCACCATAGTTATATTGGGTACCGGTAGCTCTCTCAGTAGAGATTAATCAGAAATAAAGTCGTCATTATGATCATCATCAACATCATCCAATTTCTGTAAGGATACAAGAGACCCATATTTCTGTTCCTGATCATCTCTATTGATGAGAAGAAATATTCGATATTCTCCTTCCTCCTACCTCATTCGTCTTAGATTCTATTCTGTTATGTTTTCTTCAGAATCTCCTCTTTAATAGAATCGATTCTTCTGAACTTGGCACTTAGAGATATCTGTACGGTCATCCGGAAGTACGTTCATGTCGGCGTTTCACTATCACATTTTTACTACACCCAGTGCCCGTAAACTCGAACCCATCAAGATTGATTTCAAAAAATTCTTCACTCTCATGTAACCAATATCATTGAACTTGAACGAATTCTTCTGATTTTATTTCGTCATCTCAAATTTTGATGTATCTGTTTCCATATGGAACGTACTTGAATTATATTTAATGTGTCTTTCTGAAAATCTCGCAACTCAGCAGTTGAGTATATATTGCTGAATTGGTAATTTCATGACTTTTAGTGATTATTAGTTGGAGCAATGACTAGCCAGATGGCGTTGAATCACAGAATGTTTTTGATCATCATAAACTTGGTGACCATGGTGAACCTCAGAGAACAACCGGAAACCAATGTTCAGTTTCGAGAGAACCGAAATTGAATTTCACAGCTATCCTGCCACATGCACTAAAAGTATGAGATTCAAACATTCCAATCATGAAAAAACACAAACATTGTCAATAACTACAATATAATGTGGGATAAAATCTTTGAAGCTGAATTTCAGCATAACCACAGTTGAATAGAATAAATATATATTACAATTCGATTAATTGCATCTGAAAAATAGAATTGAATATTTTCACCATCGTGATTCCATTCCTTCATCGTCCTTGAATGCTTCTTTCGTTCTTCCCTTCTTTCGTTATTCCCTTCCCCGTTATTTCTATTCTATTCCTTCATCGTCCTCAAATACTTCTTTCTTCTCCCCTTCTTTCGTTCTCACCTTCCCCGTTCTTTCCATTCTATTTTTCTCCTTATCAATTTTTTTCTCAATTTCATTGTATTGATGTAATTTATTCGGATGATTCGTCCATTGATTTTCATTTATTCCTTTTCTTGATATCATCAAGTATTTGCTGATTCAATTTTTGAGCTTACATCTCAGTATCAACTTCATGACTGAAGGAAATGACGGAAAATAATCATCCAAGATGAATGAACTGGAATATAATATAAGTATGTCAAACATATGACTGATAGAATATATATATATCTTTTTTTTTTTTTATTAATATTGTCACACAAAGAATACAAATATATAACACTCTCAAAAAAAGATCTACAAAGCCTTGAAAAGACTTGTCTGTAGAATAACAAAAATAATAAATGTCGAATTAATCAAACACAAAGACAATAAGTGGTGAACAATAATAACTACAATATGTAATACCTTTGTCAACTGACAATTACTTAACGAAAATGATTTTTTTTTTTTTTTTTTTACGAAAAATACTAATTTACAAAAAAAAAAATTTACGAAGAAAATAGATATGCAAAACAAAAATTGAAACAGAAACTTAATCACATGGGAAGACAAATTTGAGACATGAAAGGGAAGAGATTCAAAACATATCAACTCAAATTATTAAACAACCACTGTTTTAAATCACGTTTTATCACAGTATATCTATCTAGGTTAATTAATGAATTGGGAAGACTATTAAATACTGTTGGTACCTGTACGCATAACTGACGTTTCCCATAATTATTTATATAACGTGGTACTTCATAAAGAGCTTGATTTTGTGGCCTTGTATTTACAGAACGTATGTTTTCAAATTTGAATTTTCCATCAAAATAATATCTCAATATAAAACAATACTTATAAAGTTCCGGCAGAGGCAAGAGACGGGCATACTTGTACAGATCGAGTAAACTATTATCTCGAGAGTTTTTTAAACTATCGGGTATAATTATCTTAATTAATCTATTCTGAATGCAAATCAATTTATTTAGATGACCAGGCGTTGTATTACTCCAAGACAAAATTCCATAGAGCAACAAAGATTCGGCTATTGCGTTATACACGGAACGAAGGGTACTAAAAAATATCGAAATATCGGTATATCGAATATATATTTATATAATCTATATATAATCAACGTATAGGCATCATTTTTTTTAATGAACGAGAAATAATAACAGTCACGTGATGTCCACAAAGCCCTAGAGAGCTTGATTGTGGATTAAATACAGGAAAATAATGAAAAGAATATTGTGTAATGCGATGGTTGAAGGAGAAGTAACACGACAAGGTCGAAAAATTGTATTGCATTTCATATTTTGAGTGTGTTCACTTTTTCCATTCAATTCATCAAGTCATTCAGGAATCCTGGAGAAGAGACGTGATATATTTGTTATAATCATTAGAAATAATGTAATTGATTGAAGTTCAAACAACTCTTTTTTCTGTTCTAGGTGAATGATGTTGTTATAATCCGGGAAGAACATTCGCTGTGCGGCTGCGCACTGTACTTTTCTTTCTCCATCCACATGATCATTGGATCCCACATCCGTTGTGTATTCATATACAGTGTATACTGATGGGCTATTCAGCTCAGATATGTGAGACTTCTTCCAATTAGAGTCACGTTGGGACATTTTCAAACATCAAATCAATGTCTGATCGTGCTTCTTGGTGAAATTCATTGTTCAAATCAGTATTCGAATTTCAAGTTAGTCATTTTGGAGTACAGTTAACCATTAGATAAATTTGTTGTCTCGTGACGTCATGATGAACACGACGGCCGCCATGATGGATGTGACGCATGCGCATGACGCGTGGAACGACACACTCAACACAACAATGACAGACATGGAATACATCTACGACAGAGCCGACGTGCGCGCCATCTTTATATCTCTCTACTCGATTGTCTTCTGTTTTTGCTTCTTTGGTGAGTAGAATTCATTTCACTGTCTGATATAAAATCCATTTATTCATGTTATGTATATTTGAGTTACCACCACTACCACTACCAGAGCACTAGATCTGAAGGCCATAGCGTCATATAGTTTCATATAGCGTGAAGCGGGTGGAACAGTTTCAGACGGTAGGTGGCACTGGAACAGACCCGAAGTCAAGTAACGTGACCACCCGAACGTACCCGATCTGTTCACTCCGAACCGAACAAAGAAAGTGTATATTCAACTCGTGCGTTTGCCATATTCTTCGTGACGCATCGGATAAAACGCCTGCTTCCAATACCAAGATAGTCCGAATTCTGTTACTGCCAACTTTTTCCTATATTCAATGAATTTGAACAATGATACATTCATGGTCGCCCAACATGATTGAGCATGCACAAATGACATACGCATTTCATATGATATGGCATTAAAATGTATGTGAAACATGATACATTAAAAGATATGGATATGAAACGTAAGAGAGTATCCTTGTTACTTATCACGTAAACAAAACTCATACGAGCTTTCTCCAGGTTCCTTCTCAACTTCATGTATTCTGGCTGGAAGAGGCGTAGTAAAATATATATATATGCGGAAGAAATGACTTTTCAGAAGACTTTCAGTTTACCATCACTCTGGAGAAATAAGTTGTGTTTGAGTGATGATATCGGCTTCAATAACCATTTACAAACTCGAAATTACTTGTTTGTTCGTCTGAAGAATGTTCAGTCGGAAACTGTGTTCTCGTATACGTATATGCATTCATATCAGTGTTGATCTGAAAGTTGGCTAAGAGTACAAAGTTCCGTTTGTCAGCAAAGAGGCGTTGATGTGAGGAGAACCCTGAGCTGTCAGTGGTGTGACACAGGGATGGATACAAGGAGTCATGTTTGAAGTAAGTCATTCGTATTTGTTTTCAAGGTTACTCAAAGTTGAAGAAACTGAAAAAGTGAACTTGAAGGAAGTAATCCGTTCTGGAAGCTGAACACACATCCATAGAAAAGACCACTCATATCCAACGTTCCACTCAATGAAACGATACAATTGAATGGTCGAAAAGATGACATAGAAAATATAATTCAATGAGAATTGAAACAATAATACGATGAGCGTAGCGAAGATTTCATTCCACATACCGAAAAAAATGGGTCTGGTTTTTTTTTTTTTTTTTTTTGTAATTTTGTGCGCGGCATACAGGTCAGAAAAAAAATCGATGGGATTGAAACTTTTCATACATATTTCTGTCATACCAGAATGGGCTGGGATTCTTATTCAGAAAAATCGGTTGTAGGTTTTTCCGGAAAATAATCGCAAAGTTTGAAAAATCCTCGTAAGAATAACCCGGAGAAAAAATACTTGATGAACAATAATTTTTCAAAAGCCCTCAAATTCACAACGAATATGGACAGTACCATTATACACCTTTTCGGAGATTATTGTAACGATCAGATGGGAAATAACAGATGAAACGCAATGAAAGTCTACATTTTATTGAATATTTAGATCAATTGAATTTGCAAAGTGTATATGTGACAGGTTACAGTACTATGAATATCAACAAGTTGCAGATAAGGTTTTTGAACGTTTGAGGTAATCCAAGGCCCGTAGATGTGAATCGAGCTGACAAGTTATCTATCATTCTACATTTCCATACTTCTAAGCTCATCTCACAACGCGAATCCCGCGTTTTCCTAGTTTATTGAATTCAACAATCCAGAATGGAGAGGAATGGAATTGGGTCAAGTATTGATATATATATATATATATATATATATATATATATATATATATATATATATATATATATATATATATATATATATATATATATATATATATGTATATGTGTATATTATTTCTCAGATTATCACGGACATATTTGATGCTATGATCATTTTCCCGATTGGACCACTTACCGTGAAAAACAGGAAGAGTGAACGGTTGTCTACGCATTGTCAAATCTTCGCAACGTTTCGAGTAGTTGACACTACCCATTATCAAGCGCCATTTGTACTAACTTCCCGCTGCCGGATGACATCACACGATCCACAACAGCATCACTTGATGACGTAGACTGCTCGCGATAGGCTGTCGAAGTCAAGTGATCATGTGGACCAATGGCAGTGTTCGACGAGATCAGTCTTGCTCGGCTACAAACACCAGGCACACCTAATGCATCAATGGGTAGCAGAACTGGTTATTGTTTCTTGTTCGGTGGATTTCATCCAAGATCTCGTCATTGGTCCAGGGTAGTTATCGTTATTTACTTCCTGGACCTGTTTCCGTGTCGTTGACCTAGTTTTTATTTGTGTCAGTGGGTTTGGCAGCCTATCGCAACAGTCCACGTCATCACGTAATGCTATTGTGGATCGTGTGATGTCATTCGGAAGCGGGAATTTAGTACAAATGGCGCTTGATAATGGGTGGTGTCATCTACTCGAAACGTTGCGAAGATTTGACAATGCATAGACAACCGTCTACTCTCCCTGTATTTCACGGTAAACGGTCAAATCCGGAAAATAATCATAGCATATATGTGTATATATATATATATATATATATATATATATATATATATATATATATATATATATAAATAAATATATATATATATATATACATATATATATATATATATATTCATATATATATATATATATATATACATATATATATATATATATATATATATATATATATATATATATATATATATATATATATATATATATATATATATATATATATATACACATATATATATATATATATATATATATATATATATATATATATATATATATATATACACACACACATATGTATATATATACATATATATATATATATATATATATATATATATATATATATATATATATATATATATATATATATATATATATATATATATATATATATATATATATATATATCGATGGTGTCCGGGAAGAAGGGCCTAACCCACAAAAAGTGAATCGTTCAGGAGGCATAGAAAACTATTCACAAGAACAGAAAACGATCCACAAAATGCTATTTTCATGTAAAATGATGCTTGTGATGATGTATATTGGACTATTTCTTTCATCTCATTCATCATATGATTATTTTATGTGTATCTGTGTTACTCATCATGTAAACAACAGAATTTTGGCAAAAAATGTGGCTTAGGCCCAAATGCCTATCTGTGTTTCCAAGTTCCCTGATCAAGTTTTGTGGGATAGGTAAATTGATTTGTGAGTTGAAACTACTCATATTGTGGCTTAAGCCTTTTTGCCTATATGACTTTACCAACGTGCCGAATGGCCACTGAAGTTAAAAACAATAATTTGAAATTCTGGGAGTGGAATTAGGCCACGCCTTATGAACCAGAATGTGCGCCGTGATGCAATCTATCGGAATATATCAAAACCTCGATTTTGAAAGATTGTGGGTTAGGCCCTTCTTCCCGGACACCATCGATATATATATATCAGGTTTTCGAATCTTATGCTTTCACGACCCAAATTATTCATGAATGGTATCATTTTGGGGTTATTTTCGTCGTGTATGAATTGAATTTTCATATGGGTTGGATGAAAAACCTTGTTTTATCTCATGTTTCAGTTTTAATGTTCAAATCTTTCTCAAAGAATATATAATGAATGTTTACATGATCGATACAACAATATCCAATTCATACACGACGAAAATAACCCTTGAATAATGCTATTCATAAATAAATATATATATATATATATATATATATATATATATATATATATATATATATATATATATATATATATATATATGTCTATATATATATATATATATATATATATATATATATATATATATATATATATATATATATATATATATATATGAATACATATAGTGTTCAACTGTCTCATATCGTCGTGGAGATGTTCATGACAATTGATGATGAGTACCGCAACATAGAAATGATTACGTTGTTCAAAAGTGAATATGAAATGGCGAATGTTTCGAGAAAGTCGGTGATCACATTCAAACATAAAACCTTGACCGTTTTGATATGGGTCACAAAAACTCGACAATCTCAATGAGATTGAATGATATCAGCGGTGTAGAATACGTCAGTACACAGATTATAAAGAGATGTACTAGAATCATACTCCTGAATGCAGCCCGCAAAGCACGGGTCGCGCCAGCACTGACACACTTAGCACTGCCACCAACGTATGTATTTACAACTATTCTGCTAGCGGAAATAGACTTAGAGGATTTCTCTCTGAGTAGTGTTTCGCATGCCATTCTCACTGTTGGGTTCGAAAAATTAGCTCTCATTTGGTTCGATCAAAATGTCACATTCATTGGATGAGCGGATTGAAGACTCTAATTGGGTCAAAGATGAACCTTTCTCCGTTGGTTGTTGTTATTCTTGGTCCCTCTCCACAGGTTGGAATGTTTGATTTATCAAACTTATTTCCATTTTGGATCTTCTCACTCAACCAACTCAGAACTGTTTGGTTTTGGGAGTATGATTTTGGTTTTGAGGGGCTCTACCATTTTCGAAAAACTGGAATTTTGAATGTTTTTGGACGAAAATGCGACAAAATACACAAAATACACTCCAAAAGTTGGATGGTCTGATTGATCAGTATTATTCTTTCCGTGAACACGCTGAATCATAAGAATCAAATATATCAAGTTTTTCATCCTGATCATGTCTACCAATTCTGAGAAGAAGGATATTTCCGAATAATTCATCCGAAAAACTGAAATATAGGAATCTTCGATTTCTGAGCAAATTCCTACTGAATCTTGTCACTAAGTTCATACACTAATCACAAAGTTTAACATTGTTTGGAAAAGATGTTTGGAAAAAATATCGAGAATATAGTTTGACTTGATAATTCTGTCTACTATCACGTGCTAAGCGAATCAATAGGAATACGACGTCATCTCTATCGTAATTAATCTTCATTGTTCCAGTCAGTTTCATCTCATTTGCGGAATATACCGTTCATTCCATGAATGCAACCGATCAAAAATAGTTCCAGAGTCATCTGTTACGATGAATGAAGACTGCTGGTTCATATAATCGAAAACTTCGTCCACGCGGGTGATGACGTGTGGAATTGGCTGAACCCAGACATCTCGATGAACATTGTGGGAGATGCATCTTTCCAGCCAATATGGAGAAAACGTAGCAAATACAACATAATCAAAACATGATGAAATATTCCATTTGATAATGATCATCTATCCTAGATTTCAAGTTGATGAGTCATGGGGTGAAACACATTCCACTCAAATACTGAGGCACTGGATCTCCAGGAAATGAGCTGGCCAAGCCTGTTTCATCCTCTTCATCATCCTCCATGTATTCTTTTTCGCACCAACTTCCTCCACATTGTTCTGTCTTCCAAAAATCATGCTCAATATTTTTTATCTTGCAGCAACATCCTCCTTGATAAATTCACTACATTTCTATCTTTGTCTTCCCACTCTTCTTCTGCCAAGTAACGAAGTTTAAAATTCACACTCAATTTTGTTTTTCAAATTCATCCTCTACATGTGGCCAAATCACCTTGGTCTCTCTCTACCCATTTGAAAGAAGTGAAAAAAATAATATTTTAGCACAATTCTGATTTTGAATCAATCTTCATCCCTTAATTCATACCTTCGAACAAAAAAAAATGAATTGAAATATATTCAACTATTTTCTGGGAATGATTTATTTTTATTGTTTGCATAGGACCCCACGAACAGCTAGGTTATACGGGGGTACGAATGAGCAGGTGATAATGAAATTAGGAAGTGGTGATTAGTGCTAGGACATTTACAAAAACCCATGCCTTATGCGGAATTCGGACCCACGCTCAGCGGTGACTTCAGTTTCTGAAGCGGTGCCTCAGCTGACCGAGCTACCGAGGGTGGCTCTGGAAATGGTGAGATCTCCTCTGTGGTTCCTGTTCAAACGATCCTGAATTTTCATTCTTCGCCACAATTGAAGAACAATGGCTGAAGGTCAAGTTCTTGATGGTATAATCGTAACAACAAATGCACAATCATTTCGATTGGAGATGCCATCATGGTATGATATACAGTCACTTCAACCAGATACAATGTCAGCAGTCTTTTGAGTATAATTCCTGATACATTATGAGATATCGATGCTCAAATACTTGAAGACACAGATAATTTCGATATTTAGAATGAAGTGTGACATAAAATTATTCACTGTAGATTCTGATATTGTCAAATGTAGGTCCGAAGAGCTACAACATGTTTTAACAGCTGAGTTAATGTGAAAATCGTGCATTATACGTTGAGGAGTTTCCAATTATACCATCTTGAATGTTTCAAGACCATCCGTGTTTCCTCCGTTATTAAAATTTGATATCTTTTGAAGTTCACGACTTATCATGCAGAAAACTGTTATTCTGCTTAATCTACTTCCATGAACTTTCAAGCTCATGAAATATTGCCAATAAACCACTCAAGTCATGTCGCTTCAATAATGGAAATAATATGAGAAGATAAATGAAAAGAGTTGAAACAGGAAAGTTTTAAAATTACTGCTGGTGGACAGTAATTTTTTGTTCTTAATTCGAAACTTGACACAGAATCTTCACTGCCCAATAAATGCTGAGGATAAAATCATGATCGTTCGGACGGAGCACTGAAAGGGCGATAAAAGAAACCGAGGGTGATGATGGATCCGGAGGCGATGAATCTCATCTTTGAATAAACATACAGTCATGTTTAGACCGGAAAAAAAGTTCTACTACCAACTTGACACTCGCGAAACAGTCCAATGAATCTTATTTTGAAAAAATTACTGAAATTTTGAGAATCTATCACTTTTGAAAGGAACATTCTTGACTTCAATTGCACTCAATGATTTTCATCACCATCTCTATGTACCCTCAACTGTCGCAACTTCATCTATCTGAGAAATTGGAACATCGATAAGATATTATATATCATTCAATGTTATCATCAATACATTATTGTTATATTCGTATTTGTTTTGTTAGTACTCGACCGTTTTCTTCCTTGAATAGAACCATATCTAAGGATGTATTATCAACCCAATAGGTGACTCAAATGTTACAATGGTAACCACGGAGAAAAACGAGATCGTCCACAGCCAAGAAAATAGAGAAGATAAAGAGTAAAGACTACTTCACCGCCACTGACTTTGCAATTGTGCATTATTGCCTCCATATGATATCTTCCAACTGAGAAATGGAGAATACTATTTGAAATATCTAGGTCACAAATTTCATACTTCCGATGGCCTACTTCCTTCAACTTTCTGATATAGTTTACCTCATATTGTTTCCGAAAGGTTGGATGGTAGGAAACTCCCATCAAAGATTGCATGCTGGAAGGTATGAAGTGGTGAACAGAGGAAATGTGACGATATGTGAGGTGCAAACGCGGAAACGCTTTTTTCAACATTTGAGTAACAGTTATATACATTCATCTATTCGTTCATCATGTCTTATCTGTAAAGGATAAGTTCGATCAAACATAAGCGCTCTTCCACTCGACCCATTCGAAATATACAATATTGATTTAGAAAATAATGAGAATTCAGCCAAGACGTATCACACATGAGTGAATTATGTCACTGAATTATGATGATTCACAATAGATAATGGAGAAAATATTGATATTTGAACAATCATATAAGCTGGGTCAGAACGAAGGAACAAATCACAATCGAGCTACAGACAGGCGTAGGGTATACATGTCGTCACGGAATATCAAGTGATTACAGACTAGAGAGAGACAGAGAATGTATGTTGGTGCTTGACTGAAGTGTGTGCTCATCCATCATAGTTTTGGCTGATGTCAGTGTGGGCAGTTTCGGTGAAACACTGGAATATATTATCATTAAAATATACTGTCAACTCAGCATAAACATGCCATTCATGAGGTATATATATATATATATATATATATATATATATATATATATATATATATATATATATATATATATATATATATATATATATATTCATATATATATATATATATATATATATATATATATTTATATATATATATATATATATATATATATATACATATATATATATATATATATATATATATATATATATATATATATATATATATATATATATATATATATATATATATACATATATATATATATATATATATATTTGTATATATATATATATATATATATATATATATATATATATATATATATATACATATATATATATATATATATATATATATATATATATATATATATATATATATATATATATATATATATATATATATATATATATATATATATATATATATATTTATATATACATATATATATATATATATATATATATATATATATATATATATTCATATATATATATATATATATATATATATATATATATATATATATATGTGTATTATCTTCATGTGAATGATATATATTCATGGAATATAATTTCTATGGTCATTTCTTTTCTGATGTGTCCATCGTAATGTTTTCACTACACTCAACTGTCTCATCAAATCTCCAACTTTTCATTCATGCGTTCATTCAAGAGAATAATTCATGTTGAATTATCCACTGCGGGAATTACCACCATTAGAGCAGCTCTGACTGACAGATGAGAGTTGTCATTACCATGTGCGTAACCATATTATTTGTTGCTGATTCTCCTGAAAATAATTGGCTCACCAGAAGTTTTAATACTGGTCCTCAGTGGAATAATTGCATAAGCGGAGCGAGGACTCAATTTGAACATACCAGGAAAAAACGGAAGTATTATTTTTTTCGCGCAAGACACAAATTTTATTGAGACATGGACCACTCATATATGCTTTCATCTGATACGATACTATCGAAAACTTTCGAGAAAAAACATTAGGAATTGTTAAAAACCATTAAGAGAATAACTCAGAGGAGAGGATGAGGAGAAAATGGCTTCCTTGAATGGAATCAACTCTCACACAGAACTTGAAATTTGAATTTCAATGTAGTTTTTCTATATGGATTGAAAATCCATTTAAAAGATCAAAAAATGAAACTAAATGAAATTTTGAACGATTAGAAAATAATCAACAAGTAGAATGAGAATTCAGTCCGAAATTGGTTCTGAAATGAAGGTGATAATTTTTCAAAGTAATTTTCTCCATGGAATTTTTTTGGAAACCAAAAAGACTTTTATCTGCGGTGTGAAATCATGGTTAAAGACAGCGCAGTCTTGGTGTTGAAGTTAATTAATTCCAATTTATCGAAATGAAATGGTGAGATTGCTTCTGTGGTGCCCAGTCCAAACGATCCTATCTCTCATCCATGGCTTTAATTAGAGAACAATAATTCTGTATATCAAGTTTGGATTGTTGAAAAAATCGAGGTGATTCTATGACTTTTCATCACATATTTGCACATGAATATACCTTTATCGCTCAATTCATAACGCTTAAGCAGCGTTTTTCTTGTCTTATTGAATTCACAATACAATCACGTAATGTTTACTTCTTCTTCAAAATATTTATTCATGAATAGACGACTGTCAGGTCGAGTGATTCATTGTTCAAATCTCACAGGACTATCAGGCAAGAGGTATCTTCATGTCAGCTCCAAGCTACAGTGCTCCTCTAATAGTTCAGTGATCTCACAAAACCACGGTATTTGTTCCCGATGAATTGTGCCTCTCATTTTGTTAAGGCGTTCCTGGCCTCCATGGGATGAAACGTTCCCTCTGGGAGTATCTTACAGATATAAATGATCATAAAATCAAAAAATGCAAGAGACAGAATGAAAAAATACATCAAGAGTTGCTAACAATATCCGTCCAGAATGCTGATTATTTGATTATCATAATAACCAAGGTAGAGAGATAAGCTGTATGTAAAAGTAGCGCTCGATATATTCACTATCGATTCTTCACCTCAACGCGTACCGTTACATACAGAATAACACGTGACATATCATGAATGTTCATTATCGATCGACAGTATTTCAAAATATACTTCTCTGGATGGTAAGAAGCAGTTTTACAATAATATATAATTCGAACGGAAAGTAACTACGGACATTTATGAATCACACTGACACTGAAGACGTCACGCTGTTGGTAGGTTTATCCAAACTATCTGACTGGTCTCTCATTGATTGAACTCAATTGAAAGAGATATACCCGATTGAAGAATTGAAGAAACTACAACCTGATGATGAGGTGACTGTGTGAGATGTCTGTCAAGTTGACCTCTCGACCCTTTTAACCTCTCCATGTACTCTCTTTCTCCCACATCAACTCACTTTCTTCCTTTTCACTTCATTCATGTGAAAAAACGTGAATTTGGTGGGCGATGTCTTGAGACATTGCAAAACGTCCAGACATGAAACTGAATCACTGTCTAACTCTCCTCGTTTCAGTTCCAGCTCGAAAATACTATTGTACGAAGGAAAGTATCACATCCAGTTGATGAGGTTGAATCACGATATATACCCAGTTTCTTGGATATACTCTGGATGTGTCATCTAAATTCTACGTTTCAGTGTGAGATAACTCATACCATCTTCAGGAAAATTGATTCTGAAGCAATGAGAACAAACATCCAAAGCAGCAAAAAAACGAGTAACAGTGAAAACATGAACAATGTTCAATGAAAAAACATGTACAATGAGAAATAATAGGCAAACGCGTTATGTGTTGCTGCGTCGATGGATGAGCTGGAACATATCAACTTATCTTCGGACTGGTTATTATAATATATATTCATCTTGAGATACAAACCATTACGTTACTGCGATCCTATGTCCCTATCAATTTCTTTAATAATGAAGAAGGCGTTTTCAATCGTTTACAATGAATTGGTGACACCTGTTACTTGTTTTCAATTGGTATCTCAATAGCTTCGAGTGATTTAAAAAGATCACATTATATATTTTCTACATCGAAATGGCTCATTCGATTTGAGTGAAAGTTCGAAATAATGTGGATCATCATTTTATTGAAATTCTCTGAGAATTTGACTTCTCTCGGATGAAATATTTCTAACGAATTTTTTCCTTCAGGTTGTTCTGGGATTTTTGAAAACTTTGAAATAAGTTTTCTCAGAAGTGGTTCAACCAATTGCGCCTCAAAACTATACAGTATAGAGTTATATGATGACACTTGTGTGTGTCAAGTTTCAACTGATTTTGATTTTTCTCTTACCTGTGGAGTGCGAACAAAAAGCAAACAGAAAAAGCACTTTTTTCGAGTATGGTGGAATTGAGTCTTCGCTTCGCTCATCCAATGAATAGGAAAACGTAGCATGCTATATGGGAACCAAAGTGAAGAATTACTCATGGGAATGAATCACAAATTTGGTAAAGTGAAACTAGAGGTCTGTTCGATTTGGCTGCACCAAGCCACACCACACTGCACCAGCGCGTTCGATTTAGCGCTGGTGCAACTTGGGGCAGCTTTCAGCACATCAGCTCTGGAGGTGGTGTGTTGGAGTATTGCGGGTTGTTTTGGCGCATATTTGATGAAAATCATGAGAACATGATAAATCACTAACGACAATCCAGTTGTTCAGGACTGGCATCATGCTTTTTACTGACGGTGAGTCATTTGTAGCCTATGTTAATATTGATATAGAAAATCCACGATCATGTCAACAGTAAAAATATGCAGCATTTTTGCCAGCCATTTTCACTCTTACGAATCATTTCAAATGCCAAGTAACGAATTCGGACGTGTTCGATTCGGAGTGTGATAAAGCTGCTCGGTGCTATACACCAAACTGGCTTGACGTCATTCCCATAGTGATATGAGCCTACACCAAGCCTACACCAAGCCTACACCAAGCCTACACCAAACTGGCTTGACGTCATTTCCATAGTGATCTGAGCCTACACCAAGCCTACACCAAGCCTACACCAATCCTACACCAAGCCTACACCAAACTGGCTTGACGTCATTTCCATAGTGATATGAGCCTACACCAAGCCTACACCAAGCCTACACCAAACTGGCTTGACGTCATTTCCATAGTGATATGAGCCTACACCAAGCCTACACCAAGCCTACACCAAGCCTACACCAAACTGGCTTGACGTCATTTCCATAGTGTTCTGAGCCTACACCAAGCCTACACCAAGCCTACACCAAGCCTACACCAAGCCTACACCAAACTGGCTTGACATCATTTCCATAGTGATCTGAGCCTACACCAAGCCTACACCAAGCCTACACCAAGCCTACACCAAGCCTACACCAAACCGGCTTGACATCATTTCCATAGTGATCTGAGCCTACACCAAGCCTACATCAAGCCTTCACCAAGCCTACACCAAGCCTACACCAAACTGGCTTGACGTCATTTCCATACTGATCTGAGCCTACACCAAGCCTACACCAAGCCTACACCAAGCCTACATCAAACTGGCTTGACATCATTTCCATAGTGATCTGAGCCTACACCAAGCCTACACCAAGCCTACACCAAGCCTACACCAAGCCTACACCAAACTGGCTTGACATCATTTCCATAGTGATCTGAGCCTACACCAAGCCTACACCAAGCCTACACCAAGCCTACACCAAGCCTACACCAAACTGGCTTGACGTCATTTCCATAGTGATCTGAGCCTACACCAAGCCTACACCAAGCCTACACCAAACTGGCTTGACGTCATTTCCATAGTGATCTGAGCCTACACCAAGCCTACACCAAGCCTACACCAAGCCTACACCAAACTGGCTTGACGTCATTTCAATAGTGATCTGAGCCTACACCAAGCCTACACCAAGCCTACACCAAACTGGCTTGACGTCATTTCCATAGTGATCTGAGCCTACACCAAGCCTACACCAAGCCTACACCAAGCCTACACCAAACCGGCTTGACGTCATTTCCATAGTGATCTGAGCCTACACCAAGCCTACACCAACTTTCCCTGGTGCAGGTGAATCGAACAAACCTCAGGTTGGCTGATGCAGTTGTTGGCGGTTCAAACCATTGCATGGTGTTTCATTGATTCTCCGTTATCTCCGTTAAACTCCCCAATCAAGTATACTTGTGGTATTGTCACGATGCAATTGATGTACAGAGTTTAATTGAATTAGCAGGTATAATTTCAGTTTCCCACAGGTACTGCCTGGAGTACATATTAGGTACATTTCTAGTTTGATATATTCTCATTTTCGAACGATTCATATCAATTATTTTGATGAATAAAATATCCACTCCAAGGATAAACTTTATTCACCTCATAATTTGAATTTGATGTTTGAAAATGTCATAAAGAATTATCCTTGGTGCGCTTCGCATTTCCTTCGAACGATTGAATTATATGTTCGTGAGGTATATAATAATTATTCAGAATTACAATTTTATTGATATGAATAATGTATCATGTATTATTCCTTATGGAATTAGTATAATCATTATTTTCCGAAATGTTACTCATATTGTTTTTCACCAGTTAAACTTCAAATAATTGTATCATCTATATTATTTTATTTTTGTAACGTTGGGTCTATGTACTCTCACCCCATCTTGCAATAAATTATGTATTTTTTTTTTCGACTCTTTTGCCACACACAAGCCTTGAATTATGTGGGTTACATTATTTTCATATTTTTTTTTCAACTTCATTAGTTATTTATAATCGCACTAAATTTCTATGTATACATTTGGAATAATCAATTTTGTGAGTGTGTGTGTACCATTTCTTTCTGTGTACCAACTTATTGTGTATCATTCTTATTCATGATTTGAATTAAGTCGTGCTCAATTCATAATCACATCGTATTGAATGTAATGATGATTAATAAATGAATAAAATAAGTCATATCTAACAGCGTGAGCAAAATACGTTTCTAAACTCCATTATTTGAGGCAGTATATCACAAGCAAGTTAACATATTAATGTGACTGCATTTAAGAATGATCAATTGCGTCATGACATCATTGCACAAGAAGCAGGCACATACAACCTCCAGGTTGAAAACTTTATATACATCACCAGACATGTGATGCTTGATCACGTATGTAGGTTAATTTTAATTGGGTTTCATCACTTCTCTGGAATATACATATAAAATACTGTGAAGAAATAGTTCTCGAATGAGAGTGAGTTACGGCTTTTCCAGTTTGCTTATCTCCAATGGGATGTAATATAATGGAATACGACAATACGTTTGACTGCGATAGTTTTATATCCAGATAATCACTATTCTTCACACTATTGACACTTGTCAATGCTGAAAACAAATCTATATCTGATGGAACTCTACACAACCGAACAACATGCAAAACTGACGACTTTTTCTCATCAAAACACAGTACAGAAATGGGGACAGCGTACATGAAACAAATTTGTTGAAATTAATTGAATATCGCAGAAGAAGCATGAATGTGATATAAATTTTGGAATACTTGAGATTATGGATACAATAACACATTCATTATATATTCATATACACACACATATATATATATATATATATATATATATATATATATATATATATATATATATATATATATATATATATATTCAAAAATGAAGAGTGTGAGAATGTAATGAGAATGTAAGAGAATGTATGAGAGGAGGTAATAGTGATGCTTCGTCACCAGTTCGCTTCAAAATTGCATCTGTGTTGAAAAGAAATCACTCCAAGAGTGAGATTTGAAAACTCTCGAAAGTTGAGTATTAACCATGGTAAAAAAATAAAATACGGCCACAAGGGTTAACAACTTAATCCGCCAACTATCATCCAATCCACTAACCATCATCTCGTGAAACCGTACACAACAGACACATGAGGTAATAAAGGTAATTAACCACATTCGAGTACATCTAAAGACCTTGATGTCGACCAGTGTTCAGTGCCACTTCGCCCTGTTACTTCGTTTCACGACGCAGTCAGAGGATTAAGTGTGAACAGGATTCAAAAGATAAATACACTTGGAGAAATTGTCGGTGGATATTAAACAGTTTTATTCTTCTTATCTCTATTGAAACCCGCCATCACCTTACAGAACGCTTGTGGTTTGAATTTGCCACATTTGCCATCGTAAACTTTTATGACTGTATAGTTTCATGTTGGAACTACACTTGCAACTTTTTGGTACTTCAGAGATTTTCAAAGATAATTCTAAATGGATACGATGATGATTTGTTTTTCTCTCAACAAAGTTCACGCTTCTACTGATGAAATCAGTTTCAGAACTCTTTGTGTAGTATCAATGTTCACCAATAATTGTTCAATGTGAACGGTTATTGTTAATTATGAATTTGTACTATAATGATGTGTACTATTCTCACTGAGACGGGTGGACCAGTGGCGGTCAGGCTGAGCTGTAATTCAGAAGACCGGAGCTCGACTACTGCCACCGGCACATGCAGTGCAGTTGTTTACGCACTCGCTCCTTGTGATGCGGGAGGTATTGGGAAAGATGTTGGGAAGGAAGCGGTCGTGACCTATCTTGTGAGAAAGACCCAAGCATTGGCCTAGAATACAGAGAGAAACCACGAAAAAAACCTATGAAGATGGACGGTTGCGGGGATCGAACCAGGTTCGAAATGCCCCTTCACCTTCCTGATCACACGAAGCGGGTGCGTTAACCACTGCGCTGCATGTGCCGGTCAGTACAATTTGTTCTCATTCAAGTATGATGATGAAAATCCAATATCCCCGTCACCTCGTTGTTCTGAGCCTCGACCGAGTGATGATAACAGAACGTGTCATCAAGTATCAACGCGTAGTAAACAATTTCACTCAGATGTGAGCAAACGACTTTGATTCAGTTCATGGATTTTTTTATGTTCAATTATTCTTCTATTCATTTTTTCGAGGCAATAAATTTCATTTGAACATCACATTGTTCTCCAGTTGGTGCATTGATACATTATCAAGCGAATTATGTACAAACTTGAGAGTATCATACGAAAAATATAACTCAGAATCTAATATATTTAAGAAAGATGAGAAAGAAAAGAAAAAAAATTACACACTAATGATAATTGGGACTATCGGAAAATGGTCCGAGGTTGATCTGCTCATAGACCAGCTCTCTCTACTCTTCAGTATGTTAACATGATGATAGATGGACTGCCGTGACATGATATTATTCATTCTCTAAGCTTGAATACAATGAAACATGAAACTCCACAGTACTGCGTATATAATTAGATCCATATCATGAATTACATAGGTCTTGAA
Organism: Brachyptera risi; assembly: GCA_964007535.1. Lineage (NCBI taxonomy): Eukaryota > Metazoa > Arthropoda > Insecta > Plecoptera > Taeniopterygidae > Brachyptera > Brachyptera risi. The sequence continues at coordinate 12,911,096 of OZ023328.1, read as the reverse complement.
AAATAAATGATTCAATTACAGTGAATGGGGAACTTTGTACTCATGAATGACTTTCTCATGGAAATATACAACCAACGTGTGAGGATTCAGGTTCACAGCATCAGGAATATGAGTGGAGGACACAGTTTGGTGGATAAGGTGGATGCCATTACATGTTTTCTAGTAGATGATGCATAGCTGTATTATTAATAGTTTTTGAAAACAGTGCTTCAATAGCAGCTCATCATTGCAATTGATATGGCGTTCACCATCACATTCTGACGATAACCAAGAATGATTGGCGTCATTGGGTAATGCACGATGACGGCAAGAACTAGACGAAGGTATTCTGCTCGATCGAGAATGCTCTTTGGGCAGTGGTTATAGTGAGCAACGTTGCATCTTCTTGAAGTACTAATACATCAGTCACTACAACGACGTGGGAAATCCACGGGAAAAACAATCGATCCAGTTAATTCCTTGAGGGAAATCGAAGCATGCTTTTCTGAAATACGGTTCAGCGGCTAGCCACTGATCCACCCGTTTCAATTCACCGCAAGCGTTTGACGTGTATACATGTCTCAGCTCTGGAACATGTTCGAACATTTCGCATGTAGCAGCAGACATGTTCTAATATTATCAACACTATAATGGAGATTGAACCTAACTCAATAGATCGTGAACAGAGAGCTGGCTCATACAGTAGCCTTGAGGTGTAACGTCATGTCTTCTCGATAAGTAACCAGACAGCGATTGACGGCTTGAAACACTGGCATGTTTACGATCGAGCATAGACCGAAGATTTTCATTTATCAATTTATTTGATATCTCTCCAAATTGGACACACATCGATGTATTACAACACTGGTTAAAATGTGCTTCATATGGACCGTCATGATAATTAAAACAAGATCACACATAATTGAAATAAATATACAACATTCAGGCCTACATTAATTAGATTTGATGTTGGTATGGTTACAAAACAAACAAACAATATTGGACATCAATATATTATATACACATAGAAAGAATAATCATTTGGTACATGAATTGAGCATACAAATACAGATACAAACAGGCATATAGGCCTATGGAAGTCGATTCTGATTATTATTCAACAATGCAATCTTGTTGAATGCATTCAACAATGACAATCATGATTCGAAGCGTTGTTCTGATGTGTTCATTCTGTTGATTGAATTCATGAATATGCTTTCTCTAAATTATGTCGAAAGGGGACATTTGTGAGCCCAAATCCGACAATGTTGAATAGTGCACTATTTCTGTACCGGTAAATGTTTCTTACAAACTATAAAAGTTACATGCTAAAAATTCCACGATGGTTACCCAATACCTTTGTACACAATATGGAAGACAAAAATGGATTGATTGTATTCTTCACTTTCACAATGTCCAGACAATATCACAATTCCACGCATACAAAAATGGTTATTTCCAAAGTTGTTTCATATGGAATAAAGAAATGAATCTCTTAACACGTATGACATATTTATATCTACATGTGGTGAAAATTTTGAGTGATTACGTTACCTGGTTTCAGAAATTCAATTAGCGATAATCTAAGGAATTGAATTATAGGATAATTGTATTTGAATATGATAGAACAGAACATCGAAATTAGAACACAAACACATACATATCGTAGTATTGATTCAGAATTGAATACAAATTATATACAACAATGATAATCAAAGTCACGAAGCGTTGTTCGTATGTTTCCATTCTGTTCCATGAATTCATAGATGATGTTTTCCTCAAAATTATGATAATTTCGTTCATTTTATAATGCTGGAGTGATGTGACTTCCCTCGTATATCCCCATCCTGATGATCCTGACATTTATTCCAGCCACAATTGTGAAGCATTGCTTCGAAAATAGGAATGAGAAAGTACTATCGGATGTGTATATACAACTCCATGGTGTGATAGCGAAATCATATATCCGGATCAGTTCGTTCTCTGTTGTTTCTCGCTTTTTGTGGACGGTCCACAATTCGCAAGGCAAAACCTCGTTCACACTAGGATAACTAACTGCAGTTAAGCTAACTGCAGTTAGCATCATGGATGACACCGTTCTTAACTGGGGTAAAGTGTCCACACTGACAGCGATGAAATGGTTGTTAGTGACGTCATGCACTGCCATCTTCCTATTCGATTTACTGTTAATTTTTATATTGCATTTTTTCAGATTTACAGATTTTCTGTTGATATCTCGCCGTGTTTTTGAACAAGGCCATCTATATGTTTCAAATGATGTGAATAATATAGAGGGCCTTGCTTTGAACCAACAATGTGACGATGCGAATGATGTTGCTCTTTGCGAAGGTGGTGGATTTCGATCGCATTAAGCTCTAACTGCATTCACAGAACAAAGTTAGAGCTTGCATGATGTCAATAAGTCCCAACTGCGTTCCGTTCACATTACGTTGTTAACTGCAGTTAGAGGCTTAACTGCAGTTAGTGATCATAGTGTGAATGGGGTAAAAGGCGATTCACGTACAACTGAATGAAATGATCATAGAAATTAAAATGCAAATGAAATTTAACAAATTATTATGTCCGATTGGTGATAAAGCGTGGATAATATGCTAATAATAATATATTCAATACGAATAATGTATTATCGGAATGGGCCATATTGATATTTCCTATATAAAGCTTCACGCTTGTCACTCATATTTTCTGTTTTCCAAGCCTTTTTGTCTTTTTGCCTTTTTGTTCAATTGCTTCTTTTCATCTTTCACCCTTGCCTCCATTCAACTCAATATATCATCACTATTCAAATTCTTGCCGTGGAAGAGTTTCCACCGTGGTTGATTAATCGTAACCTTGATGGAATTTTATTTGTGTGTAATTCATTTCTGTGAATTATTACCAATGCGCCGCTATCACTATAGCTGGATACAAAATGTATTCTGTCAAATTTAATCTGTCTTGTATCTTTAATTGGTTATTTTGAGATAAGTTGGTCCTCAGAGTCAGTATTAGGAAGTCGATATAGTTGAGTGAGTAGGTGTTGATGTAGCTAAGCCGATTCGTTCATCATGAACTTACTTGTTCGATGAGTATCTGTATAATTGGTCTTTGTGATACCGAACTTTTTTGAAACGGTTTGATATTCATCTTCGGAATTCCGTGTTTCATATTCTGATAGAGTTCGCTCTTGCCAATTATGTACGTTTTGCTGTGAATTCACGCAAATGATAGATATGTCACTGTTCACTTGGGAAATGAGGTTGTAATCAAGTTTCATATCACCTTTCACTTGGGTGCATCAACCTATTGCCATCGGTGAATTTCATGTGGGTAAGTTGAAGTTGCACATTCATGTACGGTTTATTTGTCGACTAGACAAGAATTCAGAACCACATTGTTATAAGGCTTAAATATATGAGTAATCAGGCTTGATTGAATACATATTCCAAGCAAGATGTAGTGATACCAACCTATTTTATCATAATATAAAGGAAGTGACTCAACTCGTGTCTTAAAGGTGAAATATTTTCGGGGTCAGAATCTGAGTCCATCGTCTCGATTGCATTTAGCGCAACTATCGATTATTAAAATTTGATTTGAAACTTTTTCCGTTACTTGATGTAACTTGATTGCTTAAAATCAATGGTAATCAAAGAAACCTTACGGACTTCGTAAGTAGAATGTAACAAATCACTCAATATTTTATTCTTTTATTTTTTCTTCAACTACTTGATTATCTTTAATGTTTGAAAAATACGTCCGAATTTGAATTGTAATTAAAATTCACTATTTCAACCCACAGTGAGGTTTTTTTTGAAGGGCTTTGTGGATGTTTTTTTGTTGTAATTGTGTTTTTCTTTCTGAATCAGTGTATGTGACCAATGAAAAAAAATAATTGGATGAGCGTAGCGAAGACTCAATTACACTGTACTTGAAAAATCGAATGTGTTTTTTTTTTTTTTTGTTTTTTTTTTTTGTTTTTTTTTCGCGCTCTACAGGTCAAACAGAAATTCAGATCATGATGAAACTTGGCACACACATGAACCCCTATCTGACTTGATGCTGTATAGTTTTGAGGCGCGATCGGTTCGACCACTTCTGAGAAAAATCATTCCAAAGTTTTCAAAAATCTCATTAGAATAACCCAGAGGAAAACATTCGTGAAAAATATTTCATCTGAGAGGATTCAAATTCTCAGAGAATTTCAATCTGATGATGATACACATTATTCCGAACTTTCACGCAAATCGGATCAGCCGTTTCGATGTAAAAAATATATTTAATGTTATTTGTGATATTATTCAAAGCTATTAAGATACCTATTAAATCAAAGCAACAAGTGTCACCAATTGATTGTAAGCGATTAAAACAAAGCCTTCTTTATTATCATATGAATTATCAATGGAAAATAAGATGGCAGTGATGTAATGGTTTGTATCTCAAGGTGTATATATATATAATAACCAATCCAAAGATAAGTTGATATGTTCCAGCTCATCCATCAACGCGGAAACACATAACGCGTTTGCCTAGTAATAATAAAATTACACATGCAGCTTCATAGTCGTTTTAAGTTCAACAATAAGGAATTTTTCGATCAAAAAAAAAATAAATATCGAACTATTTGAAACAACAATGCTCAACAATGCTATACATGGCCCAGTAGATTACGAGAATTATAGGTTGTTTCATTCAACAATAACACCGTTACCGTAGCCACTTTTATCTACATCTAGTTCACAACGGAATCCGCTAAATTGTAACAGGCAATCGGGACGATTGGCTCTGAACTGACCGCAAGAAACCACAAATGGCTTCCATGTTATCAGTATGAGAGTTGGAGCACTTTCTTATATCATGATGAAATAGGTTGGTGTCACTACATCGTATTCCAAGTGTGGAATATTCTAGCTCCTGTTATTTGATTAAGTCAGAGCTTTCTGGATATTATTTTTCCACTTTTTAATGGTGCATAACGACTCCATCAAGAGCTAGGTTACACGGGGGTACGAATGAACGGGTGATGATAAAACGATGAAGTGATGATAGGTGAAAGGACGTTCACAAAAACCCATTCCTCATGCGGGAATCGAACCCACGCTTCCTGGCTGTTGTAAGTGGCGAGACTCACAGACTTTTTTCTCCTTGCAGTGAATGATTTTGTTGATGAATACTGGGTCAGAAGGAATCAATATGTTCTATATCCCATTCTGACAAAAAGTGACCTAAAAATTGACGATATCAACGTATGAACTTTTCAATTTCTTAATCAGCTTCTCTTATACTTCTTTTATTACTCATTCTCTGACTTCCTTCTATATGACATCTAAATTTCATTTCGTTGAACCTCACTTCCGCTTATTTTTATTAGTTCTTTCAGAAACAGGAAATAAAAGTGTAATATCGGAAACCTGGGCGCTGACAGCGCGGATGAGATAATGTTATGCATCTGAACAGATTGCTCTGCTGCGTACTGTCGATAAAAGAAGTAATGGTATTATG
>OZ023328.1:12818115-12895615 GCA_964007535.1 Brachyptera risi | reverse complement strand
CTCAACAATGAAGAGAATAAAAATATCAATATTTTTTATTTTTTTTTCAGTTACATCACCAAGTAGTTATATATAAAAAAAGATTTGCTCCATCTTGAAAATTACAAGATTTGTTCCTCAACGTATGGTAGTACCTTAACAAGCGAGTCACAGATCACGGTTAAATTCGAATGTTGAAGAATGTGTCTTTATGTTATCAGAACAAGGTGTCGACTATTATCCTTCGGGCACTCATTCACGTCTCATTTGAATAGAGTTGTGAGGATAAATTATAATTTTGAATTGATAGCCAGTTAATTAGAGAATAAAGACAAAGATAATTCGCAAACCACTAGTTTACCTTTGGCATTGATTAAAATCGGAAAGGTGTATTCAGATGTTTTTCCAGTGATGTATGAACAAATATCGGTTTCCTTCATGGAAACCGATATTTGGGCAGAAGTAGTTTGAGTGTTGATTGTGAAAGGTGAAGATATAATTTCAACTTCAATTGAAGTTGGCCTAATAGAACTGAGTCATTGGTAGAAAAGTTTCGAAGAATTATCTGACAATTTCTAAACAATTTGGACAACTAAAACATCGAGCCATCATCACCGTTGCTCATGAGCTCTCCACCCATTTCTACGTCACATGAATCACCATGGATGAGAAACAATATTTGATCAAATCCAGTCCCTTCGGACACTCCATATACCATATTCCGGATACGATATTCCAGAATTCGATGCACGATCCACTTTGACTGTCTCGTATCTATTCTCGATTCGATCACTGGATGATAGGAGAGGTGTAACACGAATACCCGGACTTTCTGATTTGCCTTGGAGAATATAACGATCAGCAGAATCGAATGCCCAGCTTTGTCCACAGAGACACTGATGGTACTTCTTCAGATCCATGGATTCGTGAGACCCACTCGTGAGTTTGCATGAAGCATGATTCATACAGGTTTCACATATATATAAATATATATATATATATATATATATATATATATATATATATTTATATATATATATATATATATATAAATATATATATATATATATATGAACATATATATATATATATATATATATATATATATATATATATATATATATATATATATATATATAAATATACATATATATATATATATATATATATATATATATATATATTTCTATATATATATCTATATATATATATATATATATATATATAAATATATATATATATATATATATATATATATAAGTGAACAAAATGTTGATTCGACGGTCATAATGTATGGAAATGATAAATATTTCAGTGTGTGACCGTATATATTATATTTCATTATTATTATTTCTGAACCCAGATAACCAACTTAGTTGGACCAGGGGGTGTTTACACTGTTGATTACTAGAGCAGCCTTCTCAATTCTCGGGTGCTGCCATTTCAGAGATTCGCATCTACTCCCCCCTCTTCTTTTTCTTCTTCTTCACGACTCAACTCTCCTGCAACTTCTTCTCTTCCTACTAACTCTCTCCACCGTTCTCTATTCTCCCACAATTTCTCCTCTTTCACTTGTCCCCATTCCTCTCTGCGATTCGCTACTCCATTCACAACTCCCTGCTGCTACCTTTCTCTCGGTCTCCCAACTCTCCTCCTTGTCATATGGTTTTCAACCCTCTTGAACATTTCCTTGGTGATTCTTTCATCTTCCATGCGCATCATGTGCCCAAACTACCTCAGCCTTTCCCTCTCCATTTTAAAACACAAACTCTCCACTCCCACTTCCTCCCTTATCTTCCTGCTTCTCTTCCGCTCCATCTTCGATATTCCCGCCATACTTCTAATCAACTTCATTTCTGCTGCTTCCAACTTCTTTTCGTCTCTCCAATTCATTGTCCACGTCATCGCTCTATAAGTCGATATTGGCAGATAATAACTTTTATATATGATCATTCTCCTCATCTTTGGAAAATCTTAATTCCAAATTGATTTTCTGACTCCCTGGAGAAACCGATCAGCCTTTACCACTCTCCGACTCATTTTCAATCTTATATAATTTCCTTTGCTCATGATACTATACCCAGGTATGCACAATCGTACACTTCATCCAAAACACAGTCTTCCAATATAATGGTTTTTCTGGCTCTCAATCTTTTTTCGCTACTCAAAACCAAGACAAATGAATGTATCCATTCAAAAGGTGTATGGATACACTAGCCTTACAAAGATTTTATAAAGATATGTATTTTTCACTCTTATTTAATTCAACTTCTGCAACTCATCAGTTTTGTGATGATACTGTCATATTTCCTTCATCTTACATAGTTGATTTATAATTGATGTTTGAAATATGATATCTGTAACTTGAAAATGATTCGAAACAGGTTTCAAGTGTTTTTCCAACTCATTTTCTAACAATTTCATGTAGGCATCTAAGCATTTTCCTCTTCATTTTATTCATTGCCATTCTAAGTACATCAGTTTGATGATAGGTGGAGTATGTGTACAGATTAATGCTTGCAAAGCAGTTGGAAAAGAAATATGTAAACACTTTTTCACTCTGTGCTAAATATAATGATTTCTTCAACTATATGTTTACTATCTGTCAAAGTGTAATTAAGTACACGTGTTATTCTAGATAATATAGGTTAAAATTGATAACATAGGTGATGGCTAGATCTGGGAAGATTATAGGGTTGAGAAGTAAGAGAAGAATTTTTAATGGAAACCGTCACACATCTGAAGTGGATGTGAATCCTAGTGACCAAGTTGGAATTGGCCTATACCTACTGATGTAGCCCTGGGGCCTAGGTCTTCAAATTATGCAGCTTCCAGATCTAAAATTGCTGGACTAATCAATCATGTGCAAGCTTCAGATAAGGAAACATGTGTTGTATTCGGCTCTGTTATTTTCGATTTGGAGTGCCTAGGTGACATAATTTCTCTCGTTTCTTGCCCGAAGTGTAAAATAGTCGGTAAGCTCATCTTACAAGGCATGAAACGCATGGGCGGCGCAAAAAGTTTCTCCTGCAGTGTACCAGTTTTGAATGTAGCTATGCAAAAGATCCTCAGTATGGTTGCAAGAGGCAAGGGCAATCGTCTGAGGTAAACCGAAGATTAGTGTACGCAATGCGATCTATTGGGTGCGGGCACAGTGAAAGCTGCACTTTTAGCCATCTGATGGATTTGCCACCAGCTCCGAACAAATCTGCATTCAAACAGCATGCAGTTGCCATAGTGGTCGAAGGCTTGGCCGAAGAGCTCATGACAGCGACCGCACATGAAGTTCGTTTATTGAAGCCGTCTCAAGAATGCGGTGCATCGTTCGACGGTTCATGGCAACTACGAGGGTTCGCGTCTGCTCCCGGTGTAGTTACGGTGATATCGATGGATACCGGAAAAGTGATTGATACTGAGATTATATCTGAAAATTGCATGATTTGTGAGGGATATTCAAAAGACGATACTAAATCATTGCCTCATCAAGTGTGGAAAGCCGGTCATGACCCATTTTGTATTGCGAACTATAAGGGGTCGTCTGGCAATATGGAGACGATTGGTGCAGTCCGTATATATATGCGTTTCGTACAGAAGAGAGGGCTGCAATATACAGATTATTATGGGGACGGAGACTCCAAGAGTTATTCTGCTGTGGTTGCTGCAAAACCATATGTTGATAAAGAAATACTCAAAAAGGAATGTGTTGGTAATTACCAAAAACGGTTGGGGTCAGGCCTTCGCAAGATTGTAAAACTGAATAGACTGGGAGGAAAAGGAAAACTAACCGGTGCCCAAATAGATCACATGCAAAACTATTCTGGAATAGCCTTACGAGCCAACACCAGTAGTGTAGAAGTCATGTCAAAGGCAATTATGGCCTTCATGTACCACTTTGCATCAAGTGACGATCTGCCGCAGCACAATGATTGTTCAGAGGGTCCGGTCAGCTGGTATGGCCATCAAAGAGTGCAAGCGCTAAAAGTGAACTACACTCACCGTCCAGGACTTCCAAAAGATGTGGTTCGTAATATCAAACCAATCTATGATAGACTAACTGACAGCACCATGTTAGCTAAATAACTACATGGGAAAACGCAGAACAATAACGAGTCCTTCAATGTAACGATTTGGCGTCGTTGTCCGAAGGACAGTTGTCGGTCGAACAGTACTGCGTGTTGGAGTTGCCGATGCCGTTTGCCACTTCAACGATGGCTCACGTACTGAGCTCGAGTTTTACCGTCACCCCAACAATAAACCCGATGTCATTATGTTGAACGGTGTCGAAGCAGCCGATGGACTGCGTTTGAGACAGTGCGCGCAACAATCAACACCGGAAGCCAAGACACGGCGTAAATATCTCTGTGGACGTAGGAAGATGCGTACAGATAAGGATAGTGCCAAGGAGGGCGTAACATATGGAGCAGGCGAATACTGACCAATCATGAACAATAAACTGCAGGTAGTCCTAGTCCTAAATCTGAATCATTAGGCGATGATCATAATTCAATTCGCTTGTTGATAGCATTCAAACTTCAGGACTCGATTACTCGGAATCATATTTTACTACACTTTACAGTACTGCGCACATGAAAAATAGTACTAATAGTTGAGCTATTGAGCTGATTTTTTTTATTGAAAGACAGTGAAACATTCCACAAAATGGACTAGGATAATTGTGCTACCTTGAAATAGCGATTCACAACATCATTCTGAATGTATGATCCTGTGCCAAAAATATGTGGTTTCACTAATAATCGATTTGAGAATTCAAATGTCATCATAATGATAGGATCCTAGTTCATACTCTAGCTTGAAGTATCTACAACATTTAGAAACAGGCAAAAAGTCTTCATGTTGAACCATTCTTGAGATATCTTGTGCGCAGTAAATTGCATTGTTGCTAGTATTTTAATTCTCAACAATGGAAAAGACATTCCACCGTTGCATGTTATTTTTTTATTTTTCTTTGTTCTATTTTACTCTTCTAAAAACAAAATCAGTGGTCTAGGTTGAAAATTGCGAAAACAAATTAGTGTATTCATATATCTTGGAAACCTGACGTTTCAACTGGATTGCATCAGTCTTTGATTGTCTATAATGGCAGCTATTTACTGTCAGACGAGAAGAGACATAATCAGAAGTAGAGTTCCTACCACAATCTTGACGAATTTTAATTCTACGGAGAAGCAGTTCTGACTACATAAAGTTGCCGAGTTTTCCTAGTTGTCCCAAACAACTCTCTTGATCACTTGTCTGGCACATCGAGTTTGTTCGACAAAAATTCCAACCAGTCAAGGCCTGCTTGTTGATTGTCGGCATCTCACTTTGGTGCATGTATTGTTGAGTCATCCCATAATTTGGAGAGCTTTAACAAGTTTTCACCCCTCAGGAAGTCCTGCATGGAGAGTTATACCCCAAAAATGTGTACGTCGTCAATATCTCCACATCAACAACTTGAAAAATTTCTTCATCCTGATTGATGTTTTTCCATGGTTTCCCTCAGACGTCCCAGAACTCACAAGCATATAATATTGAGAAAATGAGGAAAAGAGAAGGAAGGAAAGAAGAAGACTGAAAAAAAAGAAAAAAAAAGAAAAGAAAGAAAAGAAAGGAAGAAAAAAAAGAGAAAGAGAAAGAAAGAAAACAAAATCGAATGATAATAATCAAATACAATAACAAAAATTTTGAAAATGAAGAAAAAAAATATATTGAGTGAAGAAAAATGATAATGATGAAAATAGAAAAAATCGATCAATTGATTAATCGGATGAGAAAAAGAAGAATAAAAATGAAAAACATGGACAAAATGAGAGGGAGGAGAAAAAAAAATATGGAACATGGATGAATCGATGAAAAAAAAATTGGATGGAAAAATAAAAAAAAAAAATGATAAATAAATGGAAGACGAAAAAAAAAGATTTGGAAAAAAAATGAAATGGAATGAGGGTGACATAAATGGATGAATAAAGGAAATAAGAGGAAAAAAGGAGAGAAGGAAAGAATTGAGAAAATAAAAGAGAAGAAAAGTAGGAAAAAGAAATCAGACATCACAAGGAAAGAAAACAAGGAGAAAAGAAGTTGAAAGAAGATGCTCAAGACCAACAAAAATCATTTTTTATCCACTCTGACTTGGTTTTTCGTGGTTTCTCACAGTCCTCGAAGCAAATGCTTGGATGAAGTACTAATTGGCCACGACCATTAATTAGTAGAGTGATAGGCCCAATTATCACATTATAGGCCTATGCCCAATTCATTTTGTTCATTCTGTATAATGATAAACTTCACATCTGCTGGTGATGGAAAGAAGTGATCATTGCCCAAGACACTTACTTCAATGTGGAAGATATCAACATTCGTGTGTTTATACTGAAATACTGTTATCCACGGCGAAAAATTATGATCACAGACAGCGCAGTCCTGGTGTTGAAGTTCATTAGTTTCAAATAATCAAAATGGGGTGGTGAGATCGCCCTTGTGGTGCCCCGTCCAAACGATCCCATCTTTCATCCATTGCCTTAATTCGCCTGTAAAAGTTGCAGTACGCCCCTAGCGGAGAATTTGAGAACCCGTGAAACGTAGTAGCCAGTAAGCACGTGTATATTATATTACATTGAAATGACTACGTTTTGCCTCAAAAGTGTTGCGATAAGAAGGGGTTTTGTTTGCTTGCCACAATGTTTTTAATTGTGGAAATGTGTGTAGGCCTCATGCTTGCATTTTGAGGATTCTCTCGATATGCAGGTTAACTTGAACTGTTATATGATCGTCAATTATATTTCAAATATTCTGAATGGATTGCGGGTGTTCTAACATTACCGATATATACGTATGCGAATACGGAACTTGGTTGCTCTCCAACAAGCAATGAATAATAATGAATCAATAATGCAATCAATGATAACTTTATTTCCTTTGTATACTAGTCGATAACCCTTTGAGAATTTTGGTTCACCGAATGATAGGAATAAAAATGGAAAATAGGAAAAAAGTGATGAGAACTTGATATAATTTGATGAATGGTAATAAAATAATGACAGGCCCATGGTGATTTACTTGTACGTTATAAGGTTAAACGGTGAGAGTAATAATAGAAATGGGAAAAATCACAGTAATAATATATTTAATAATATTTATACATGTTGGATAAACAATTATTATTATACACATTAGGAGGCTGCATTTCAAAAATGATGAAATTGTATCAATTTAGCTTATTATTATTATTTTGAATACAGTACACATTCATCTTTTGTAGGCCTATAGGATTAAACGAGGTCAATCGGCTAATTCCATCTTTGACAACAAATTCATTATCTGTAAAGCCGGGCCTATAGCTGACAATAATACCAATGATAATAGTAATGACGATATCAAGTTCAAAATAATTTCAAGCCAATATGACCTTTTGCCTACGACTAATTCTTGAATATTCGTCTATATTCTTATAAAGGTGATTTTATGTTTGTTTTTGAAGTGATTTTATAACTATTCTTTTCATTGTACTTTGGAATTTGATTGGATAATCTGATGGTTTTAATGTAGTTGACATAACTTGCTAGTATTGTTATTTGTGTCAAATTCTGAAGAGCTTTTATTTCTTGGATGATATGCGTGATTGACAATCATGGTTTGCTATGACGGAGCCGTCTCCCGTTATTCATTTTGATGTGCAATACTGATTCTAAAAAGCCTGTTAGGGTTAAGATTCTACTTTTTAGGGGTTTAGTGGCTAACAATGTGTTTCGGATATATGATTCTTATGAGCCTTATTCAATTTTATATTCATCGTATAACAAAAACTTTGGCCCGGTTACGTCATTTAACACCGTACATACGGTTCAAGTTACTACTTTACGCCAGCCATATTGAATTTCGGACGGTCGACACTAGCGCATTATCTAGGTACTTTTACAGGCGAATTGGGGAACAATGATTTTGTATCAAGTTTCGATGTTATTAGAAAAAAAAAGTCTTCATCAAAGGACAGACACAGAGCACAGACACAACTTTTGAAGGATTGTATGCTCTCAGAAAACAACATAACAATTAAAAGCCATCCAATATGTATGAGTTTTGATTGTTGTGTTGTTTTCTGAGAGCATATCAATCCTCTCGGAAGTTGTGTCTGTGTCTGTCTTTTGATGAAGACTGGTGCAATCCAGTTGGAACGGAAGTTTTCCTTGAATAGAATATACATTCATTTATAATATATACGGTCTTACCCTGGAACATTTATTGTTTTCATATTTATATATATATATATATATATATATATATATATATATATATATATATATATATATATATATATATATATATATATATAAATATATATATATATATATATATATATATATATATATATATATATATATATATATATATGTATATATATATATATATATATGTATATATATATATATACATATGTATATATATATATATATATATATATATATATATATATATATATATATATATATATATATATATATATGAATATACATATATATATATATATATATATATATATATATATATATATATATATATATACATATATATATATATATATATATATATATATATATATATATATATATATATATATATATACATATATATATATAACATACACTTTCTCGCATTCCCCACATGATATTCTATATATACCCTTGTCTTCCAGCTCTACCTTGTCCTTTATATTCCTCAGAAAACCTTCTATTTTCCTGTATGGAGTGAAGACAGTCATAATGTTGGCTTTATATAATAATTTACCAATTTTATCGGATACACCTCGTACATAAGGCAGAAATGCCACAGATTTGGGCTCAATCTCTGTGATATTCCTAATGTCTGATGGCTGATGACGTATAGCATCGTTGATCATTTTGTCGGAGAAACCATTCTGCTCAAGAGCACTCCTGAGTAACTTCAACTCAGCATCTCGGGAATCCAAATCAGTGATTCTGTGTGAGCGGACAGCTAGTGACTTCGCCACAGATGCAATCTGTTCCGGATGATGGTGGGATCGTGCATTCAGGTACCTATTTGTATGAGTTTCCTTACGGTACACTGAATGTCCCAAAGTTCCGTTCTCCTTCCTCGTCACCATCACATCCAAAAACGGGAGTTGTCCATCAATCTCGATGCCCATTGTTAATTTAATTGAACCATGTTGTGCATTCAGATGGTCCAAAAATATATCCAATTCTCTCCTCCCATGTGGCCAGTTTCCGTCAATTTAAATAAATATGAATCGTGAAAGTTTAAGCCAAGTTTTATATATATATATATATATATATATATATATATATATATATATATATATATATATATATATGACAACATTTTTCGAAGAATGCGATTCATGACCGACATATTGTATGAACGTTTTGGTCAAATCTTGAGAATGTATCCCCTCTGACTTGTACCAAAATCACTACTCATCGAGCCGAACGAGCATCCAGATTCAATTCAAACTATCGTCACATCACATACTCGTGAATTAAACTTCTGAAAAACATAAAATCAGTTTCTTCGACTCACACAATATAAGAGCAACTATATTGTCTATTGTTTCAGTACATCATACAATATTGTTCAACAATATCCAGTATGCATCGCAGCCTCCTTCTCATCACTCTGATGGCTTCTGCCTTCAGTTTCACCACTGGCAGCTTCGTCATGGGCGCAAGAGAAGCTGGCGACTACTACTTGGACACCATGGTAATTCCAACTGGTTCTGCCAACACCGGTGCTAACTTCGGTTATCCGAAGAATCCAATAACCGTTCCCAATCTACCGGACCCCTACTATGGGCCAGAACTGATTACATCCATGGTCGTGACAGATGACAACGATCCAAGCTTCACGGGCCCGTTCGGGATAGGTTACGCTGGTGTTGGAAAAACATGGTATCGTACTGGAACTGGTTCCAATCACCAGTTTAGTATAGTGACTTATGGTAAACTTCCACCGTCAACATTATCCAGCGGTGTTCGGGATTCAACCGATTCACTGCTGCATGTCGAGGCATTCTCCAAACCTGCTATACCTAATAAGATAATTGTTATCAATATGGATTACCCAAAAATTGGCAGCACAAATAAGGCAGCCATTACTTGGATGAGCGTGAAAGATATGAAGAATGATGATCCAGCGTATATCAAAGTGCTTAAAGGGGGTGTTGGTTTTCAAACTGTCAGGATACAGATGCGATCGAGGGTTGGAGAGAGTTCATCTTTTCTCGTCCAGATTTTCGGAAAGAATTTCACGACTTCCACCTGGCCGTGGTATTTGAATGTGGGCGCCCAATCGGATGGTTTGTTGTTTGATTACTGGTCTTGGAGTATGGTTGATGTTGCGCCGAAGAAGATGAAGACGTGTGGATGTCGCTCTGGTGAACTCAATTGATAGTAAAAAGTGTGATTTCTGGTTGTGTCACCCATACTTGTATTCATGAGAGGAAAACGTCGTTTATTAGCAGGATATGCAAGTTTCAGTAATCATCTGATCTCACCACCACTCTTGATGAACAGTGTTCTCGAAAGATACACTTGTGTTTTTCGAAGTGAAACTCGTCCTGAAAGAATTTGAAATCCTAACCATATCCTCCTCTATGAATATGACGGCGAATATCAACCTGGATGTGTTTGTGGATAACTTCTTTCTCTTCTGAATACACTTGGTATGGTTTCAGTCGATATCATCACAGTTTGGAGCTGTGACACATACAGGTATCAAAATACACGATAATTCATTACTCCTGTTCTCACATCCGTCTGAAATAGAAGATTGTGAAGATAATAAATAGTGTGAATGTTATTATTATGTTGACAATTTATTGATTATGAAGCAAAAATGAGAACAAAATACATAATGCATAGTATTTGATTCCAATAAATGCACCTGTTCTTGATTCTTGCTCGCACTTCATACATTGATTCGAGAACTGATACACTGTGAAATTGTGTGCAGATCAGAATGTTACGTCAATTGCTCAGCTTGATTGATTGATTGATTGATTGATTATTTATTGAAACAGTTTGGTAATTACATGTGAAGACAATGTTATTAATTACAGTGACTGAGTGTTATACGCTAATTCCTGAGGGGTCTAATTTAAATTTAACTTAATAATACTATGATTTCCTGAGCTGATGATTATTCCTTCATTTTATATTTAAGTCCCTTTATTTCTCCTTTGAAATTATATGCAGATGCCAATGGCTCCTTGAATACGCTCCCTGTCAAGTTATTCCACTCTACTACGCCTCTCTCTACCATTGAATTTAGCCGTAATCGTTTTCTATAGTTCTCTCTTAATATTTTATGTTTGTGGTCCTTTCTCCCTATAAACGTAGCTTTTGACAATCTCTCCCTAATCTCTCCAGGCTGGCCTACCTGTGTACGCCATGTAGATATTCGTCGACCTTGCTATCCTACGTCTATCACCTAACGGTTCCCATTTCAAATCTTTAATTGTACTTGTTACGCTCTTGTATTGGTATGTGATAATAGGGATTTCCTGTTCATCTATCTCCTGTTGGTTCAATGTTTGCCTTAACTTTATCAATATTTCCGCTTTGTTTCCTTGACAGCTAGTTTCCTTTTCGTTTCTTCAGTTCTCCTTTCGCTTGTGCGGTTGTTAGTTCTTCCATTTTAATTTTATCACAGATCTGTGTTTTTCTTCTTCTTCTTGATATGTACATTGCTGCTCTTCTTTGGACTCTATCTATATTTTGCACTATTGTATTATTTTTTGTGTCCCAGACGGCTGATGCGTATTCCAATGTTGATCTCACGAGAGTTAGATACGCTGTCTCTCTGGCCTTTTTACTTGCCATTTTCAGGTTCCTCATCACAGGATGTAATCGTTTAAAAGCTTTTGATGTTATGTTGCTTGTATGCTCTTCTCAATTTAATTGGGAGTCAATTGTGACCCCTAGATATTTTGCATATGGTTTTCTCGCAATTATTTCAGATCCGATTTCATAGTGAAACTCTGCCTGATCTGCTGATAGCCTATCAATTCCTACGGTTATCATTACACTTTTCTTACAATTTATTTTAAGTCCTTTTTCACGAAGTTTATTATTTAACGTGACTAGATCTCTTTGAAGAATTAGGCGATCCTCTTTCTCCTCTATTTTCCTGTAAATTGCACAATCATCGGCAAAAAGTCTGATGGTTGATGCTACACCCAAGGGTAAGCTATTTATATATATTAAGAATAGGAGGGGTCCTAAGACACTACCTTGGGGTACTCCTGAATCTACGGTTATCTCACTTGAAAGTTTTTCTCCTACTTTAACCCTTTGTTTTCTTCCAGTTACAAATTGTTCTATCCACTTTACTACCTTCCTGTCTACCCGCACCACATTGACTATACTAACTAAAAGTTCATGTCCAACCGAGTCAAAGGCTTTACTTAAGTCTAGGAATATTGCATCTGTCTGACCTTCTACGCTATACTGAGTTCCTCTATTAAACTAGCCAATTGTGATTCACAAGAATAATACTTTCGGAACCCATGTTGATTATTACATATATAGCCTGATCCCTCACAATATGTCCTCATATACTTTCCTATTATCCGTTCCAATATCTTGCATATGACCGAAGTCAGATCGATTGGTATGTAATTGGACGGGTCTGTCTTCAATCCTCATTCATATATGGAAACAATAACAGCTTGCTTCCAGTCCTTTGGTATTTGTGAGTTATTGAGCGATATATTGTAGAATACCCTCAGATATGGGACGATACCTTTCTTTGCCACTTTGAGATAATCGATTGATATGTCATCTGCACCTCCTGCTTTGTGTGGCTTCATTTCTTGTATTGCTTTATGTAGATCTTCATCATTAAATGTGAATGCTTTTATGGGGTCCATGCTTGTCTCGCCCTCTGGACTCTCATCAATTGTGCAATTGTACACCCCATCATCTTTCTGACATACTTTGGCATACACTTCATTTAGTAAATTTGCCTTCTCTTCCTGTTCTGTACAGTATTGCTGCGTCTCATTTATGCACAAATCCGGGATATTGCTTATATTTCCCTTTTTTCTTCGAATATACCCATAAAATTTGTTTAAGGCTTCTTGCGGTGTAGTGTGTCTCTTGTCTGTATCCAAGAGCTTACTCATTAATTGATTATATGCTACGTTCTTGACTTTCTTTAATTCTTTACTCAAATCGTTGAATTTTGTCTTCTCCTCAACTGTTCTATTTCTATGTGTATACGCCTTTCGACACTTTTTCTTTATCTCATTTATTGCTTTGGTATAGTATTCTGGATCGGGGTTTGCCACCAGTTCTTTTTTGGTTATATATATAGTAATTCCTTCCACAATGTCTAGGAATCTTTTCCCTAAAACCTCTATGTTATCACCTTCAGATGCCCACACATTGAATTTGCTAGACAGAAACCATTCCAAATCTATTATATTAGTTTTCTGAAATTGCCAGACAATTTTCCCTTTCATACTATCTCTTTTCCATCTAAGATTTAATTCAAGTGATACTATTTGGTGATCACTCATACCATCTCGCACATCCACCTTTTTCACTATCTCTCTGGGTCTAACCAAGAAAACGTCTAAAATATTGTCCTTTCGTGTGGGGCTTTCAACACACTGCGTCAGATCTTCCTCCTTGAGCATACTTGAAACCAGTCTTTGTGCCTGGCCCTCACTTTCAGAATTCGGTATCCACAGTACTTTTGGCAGATCAAAATCCCTCCTATTATAACGTTACCGTATTTCTCATTCGATGACAAGAAGTCCTTGATATTCTTTAGTGTTGAGTAATTGTTATCTGGTGGTCTATATACACCCATGACCGTGAGTAGTTTACCCCCTATATTTTTTATCTTCGTGCAGACAATTTCATCCAAATTATCTTGCCAGATCTCGACTACTTCATATTCACTTTTGACCCCCACTACAACTCCACCCCCAACTGTTGTAGTTGCTCTATCTTTTCTAAAAATGTGAAAATTGCCAGGAAATACTTCTGCATCTGTAAAGTCATCACTTAGCCACGTTTCCGTTCCTATAAATATGTCCGGATCATAAATATCAATTGAATCACTAAATAATTTTACCCTGTTTTTGCCTCTCAAACTTTGGCAATTTACCTGGATCACTTTCACTATATTGGTACTGCCATTAGCACCAACATCATTCATCCTAGTCTTATACTCATTATACACTTCTTGTCTAACATCATTTAAATCATTATTCATATGAACTTCATTAGGACTACGCATAAATCTACTGCTATTTTCTATTACTTTTTTCTCTTCTGGTATTGTTGATATGTTTTTTTCAGTCTTCTTGTCTTCATACACGCTTTCTTCATGGTTATTCGTTTTATATTCTTTCAAACTTGAGTGTTCCAGTACCGCTGTACCCGTTCCTCGGTTTCTGTCTATTCCCCCTGTATTTGTTAGTTTTTCTCATTATTCATAACGTCTCTGACCGTATCAACTATCATTTTTCCTAGAACTTTGCTACCTTCATGGTTGAGATGTATACCATCGTTTGCTGCATCTGAATCACAAATATAATTGTTTGGATCAACAAAAAAGATACCCATATCACTAGATAGCCACTGTAAACTTTCCTTAAGCTTATCTATCATGTTACTATTTTTGTCATCCCTGTAAACAATACCGTTCACCACCCACTTCGCATCTTTGAATCTGCTCATTCCAATTTCTAGCAAGTCCTTCATTTCTGACATCAGATGCCGATCTCTTCTTTCCGTCAGGTCATTCGTCTCAACATGAATCACTACTACTTTTGGGTCTGTGCTAAGATTAATGTCCACCAGTTCTTTCTTAAGTTCTGCTGTTTTTATGCCGGGTGATGTAACACACATGCACCCGTTGTCTCTGTATATCTGTCCTGCGCCTCTAATAATGGAATCGCCCATTATCAAGACCTCACCTGTCCTAAATATGGGGTTGACTTTTTCCTTCTGGAGTATTTTTCTAAATCTTTCTTCCTTCATCATTTCACTTTCAAGCCTTTTCTCTTCTTTCTTTTCCACTTTCTTTTCTTTGTCCGTCATTTTTCCTCGTTCCTTCATCGGTTTCTGATGTCTGTACAATGCCCGCTGCTTCTCTTTGTACAACTCAATTTGCTCCGATATTTCAAATTGTTGCTCCTCTTCTGTCTGACAGTTCACTTCTTCCGTGTACGTATCTCTATTTGATATGTCATTGTACTCCTTCTTTTGCTGTGGGCCAATGGACGTTTCCGAGTGCTCGGCCGGTAATTCGTTTCTAATGTCGCGCTCTGGTAAGCCCCACTTCCGCGCCATCTCTTGGTAGCTTCTGGTACTAATCGGGCAGTCAGCTGGCTTGATTGTATTATGTACTACCAATTGTTTAGACAATGACTCGCATTTTTCTTTTAATAGCATGTTGATCTCTTCCGTAGTCGCTAACCTTTTGTCTTTTTCCTCAATGATGACTTCTTTAGCTGCGATTAGGTCCTTGAACATCGACTCGATTCTCATTTCACTGCCGTTGCCGGTGCATAGGCCTAGGCCGACGCTATTTTCGCGCACTTTCTCCACACAGTCAGAATATAGGCTTTGCCCAAAGTTGGATACTGAGAACTCATCTAGAGCACTTATCACTTCTTTCACCCGGTTAATTAATTCTTCCTTTGGTCCCTGTGTATTAAGCCCTATCTTCTCAAGCACTTTCCTAAGTTCTTTCACTCCTATTTTTTCCGTTTTTTTAAGATATTCCTGGAGCTCCATCTCACAACTTCTTTCCGCCGCCATTGTATGGCTCGAATTGGAATTGTACTATATACTTTTGACCACGAGTGAGAAGTTTTAACCACGAGTGTTGTCCATCAACAAAACAGACACAATTATATCACCGTTTCATCTCTTTTTTTTGTAGTACTGTCATGACCAGATGATTCTGTGAGTGATAAACTAAGACACGCAGAAAATCTCCCAAAAGCGTTGAATCTTCAATTTTATTCTTCCGATGGAGTTCGAGAACCTCACCAACAGCCAGTTTATGGCCAATGATATTGAAGACGTACGAATAAGTGGGTAATAACGGAACGATCATAAGTGGAAGGTACCTGTCTTAAATTTACTTGTATATAGAATGATTGTAAAAAGAGGAAATACTCTACGAAAAAATACTTGTACAAGTATTCTGCTCTTCTGAATGTGTGCATGAAAATGTGACCACTTCTGTGATTGGAGCTGAGCGTGAGACTCTCAGTCTGGTATGTCTGAAGCTGAAGTGTGATTTGTACAACGTGGTGAAAGCACATTTTTTGTTTCTAGTTTATAACTTTTGCACAGCTCTGGTCTGACGATGTCGATCCATCGGTACGATAGCTATAATCCATCGGTACGATTGCTATCATCCAATAGTGGTGCTGTATGAATAGTTGCGGATGGGATCGAGCAAATAATGAAATAAATAATAACAGATACTCAAACCCAGTAAACACTGGATGTCCCAGGGACGGTTCATTTTCCTCACAAGATCCCAGATTGATCCCCAACAACCTGTTCGCTAACAGAACCTTCTCTGCAATGTATCCTCAGTCTCTAAATTCATGATAACAAATTTGACGTCCCAGATACGGAACCATCACGTCACGCAGATCAGTGAATATGAAGATTTTTTATGTTGAATTATTTTTCGGAATGATTACCCTACAAACACTGGCATGCCTGAGGCATATGCATGAAATCTGCCAGTGAGGCAAGGATTAGGCGTCTCCACTAGGCAAGCTTGAAGCAAGCTTCAGGCATGCTTCACAGACGTGCTCTATGATCGTGCCTGCCTAGAACATGCCCAGGGCATGCCCGTAGTAAACATACAGCAATCTTGTCTTTCTCACGATCAGACATGCTTGTAACATGCCTCCCAGGCATGCCTGAAATGTGCCTTACAGGCTCGCCTGAAACATGCCTCTCTGGCTTGCTTTGAGCCTTTGAGACAGCTGCCTCGGTGGCTGATGAACCCCGACTGCATTATCTCTGAATTTGTATTTCACTTCGCACACCGACTACTCTTCTTAGTGAGGAGATCACTTCATTAACTTGAAACTAATTTTATGTAGACGACATTTTGTACTCCATATTGATAATGATTAATTACCAAAACATGAGTGAAACAACTAGAAACCAACTGAAAAATTTGTTCATCAGCAAAGATATTATGCATACCACTATCACCTTATTAAAATTGGGTTTTAACGGCACACTATATTGATGGCTACGATCTATTGGCGTAGGTGAATGATGAATGAGATGATGTGATGATGATATGAAAGGTTATTTTATTATGAGTTTTGAATGGTGGGAAGGAGTCGGTCGTGGCCTGTTGTTAAGGAACCATCCCAGTATCAACCTGAACGACAGAGGGAAACCACGAAAAACCCCTTTGAGGATGACCAAGACGCGTGGCCGAGTGGTAACACACTGGATCGTCATTCGGGAGACCGGGGTTCGATTCCCGCCATGGACGACCATTATTACCACTATTATTACCATTAGTTTTATGGTCAACTCAATTTCATCACTCTTTTATTTGATCTATTTTCATTCTATGTCAAGTTTTGATTTGGTCAGCTTCAATTAGTCATAATTATGAAGAATAAATCGAACACTGTGTTTGAACGAAATCAAATGAATATATATAAATATATTATATAAAAATATATAGCCTTGTGCTGGGCTTTGTGGACAAGTGAACCTTATATTTTATGTAAATGAATGATGATAATAATAAACAACTACTATTCGATTTGATAACTGTAGAAAAAATACTGAGAACAGTATACCGGTAAGTTCAGCCGGTGAAAAAAAAAACACTAACAATCTCATCACTGAATATCACTGACAGTTTCAGAAATACCATCAGTCAAGTTTCATCATTTCCACTTTGATCACCAATCATTTGGACTGAAATGGATATTTTTCATAGGCTACACCATTCGAGCGATAGAAATAATCGAGAAGTCGTGCATTCTGTGTAAAATGTTGAGAATAACATTGAACAAACAAACCATCTCGGATAAATGATTATGATCTCTAGAATCTTTCCCGAATGTGTCATCACAAATGTCTCAAAGAGTCTGAGGATCTGAGGAGGGATATTAGAGAATTACGAGACTTCGTGTTTTTAAATAACTTCAAAGATACTTTTTATACGCCATTACTATCATACAATTATTGCACTCGTACTTATGTTAGAAGAAAGATGCTCCGAGCGACCGTTCACCCATTCCACACAATCAACATACGGGTGTTTCGAGCCTGAAGTTCATTCACCGTGTGTAACTTCACTAACTTGTATCCACGAAAAAAAAGGGAGGTTGCGAACAATCATCCTGATTATACAGTACCTCAAGCGTGCGTCTACTGTCTCTCCATTTCTTTCATTTTCTATAATGTCATTCTTTATTACCATCATAGCGATCAGCGGTTCAACGAACATCATGATGGCATATGACAACAACGTGGAATATATGCCTCTTCAATGACTGAAATGTTCGATAATGAATGAAAAAAATTGTGTTTCAAAATACAGTTCGGAAAAAAAGTACTGTGTGTGCATTGAGAGAATGGAAATGAAATGTAGAAGCCCGCAGAAAGATGTTCTTGTGTGCGGGCTGGCTGAAATCAGATGATATCATTTGTTTGATCAACAGTTGGAACAGAAAATCAACAGTGGCATGTGGTTTCGTGACGAGAAAGTGAACAAACCAGTGAACAGATTATACGATTAGATTATCATCAAGAAACCGAATGTATATATGTATATATATATATATATATATATATATATATATATATATATATATATATATATATATATATATATATATATAAATATATTATATATATATATATATATATATATATATATATATATATATATATATATATATATATATATGTATGAATAAATAGAAATATATATATATATATATATATATATATATATGAATATATATATATATATAGATGAATATATATATATATATATTTATATACACATATACATATATATATATATATATATATATATATATATATATATATATATATATATATGTATATGAATATTCATATATATATATATATATATATATATATATATATATATATATATATATATATATATATATATATATATATATGTATATATATATATATATATACATACATATAGATATATATATATATATATATATATATATATATATATATATATATATATATATATATATATATATATATATATATGTATATGAATATTCATATATATATATATATATATATATATATATAGATATATATATGTATATATATATATATATATATATATATATATAAATATATATCTATGAATATATATATATTCATATAAATATATATATATATATATATATATATATATATATATATATATATATATGGATATATATATATATATATATATATATATATATATATATATATATATATATATATATATATATTCAAAGATGTATTAACATATATATATATATATATATATATATATATATATATATATATATATATATATATATATATATATATATATATATATATGTTTATATATGTATATATATTTTCATGAATATATATATGTTAACTTGATACTGAAGAATGGAATGTCGACTCATATCTTGAACCACTTACTGAAACCCTGTTTGGATAAAAGTTGAGCTTTTTCACGATCAATTCACGATATCAATTGATATTTCATTGAAGAAATAGGGACTATGATCTTGTTCAGTTGCACCTTCGTCTCTTTCGAAATTATATGTTATTCATAGAGAATTCGATTGCCCTTCACATCGAGGGCACATGTTTTCTGCTCAATAAATAACATTTCCAAGCACCTTGGACTTTTTCAAGTAACAATGATTAGGCCTAATATCTTGTGAAGCGATGGATCAGTTCTGTTCCTAACTTTCTTTGAAAAAAAAATATATGAGAAACTTTTTCCTCAATTTATTCATAGCGTTGAGTAAATATGGACCAAGAACTTGGACTACTAAATGTGTCAGATGTATCACTTGAATTGTTCTGGAACTCCATCATTTAAGTTTGATCATTGAGAGAGAAGACAGCTCGAGATCTGAAACTTGAACAAAAAGGGATGAATTTTGTCATATTTCACCATTGCACATGCTCCACACAAGTTGGATGAATACATAAAACTACTTTGAATTATCAAACCCATATAAGCCCATATGTATGCTCACCAGAAGTGATCTATTCACGTTGGAGACCTCAACGCACAATCAGAGACCCTCCTTTTGAGAAAATCAGTTCAAAATTAGAAAAAGCAACCCAGCGAGATGAATTATTACAATAGTATCGAAACATAATTGAATCTTCATTGAATTTTTTTTTTCATTGTGAAAACAAAAGTTGAAAACATCACAATTAACAAAATTTACATCGCTCAATCCACAAAGCCTTATGAGGGCTTGACTGTGGCGATAACATGAATGAAATATCCATGAAATTTATTGACTCTCACTATCATTCCATTATTCCGGCAATCTTGCAGAAAATTTGATAGTGCATCCGACTTGTGTGAATATTGGTTCATATCATTGATTGCATGCGAGAACATCGAATCGTGAGAATTGCAGGGGATAAATTCCAAGAGGTCAGCAATATGTACGAAGCCCCAAAAGCTTATTTTATACAAAACATGATCATGCAGCCAGTGATGATTTTTTCATTCTGAAATAATCATTTTTCTAATTTCCATACGGTCAAATTCTTGAACTTCTAGTTCACGATGGAATATTATTCATTGAGTTAAGTTCATTTTTGGACGTTGAGAGAGAAAAATACCGATTGAAATGAGAATTGGCATATTATAAAGAAATAGTAACTCGCATATTCCGATAAAATTTCCATCTACGTTTTTAAATAACTTGAAATCTTCGAAGTTATTTCCATCTCAGAATCATTCATATGATTCATATTTCATATCAAGTGATAATTTGATGAGAAATATTGATTTCAAGTACACAGTAAGTACTGCTAACTAGATGGCAATGGTGTGATGTACGTGGTACTCATTGCTAGGGGATTTGCCGAAAGAGCAATGAAAATAGCGACAGTATTGTGTCTCACTGATCATCTGGAAAGCTTAATTAAAACTTTGCAGAGATATTTTAATTTAAATTTGATCGAATATAATTAAAATATCCATTGGAAATACCCACGTAGTATTGAACGAGTAACTACCTCTTATTTCAACTCGTAGTTAAAGTTAATCGAGATCGTTTCAATCCAATCCTCTGTGATGTAGAAAACGCGTCATAATGATCGCCTCCTCAGCTGGGCTGACGCTGCACAAGCTCTTCATTAAAAAGTTCAATTAAATCGCGGACGCTGATTTAGTCCAATTAGATCCTCCAATTTTATTCCAAATGAAAGTGGACCAATCAAATTCTGACAATGAAAGCAAAGCAGAATATGAAAGTAAATTAAAGTTATCGGAGTGAGGCATTGAAATTACTTCAATGTTCAATTTCATGAATGGTTAGTTTATGTATATTAATGCGATCCCATCCTACAGAGAGAAAAGGTTTCCACCAGGGCAGTTCAAAAGATATGATTGTCATAAATAATCACCGATTCAAAATACTTCAATTAATATAAACGTCAAGCTATTGATTATTTTCTAAAACAATAATGAGCAATTCAGGAATGACGCATGTGAATCGGATGTTTCATACCAAAATGAGATATTTGTCCCACAATTTTTTCCCCCAGCAGATCAAAATCTATCAAGATCATAAAATTCACCGATGTGAATGTCTGTTAAGAATCGACGCAATTTCAAAATTCACTTCTCTGAATGAGAGGAGGGAATTTCACACCGAACTTGTAAAGTAGGCCTAGAGATATGGAAAACGTAGCATCAAATGTGACTCGAGTAACTTCACCCCCATGAATGTCGAATATCTGTTGGGGTCCCCAGATACCTTCACGTAGGAGTGACTTCTGAAGGGGGGGGGGGGGGGTGAAGGGATAGTGATAGGGTTTGTTCAATGGGTATATTCCAACACCACTGTCAACCGCCCGCACACATCTGTCTGTTTTCAAAGAAAGACCCATTTTATTTTTTTGTCAACATCGAAACTTGATATAAAATCTATGAATGAAAGATAGCATCGTTTGAAGAGAGCTTTACAAAGACGATCTCACTAACTCAAACATTACACTTCATCATCATTTCTGGTGAGAAGTCGACCTTTATACGCCAGTGCTTACTTTCTCAACGCCTTTACCAGTCACACGAGAAGACGAACAAAAATGTATCGAATCGGGTCTGAGAAATCTACTGATTACATAGTGTCATGATGGTGTTCAAGAACTTATAAGAGATAATGCCTCATGAATGGGCGTATACAATACGTCATCAAAGTCTCACTTCAACATCATCACTACCATTGTCTCTTAGTTCTTCCACTTATATCTATGTTTGTATTATTTCAACCTTAACAACTTGTTTCCACATCGATTCTTTGTGTATTCTTTAATGTTCGGTATATTGACGATGGCAATATCATGCACATTACCAATCTGCTCTGATGAACATTATTATTTCCCTGCTTGCTCGAGATCATCAATCGATATAACTAGTGAATTCGAATACATGCGACGGTAACCAGATTGTTAATATTAACTGGCAGTCACCCCAGGTGTTGATGAAACAGCTCCCGGTCGTGTGCAAGAAGCTGAAATATCGCGCTTTTCGTTTGATAAAATGGAATGACAAATTGCATTAGGTTCCATCAAACGTATATGCTCTTGTGTAGCGATTGTATTTCAGTTTGCGATCAGCAAATTGATGAGAATTCGAATGACAAACAATGTGTTGGTTGGGCTCCTGATGATGACTGTGGAATGAATCGGTTCCAATTGAAACACTGAACTCAACTGGGTTTCCATATTCTATAAATAACTCGAATATGAACGAAATGGAAGCGAATGAACTTAGTTCTAGTCGAACGATTTCGTGAAGCTCTGTGATTCTGTGAAGATTTTGTGAATTTCGTGAATTCACAAAAGCTCATTGTACTACCCGAAGAACCACCCGAACTAACTTCTTTGATATTGTTACCGTTATAGATGTTTTGCATGCATGATGTATCATATGGGCTCTGACTTTATTGTCTTTTTTTCATTTCGTTTGCAGTTATAGAATACCGTGTTCGAATTGATGATGGGTACAAAATAAATATTCCATTCAAGTATGTTGTATAGCCAAATTCGTGTGACCATATTCCACACTCAATACAAATAATAATGATGTCAGGATGTATGATAAATAATGGTATTGTCTTATTTAATTTTATTTGATCAACTTCCATCTAATTATTCTTTGTTTTCATTGACGCTGATAGATCGAGTTCATATTCCAACAAGCATGAGTTTTATTGTTTTGTGTTTTGATTTCAACGCTTCACCTCGTTTTGAATTCTCTTTCAAGTTATTCCATGGAATATTGCCTGCTCATGAACTCGCATTAATGATAATGTATATTTCTATATTGTGTTTCACAAAAATAGACAAAATTGAGGAGTCAATATATAAAAGTGTCGATAGAAGAAGAATGATAAACTGCAAGCGTATTCCCGACTAATTGGGAACTGAGAGGCCATTGTCTGCCGTGAAATTAATTGTTCACACAAATTGCGGTCTTGATGTCAAAGGTAATTGATGATTATTCATGGTGTGCATATTTGACAAGCGTTCAGCAAAGACCTCCGTCACATTTTTACGGAGATTTTTCACCGTTTGTATTTGTTTATCGTACGCACTGTGTGGGTCCCATGGTTCGACCAATCAACATGAAATCTTTCTCAACTTAAATCATGATGTTATTCCAAAACTTGTCTACTTTTGGGGGATATGAGTAGAACCATTTCTGAGAAGTTTGAGGTAGAATCCCTCGAAATATTGGTCAGAATGAAAAGGTGAGAAGAGTGACAATTCTTCTCTCAAGAATGTATTTCACTCAATTCTATATTTTATCATATCAATGATCTTCATTCATGTGGAATTTGTCATCAATCGATCATGCCGTTCTCACTTGAAGAAGTGGAAGTCACTTTGATCATCATTATTGGAAATGAAAAGTCTATGAATATGTCAATTGGAAGTGAAATTGGAAAAAAAAGTCAGATTGGAGAGATTATTGCATCACGAAAATGTACACAACGGTAACACCAACTTATTTTCTCCTCATGATATGGAGAAGGTGCTTCAACTCATATACTAATAACATGGGAGGCACTTGTGGTTTCTTGCTGTCAGTTCAGAGCCAAAGGTTCCGATTGCCTGCCGTGATTTAGTGGATTCCCTTGTGAACCAGATGTAGATAAGAGTGGCTACGGTACCAGTGGCATTGTTGAGCTCACTAAATCTATATTTTCGTTAAAAAAATGCAGCTACTAACATTAAAATGCCACTGAGCCGTGTATGAGATTGTTGAGTATTGTTATTTCATATAGTTCGATATCGAAGCGATGGTTGCGCTACATGAAACCGGGACCCTGGACTCGGGAACTGACCTCGGAAATATTTCACTTCCAAGACCCGAGTTGGGTACACCTTCCTTCTATCATGATAAAATAGGTTGGTATCACTACATTGTGCTTGCACCATAATCATACATTGTTGTCTGTTTCGAGAAAACGCACCAAGGTTTTTAGAACAATTTGACATCCATGTTTTCCAAAATACTATTCTTATAGAACCGCCCCACTTCTCACACACAAAAAACTATTCAGTCCCCACGACCTATTTTAAATTCGGGATGTCTAAACTTTTCAGAGGATATACAATGGACTAGGATAAGGATTGATGGAACTAAAAAATTCAGTTAAAGTGATTTAGCTGAAGTGACTGAATCATTTAGTCATGTTGGATAGAGTGTTTAGTCGTTGATGGCTATTTTATTCACTCATGATGACTTATATATTTAGTCATATCTTCTAAAATATCCTAGTGGGCGTTTCTGGATTTGAAATATTTCATAGGCCTACCAAATATTCAAATGCCGGTGCTATGTGACTTGGGCGACCCAAGTCTGATATCTATCATTTGGGCTAGAATGATTTAAAGAATTGAAGTAGCATTTGACCTATAAGCACATCATCATAATATATGTGGTCTGTTACATAAAGGCCTGCCATTAACATGACTTTGGAGTGAATAATCGAACCTAACCCCAAAATTGCATCTGACATCTAGGCAGACCCAATTGAACTGTGATAGGAATAGAAAAGAACTAGCTGTTATTACAAATCATGCATACATCTTACCTTGAAATTTCTGATCCTTGATGGACTCTTTGCATCAACTCAAACTCGCAACATTCTTCCTTTACCCATGGTGGAAATGTAGCGTTCTGCTACGCTAGCAATCGGCAGTTACAACATTTCGAACCTTCCAGAGCCAGCTGACGCATTCAGCCACCGTAGAAAATGTATAGACGAGAGGACTAAACATTCTAGTAGATCTAGTCGAGCGGTCTCTCGACGAGAGCCAAGTCCGTGCGAAGTCTCAGCTACAAGCTTACACTGTTTACACGAAGTACTTACAGGCTGTTTTGAGCATATTGTATCTCTGGAACTAATGAACATAGATACCTCTAGTTTGTTTTTATGGAATGGGGCGCCATACACGACACGGCATATCATCTATCAGCTATATCGAACCAAACGTCTGGATGTTATAGCACGGCGAAAAGCGTACTTTTTTCGTATTCTTCTCCTCCTTCTTCTTCTTCTTCTCCTCCTTCCGTCGTCACATACGAAATGGGCTACAGGACAAACGAATTATCTGATTTGTCTGATTTTCTCAGGAAATATGTGGACCCATATGGAGATGTGTCTTTTGTATGATTTAATCGGAAGTCAGTTTTTGAAACCGGAAGTAATGCCATTTTCCACTCCTTTTTTAGGTTTTCATTATTTTTAAAGATCATGTTACAACATATTTCGATGAAATTTCAACGATATATTTGTATAGATATATCAAATCGATTGTGTGTGAGAGATTTCTCAATTGATAATTTTCAATTGGAAAAGATTGAAATAATAACATACAGAAAATGTAGAATACTGTCGTATCGACGATAAATCACGGCCACCAATGAACTATCGAAAACTTTAGATACTTTTTTCTCCGCTCGATCCGCTCGATCTATCTGAATGATCGCCACCGCCAACCAGACACAATTGAATGTCAAATGAAACAGCTGATATTTACAAATTATCACATTGATACCTTATTGCATGATGAACGTCATACCGTATTGAATTTTGTATCTACAAACTGAAGAAGAAGAGGAGAAGAAACAGCAAACTGCTATAGAAACGGAAGGTAAGTCCAACATGCGGGGCTAATCGAAGTAGCTGAGTTTTATTAATTCGTATGCTAGGCCTATAATTATTGTTTGTCTACGATATATAGTAGGCCTGCCTAGGCCCATGTGTTTCGTAAATATTATAGCAAATGTTCATAACTTACATTAATTCAGTTATAGTGGCATTAGAACAGCCAGTAGGCCCAGGCCTATTACATAATAATGTGTTATAGATTGTATGCCTATGGGTCATAATATGTCTGGACTATAGGCAACATATAGTTTCTTCAATGATCGTAGTTCGTGCGTCTTCTCTCTATACAATGACATTGTCTAAAAAATAGATGCGCGAATTTCAGTACCGTGTATTAGTAAAACCATAGACTTCTCTATGTTAAAACTACCGCATTCCCAACAAATGTGGATCGTTCTTTTTCCTCTCCGAAAAGAGATGTTCTAAAAAATCTCTGCCCATTTTAGTAATACGTATATTTCAAGTACCGGTATTCAAAGAATATTCCAACTTCACGACTATGTTGATTCAATGCTGGTGAATGAATGAATATTAGGGTTTTGAGGCGCATCGACAACGAGGTCATTTAGCGCGGATACGATTAGCTATGAAATCAATTGAAATATTGTATTTATTGGTAGTTGGATCGGAAATTTTTTGAAACAAAAATACATTCTGATGCTATTGTGGTCGAGCAAATCATTGTGAAGCAACAAAAATTACTGATATCCCACCAAAAACCCTGACGGGGGAAAATTCGGAGCCAAGGCCTGAAATATTTCAACAACTACAAAAACTTCTTCATATAAAAGGTGTGAAATCAAAACTGTATGCCAAGTCCAACTTATTATTTATCAATACGGCATGGAAAATATCAGGAAACACTCGGCTCATTGCCCCCCCCCCCACGTTCCCTCATATAATACCAAGCAGAATTGAAGTGAAGTGCATGATGCTATGAAATGGGTAACTTCACGTTCCTGACACAGGGAAACGTAATATGATTCAAGAAACTTGCCCTCCCGTCTATATTCTATTATGAAATTTCGGTTTCCATCAAATTGGTGTCATTTTGTAGGTAGTAATTGAGAAAACTCAAATTTAAAGCCTACATTTATATCTACATTTATATCCAGGCTATTCGAATAAAAGAAACAATAATTGGATTATTTTCTTCAAGACGGCTGATCCGAATTGCATACAAATTCGTATACGTGTATCAAACGTGCATCATGCAAATTAGTATACTTCATGTGTTTACATTCAGTGACAATTTAAAGCTATTCTGAGAGATTCCATTTCTCAAATTTTCTTGCTCACCCTGATCTCATGATGTTCTCAGATAGTTCCAGATAATGTTTCTCAAAATTGGTCCAACCAACTCGACTAAAAAACTATATAGTTCTAAGTTGGATGAGTCTGCATGCATAAAAATTTCATATTCATCAGTCAAAACCTGCGACCTGTGCAGCATAAGTTACTTACAGACAAACAGTAACAAAAACACACAGACAAAGCTATATAAGAGTGGGATGGATGTCTTCGCTATCGCTCATCCAATCATATTGATAAATATCAGGTAACAGAATACCCTAAGCACGGAATGAATAGACTTGAATAACAGAAATATCTTGTAATTATTAATAATCTACCTCATCTCAATATCAAGTTCATGAAACCCAACTTACGAATATCGTGTGAGATTTCATAATTTGGGTCTTATGAATATAAAAAAATACCACAATCACTTTTCAATCCAAAGTTTAATTTCAATTTGTTTTTATATTATTTTCATTTTCATTTGAAATAATTTATTATACTCCGACGAGGAAATGTATGTCCTGGTCAAAGTCAGTATTTGCCTTCTCTCGAGCTACAAAGGCAACATTGAAAAAGGTTGATTTCTTGATAATTTAATAACCATTCACGTAAATTACACATTTTATTGAATCATATTACGTTTCCCTGTGTCAGGAACGTGAAATTACCCATTTCATAGCATCATGCACTTCACTTCAATTCTGCTTGGTGTTATATGAGGGGACGTGGGGAGCAATGAGCGAAGTGTTTCCTGTTATTTTTCATGCCGTATTGATAAATGATAATATGTTGCACTTGGCATACAGTTTTGATTTCACACTTTTTATATGAAGAAGTTTCTGTAGTTGTTGAAATATTTCAGGCCTTGGCTCCAAATTTTCACCCGTCAGGATTTTTGGTGGGATATGGTTATACTGTAGATATTTAGTTCAAACTTCTAATAATTTAGTCATGAGAACTAGCATCACCGACCTAAATATTCATATACTGTCTACTAGATGGGTGTAGTCACCACTATCTTGAAAAATATTTTACTTGGTCATTACTTCTAAAATGTTCTCCTCACAATTAAATTTATTTCGTCTAGACAGTTTTAGCAAAGGCAACTAAACCAGTTTTTTGTGTGCACCGTCCATGTGACGGTGAACGGCCGACCGTTTTCAGTAATTCTTGGTGACTTAAACTGCTGAGAAATAATGGTCATCACATGTGTTGTTGGGTCACCCGAACAGGGTCCTTATTCCTGAAGGATGTCACTTGGTGACATGAGTCACTTTTCGGTTTATCTCACTAAAATGGCCGATTGCTATTTCCGATTTACTAATGTGAGTCACTTTCTTCAGATTTTAGTGTAGTGATAAAAGTGAGATGAGAAGAAAAGTGACTCATGTCACTAAGCGACACGAGTCTCAAAAGTGACATCTTTCAGGAATAGGGCCCCAGGTATGTACTTGGGAAGTGAATGGCAAAGTTTTGAGAAAACCTGGACTAGAATATGCAACAATTCTACAATTTGAAGTAGATATACTGACTAAGCGAAATGACTCATGTTATGTCAGTATGGATTGTGACTTGTATTGTTATATTCTGATGCTCAGAACTTTGCAATAAGACAATTTGGTAACATCCAAGCAAACCTTCTTGGACCGAAAGATGGCTTCATAATGATTCTACTATGAATATAAGTAAACTTCAATATGAATATGATTAGATGAGCGTAGCGAAGCTTTCCATTTCACACCCTGAAAAAAAATGGGCTTCGTTTTTATGTTTTTTTTTT
This sequence comes from Brachyptera risi, assembly GCA_964007535.1. Lineage (NCBI taxonomy): Eukaryota > Metazoa > Arthropoda > Insecta > Plecoptera > Taeniopterygidae > Brachyptera > Brachyptera risi. Next base: position 12,866,084 of record OZ023328.1, on the reverse strand, counting down.
TTTTTGTAATTATGTACGCGGCATACAGGTCAGAGAAATAAATCAATCAACTTGAAACTTTTTCTGAACGTTGGTGTCATGCCAGAATAGGTTGGGATTGTTATTCAGAGGAATCAGTCGTAAGGTTTTTCCGGAAAATAATCGGAAAGTTTGGAAAATCCTCGTAAGAATAACCCGGAGGAAAAATACTTGAAAAACAAGAATTTTCCAAAAGCTCTCAAATTCTCACAGAATATGAAAAATACTATTATACACCTTTTCAGAGATTTTTGCAACAATGGAATCAGAAATAACAAAGAAAACGCAATAAACGTGTACATTTTATTGAATATTTGGATCAATTGGTTTTGCAAAGTGTTTATGCGACAGGTTGCAGGTTACTATAAATATCAACAAGTTGCGGGTGAGGTTTTTGAACGTTTGAAGTAAGTCAAGGTTTGTAGATGTAAATTGAGCTGACAAGTTATTTTTCATTCTAGATGGCCATACTTCTAAGCTCATCTCACAACGCGCATCCCGCGTTTTCCTAGTTTATTCAATTTTCAAAGACCATAATAATATAATTCTTCATCACTGAAATTATGTGTAGGCATAAAGTGTATGTGTGTGTAGGTATTTCCTTTGAATAGGGTTGAAGGAATGAACACTACTAATTCGTCGAAAAGCCGTGGTGAACCCAGCAATAGAGATTCACAGACGGATTACAAATCTAGTTATCGATAGACAAATTTGGGACAAGTAGGCCCACTCGGGCGGAAATGGTGATCATTTTATTTGATACAATAATCATCATATTCCATCATTTTCAGGAAAAAATCTTCCCATTTGACTGAAAGATACTGATTTGAGTGAATTCACAACGAGCAAAATCAACTGAAATATTCGAGCTTGACAACGTCACACCGACTTGGGATATGTGATGAAAACAAAATAGAGAAGAAACTCAGCAACACAATATTTCATATTCACTTTTGACTGTTCGCGCTTTTGAACTTCTTCATAATGTAATGATAAGATGACTGTTAGTACTACTACATCGTGATTCAACTCTACTGATAAATAATAACGTATCAAAATCCGCAGTATCTTAGGGCCGACTAGGTCCAGAACTTCAGTCAGGTGATAGTCACGGTGAGTGTCCTATTCTTCCACTTGGTTAGTTTGTTTTTCTTCAAAATTATTCCACGGATATCATCATGATATTGTCACTTTTAGTGATTTCCACATTTTCCTTTCTTGTCAACCAGTTCAACTCCAACATTCCCAAGTGAGGTTGTGTTATTCTACGACTAGGAAAACGCGGGATGCGCGTTGTTAGACGAGCTTAGGGGTATAGAAATCTAGAATGAAAAATAATTTGTCAACCCAATCTACATCTACAGACCTTGGATCACTCCAAACGTTCAAAAACCTTACGAGAATCAGTTATGTCACGGCCTTCCTCTTCATTCATTTCAATCGTTTTGAATTAATTGCTGACACTTGTTGCTATAGATTTAATTGGTTCCCGTAATAGCCTAAATTGATGGGAAAATGCATTATAAATGCGTTTTCTTCGTTATTTCTCATCCGATTGATGCAAAAAATCTCTCAAAATGTGCTTAATAGTTTCCTTTATATTCGGCGAAAATTTGAGAGGTCTTGAAAAATTTTGATTTTTCAAGTATTTTCCTCCGGGTTATTCTAATGGGGATTTTTGAAATTTCTAAAATTCATAAAAAAAAAAGTTACCACCCGATAATGCCACAAAACTATACAGATCTAAGTTAGATGAGGAACCATGACGAAAAAAAGTTTGAAGTTGATAGCTGTAGCCGTTTGACCTGTGGAGAACCGACAAAAAAACATAAAAAAAAAAAAACATAAAAACGAACACCAATTTTTTTCAGTATGTCAAATTGAATCCTCGCTAAAGCTCGTCTAACACGATGAGAAGACATTACATATTCGACTGTTATTCCAATATCATCATGGAGCGTTAGATTCTCCACCGCGATGTGAGTACGTAACCCATAAGCTGGGGGCAGACTTGATAGAAGCATCAAATTCCACGAGGCCATTATTCCATAACTAGGAAAACGCGGGATGCGCGTTGTTAGACGAGCTTAGGGGTATAGAAATCTAGAATGAAAAATAATTTGTCAACCCAATCTACATCTACAGACCTTGGATCACTCCGAACGTTCAAAAACCTTACGAGAATCAGTTATGTCACGGCCTTCCTCTTCATTCATTTCAATCGTTTTGAATTAATTGGTGACACTTGTTGCTATAGATTTAATTGGTTCCCGTAATAGCCTAAATTGATGGGAAAATGCTTTATAAATGCGTTTTCTTCGTTATTTCTCATCCGATTGATGTGAAAAATCTCTCAAAATGTGCTTAATAGTTTCCTTTATATTCGGCGAAAATTTGAGAGGTCTTGAAAAATTTTGATTTTTCAAGTATTTTCCTCCGGGTTATTCTAATGGGGATTTTTGAAATTTCTAAAATTCATAAAAAAAAAAGTTACCACCCGATAATGCCACAAAACTATACAGATCTAAGTTAGATGAGGAACCATGACGAAAAAAAGTTTGAAGTTGATAGCTGTAGCCGTTTGACCTGTGGAGAACCGACAAAAAAACATAAAAACAAAAAAACAAAAAAAAAAAAAAACATAAAAACGAACACCAATTTTTTTCAGTATGTCAAATTGAATCCTCGCTAAAGCTCGTCTAACAATTCTGACGAGAAGGAAGCGGCCCACATTCGTTCTGTTTCTATCAGTTCGTTCACTTCATCATGATAATATAATAATATCTCCAGTTTTGTTATGAACATTTTACATAAATGATGAATAGGCCCACACTAATCAGTCGAATAAAATCCATACAATCTCCAATGAAGACTTGACTGTGGGAGAAAAAAATATATATATGGTCTGTATATTTATTAGTTTCAGATCTCAGATATTGATATATGTGAGGCAATTGAGATTATGTGAGATTAATTGATGAATTGAGTGGCAATTGAATAGGAATGAAAAAACGAGATATGATTGTTGGAGAAAATTCAAACATACGAGTATGGTATTGGACGAGTCAACATTACGATCAAAAAACACCACATGTTTCATCATATTTCACAATATTAACACGATTGAATCTAAATTCTTCACAATGCTTAAAATGACGTGAAATTTTTGGAGCATATCCAGTCATATTCATTCAATTGCAAATGATATAAAGGATTGATAATTCTTCTGATATAAAAATATTTGATTGAAATCAAAATTGAACGAAATCATCAACTTTATGAAAAAAAAAAAATTCAATACGATACTTCTTTAATGTTGATTTGAATTTTGACTCAATCTCTTTCTTAATGTGAAAGAATCTGAACTTGTGACTATGTACAAAATTCTATCAAAATATGAAGCGTGGGGAGAAATAAGGAACTTAGTCAAGTCGTCTTCATTTTTGGGAAGAGTTGGACATAAATTCAAATTGGCATTAAAAAATTACAGTACGAACGTGGGTGAATTCTCTTTTCTCGGGGCCACCATCCCAGAATGGAACAGACTGGGAAATGAACTGAATCAGGAGTGGCCTGAATCTGTGAATGATTTTAAGAAACTAATGGAAGGAGCTGAGAAGAAATGAAATGGAAAACAGTGAGCAGAAATTGGATACTATGGAATAAATATATCGTAAACAAGTAAAAGATTAATACTTGAAACAATAAAATTTACATACATACATATATACATGTAATTCTGTGAATTTTCATGGAAAATTGAGCATGCATAGCTATGGCAATTGTCTGACATCTTGAAAATATGTTTTTTCATATGTATATTGTCATACCCTCTTTTACATATAGCCATGAATATTCTTGTTTGCTTTTAGAATATGTTTATTATCATATACATACACAATATACATGAAGATCCATGGATAGGATGAAGTTAGAATAAGAAATATTCTGAAGAAATCAGAACAAGAGTTCTTTGTAATGAACATCATACGGATTGGAGTTGGCTTTTGCTGAATAGCGTATTGCTTTTTTTCTTGGCTGGATGAATGATCCGTGTTGAGAGTTTCCCCACAGAATAATTCCACATTGTCACCCAAACTGTACGTATGCAAAGTACACCATTCCAGCCGTTGTCTAAATTGCAACATGGTGAATCATATTATGCTCTCCGACACCTTAAGCTCGTTCAGTCCATTTCCTGATATAGAATAAGCGCTCCTCAGAAAACCTCATCTTGGTGGTTTCAATGTTCTTAATTATTCTCTTCATGGATAGTATTTCTATCGAATGTCTGTGAATATTCAGATAAGTGTATACAGAGACTTCATTCCACTCTTATAGAACTTTGTCCGTGAACTTTTTGTCCGTTTGTTTGTTTGTAAGCACTCCACAGGTTGCAGGGCTTGACTGATTGACATGAAACTTTTCTCGTGCACGCAAACTTATTCAACTTTCAACTGAAAAGTTTTTGGAATGAATCGGTCGAACCGACTTTGATGAATATTATCTCAAATTTGCTGAAACCTCATAAGATCAGGCTGAGCATGAAAATTTTCAAGATGAAATCTCTCCAAATGAGATTGAATTCTCTGTGAATGAGTAAACACAATGTATCATATTATCATCATTGTGTATGCGATTCGGAACAGCTGTTTGGGAGGACAAAATCAAATAACTGTTCTCATTCCATCCAATGACTAATTACAATATTTGTTTGTGATATTTAATCTTATTGTGATGTATGTTTGCTTGAATGCTATTTATGAATGAGCTACACCTTTTATTACCACGGTATTTTGACTCTGACTATTTTAATTTCCCAATTTGACTTTCCATATGAATTACATTGTAACCTAACTTTCACTATGTATTATGTGAGATTTGTCATTCCCAATTGGATGGAAATGAATGAATGAATGAATGGATGGATGAATGAATGAATGATTGAATGAATGAATGAATGAATGAATGAATGGATGGATGGATGAATGAATGAATGAATGAATGAATGGATGGATGGATGAATGAATGAATGAATGCATGAATGGATGAATGAATGAATGAATGAATGAATGAATGAATGAATGAATGAATGAATGAATGAATGAATGCATGAATGAATGCATGAATGAATGAATGAATGCATGAATGAATGAATGAATGAATGAATGAATGAATGAATGAATGAATGAATGAATGAATGAATGAATGAATGAATGAATGAATGAATGAATGCATGCATGCATGCATGAATGAATGAATGAATGAAATAATTAATCGAATAATTGATGAAATAATTGATCAATTAATGAATTAATTGATTGATGAAATAATTAGACGAGCTTTAGCGAGGATTCAATTTGACATACTGAAAAAAATTGGTGTTCGTTTTTATGTTTTTTTTTTTTTTTTTTTTTTTTTTTTTTTTTATGTTTTTTTGTCGGTTCTCCACAGGTCAAACGGCTACAGCTATCAACTTCAAACTTTTTTTTGTCATGGTTCCTCATCTAACTCAGATCTGTATAGTTTTGTGGCATTATCGGGTGGTAACTTTTTTTTTATGAATTTTAGAAATTTCAAAAAACCCCATTAGAATAACCCGGAGGAAAATACTTGAAAAATCAAAATTTTTCAAGACCTCTCAAATTTTCGCCGAATATGAAGGAAACTATTAAGCACATTTTGAGAGATTTTTCGCATCAATCGGATGAGAAATAACGAAGAAAACGCATTTATAAAGCATTTTCCCATCAATTTAGGCTATTACGGGAACCAATTAAATCTATAGCAACAAGTGTCACCAATTAATTCAAAACGATTGAAATGAATGAAGAGGAAGGCCGTGACATAACTGATTCTCGTAAGGTTTTTGAACGTTTGGAGTGATCCAAGGTCTGTAGATGTAGATTGGGTTGACAAATTATTTTTCATTCTAGATTTCTATACCCCTAAGCTCGTCTAACAACGCGCATCCCGCGTTTTCCTAGTTAATCGATTAATTAATGAATTAATCGAGTAATGAATGGACGAATGAATAGGAATAATAGCAGAATCAAGTTGCCAAGATTCACTGCTTTCTAGATTCGATATTTGCCCATTAATGAAGTATTATTTATGTGCAACAAAATGTGTAGAATACAAGAGTCGATGAAGTAGCAGAGGTATAACTAATTCAAGGACTTCTATACCTCATATTCAGATACCACGCTCATCTTACAACGCATGCTGCGTTTGCCCAGTATTCTTGTCAAATAAGTTACTTCTCGTCAATATATCCACATCAAATTGTAATTGCTCTTTGCATTATTCTCCGGAGGTATATTACCAGATGTACCGTACTGTATTTTCTGGAATATTATTCTCAACATTCTGCATTGCCTGTAATTGTATCCAGGTAAGTTTTTTCCAGGGTCTTCTCGCAACATGACTGAAACAAATATCACTAGCCAAACGCAACATATGCGTTGTAAGATGAGCGATATATCTGAATAAGGTTCAAAAGTCGTTAAAGTGGTTCTACCCTTGCTACTTCATAGATTTTGGTATTCTACACACCTTAACGCATATAAATGATACTTCATTGTTGGACAAATATCGAATCTAGAAAGCAGTGGATCTTGGCTACATAATTCTGCTATATTTGATGGATGAGAACAGTTTATTGCATCTTTTCCCTAAAACGACCAATTCGAATTGCATATAAAACCGTGGTAATGTATAGCATTCATGTTCACACATTCACACAGAATTTTATTCTATATGAAGAGATTTTATTTTTCAAATTTTCTTGCGCAGCCCAATCGTATGAGGTTTTTAGGAACTTTGTGATGATATTTCTCAAAATTGGTTGAACCGATTCATTTTAAAAACTATATAGTTCCAAGTTGGATAGGTTTGCGTGTACCAAAAAAAGTTTCATGCCGATCAATCAACCCCTGCGACCTGTGCAGTACCCACAAAAAAAAATCACAGACAAAGCCCTATAAGAGTGAGATGGAGTCTTCGCTCACGCTCATCTAATAGATTGTATAGCAGTATGATGAATAATGCATATACGATGGAATAAACAATAAACAATACAACTACTTCTACGAAAAGTATTTTTGTGGTGGGAGCTGCTTCACAACAAGAAAATTATCAGATTTCATTCAGTTGGTATTCTACCGCCATCTTTAGTGCATTGTTGTATATGAACCCATCATGGGACGTTATGTTTATTTACAAGTTGGTATCCTACCGCCATCTTTAGTGCATTGATGTATATGAACCCATCATGGGACGTTATGTTTATTGACAAGTTGGTATCCTACCGCAATCTTTAGTGCATTAATGTATATGAACCCATCATGGGACGTTATGTTTATTTACAAGTTGGTATCCTACCGCCATCTTTGGTGCATTAATGTATATGAACCCATCATGGGACGTTATGTTTATTGACAAGTTGGTATCCTACCGCCATCTTTAGTGCATTAATGTATATGAACCCATCATGGGACGTTATGTTTATTGACAAGTTGGTATCGGATTCCACAGGCATTATCAGCTGCAAGAGATTTGTTCTAGATACTTCAGTTAATACTCCGTCGAACAGTTGAAATTGAATTTCAGACTGATCTATAGGATACTGCGATTGGTTGATCTACTACACAGTTAAAAACTTGGACTCGTAGATTGTAAAATGATTCACGAGTTTCTTTTCTGTTTGGAGAGTGCATGAGAGTCGACTTTGCGAAATATCAGGTTTTTTCTATGATAACTTCTGCATATTGTGGAACATCAAATTTCTAATATGGGAGAAGCAAATAAACTCAAGAATAGAAACTATTCAACTCATATCGGGAAATTTCACTTTTCCGCAGCGAGAAAAACATATTTTCCAGCTGTATAGCTGCTGTGGAAATGTTGGTATCGAGAGTTTTAAATTAAATATCACGTAATTTTGAATGTATTCAATAGATCTGTTATTCTTGTATGAAAGTTTGACTGTTCGAAATTTTCATGAAAAACTACTATTCAGTCAATTCAACAACTGAACATTATTCACTGAGACGTGTGACCAAATGATTGATACACTGAACCGTCATTCAGAAGACCGGGATTCTATTCCCGCCATGTTCAACCATCCTGGAAGTTTTTTTTTCGTGATTTCGCTCTGTCGTTCAGGTTAAAACTGGGATGGTATCTTGACAACAGCCCACAACTGACTCATCCCCACTATGAAAAACCCCAATAAAATAGCCTCAATCTCACCATCTCATCATCTCATTCATCATTTACCGATGTCAATAGATCGTGGTCATCCAATAATGTGTCCCTTATATATTTCTTATATTGGGTTTTAACGACGCACTATACTGATGGCTATGATCTATTGGCGTCGGTGGATGATGAATGAGATGATGGACTGATGAGATAAAAGGTCACTTTATTAGGTGTTTTTGATGGTGGGAAGGAGTCGGTCGTGGCTCGTTGTTATGAGGAACCATCCCAGTATCAACCTGAACGACAGAGAAAAACCAAGAAAAACCCCTGTCAGGATGGTCGACCATGGCGGGAATTGAACCCCGGTCTCCCGAATGACGGTTCAGTGTGTTACCACTCGGCCACGCGTCTCGGTTGGTGTGTCGTTGAACCAAATATAAATGAACAGTCACTATGCATTATTAAATTCTACATTTTGATAGCGCTTGCTCAGTGATCTTCACCATTCATAGGATGGTGATGTTTAGTATTTGCCAAGTAACGTTTTCAAATAGCGAGCAGTGAAATCCCCCATTCTGAACGGAATCCACTCTGTGGTACGAGAACTCTCATTGGGTTTGGAAACTATGTAACGGTGGATACGGTACACATTACTAATTGGTAATCAACTGGTAATTGATATAGAGGAAAGTTATCAATTTTCATAATGTACTCCGTTCAATACGCAAATGCTGACAGTATTAAATTTCCAGTCACAAAACTGTGTGTGTGAGAATGTTTAATATTTCGATTATGTTCCAGCAGAAATACGAATATAGGCCCACAGGCCCACGATGCATTTTTTTAATATGCTATGAAATGTTGAATGAACATTACTTTGAGTGTGGAAAATTGGTCAAGTTCGACCGAACTTTGCCCATATAAATGAGACATAATGAATACATAATGATGAATAAATGAATGAATATGAACGATCTCCGATCAACATATATCCATCATGAATGTTAATGCACTACAGCCATGATTACTGCTGCCGCCCTCGGTGGCTCGGTCAATTGAGGCACCGCTTCAGAAACTTAGGTCACTGTTGAGCGTGGGTTCGAATCCCGCATGAGATGTTTTTTTTTTCAATAACATCGAAATTTGAGTCAAAATCATTGTTCTTCAAATAAGGCTAAGGATGAAAGATAGGGATTAAGGAGATTGAGGCCATGGTTTTTGTGAACTTGCTTTCACTCATCATCACTTCATTGCTTCATGATCACCTGCTCATTGGTACCCCCTTATAACCCAGCTGTTGGTAGGGTCGTCAAGCAAATAATGATCATCAAACATTGTTGGTGCGATGAGTGATCAGCCATTTCAAATATATATATATATATATATATATATATATATATATATATATATATATATATATATATATATATATATATATATATACATATATATATGCTATAAATTGAATATTTTTGGATGAAGTTGTGTAATAATGATAGAATAAAACAAACTCTTTTAATTTTATATTTGAATTAATCAGTTCCATTTTCGAAAGCTCAACGTTTCATGACCTTTATCGGTCACCTCTTCAGGAGCGATGACAAAAATTAAAAATATTAGAAAAACAACAATTACAAAACAATCAAGAGAAACATTTATATAAACACAAGTGGCTGTGGTATACTGAACACGGCTTCTCAGATTGCATATTTTATTGAAACCAGAGTTAATGCATTGACCTTTCTTCTGATTTCCGGGTTCAGCTACCGGTTCATTTTGTTTTACTTCTTTCTTCTTCATCAATGCAATAGCTGTTGCCCAAGAATCAGAAAAGCTGTATCCGCAATCGAGACCGTTAATATTTAAAGGATGTTTGATAATTTCGAGACCCTCGCTGATTGCTCTCTTCCAACGATGGCTTTCATGATTGATTATTTTGGCCTTGTCATATGAGATGTTATGGATTCTTCCACCTTTATCTACCAGTGTTGCATGTGTGGCAACAACTTACTGATAGATTAGGTGAACTCCTCCTATGTTTTTTTAGGCGTTGTATCAGTGGTTTCTTTGTTTGACCTATATAACACAAACCGCAGTCACAAGGTATCCTGTATACACCACAACTCTCCTGTGGAATAACGTCTTTAACGGGTGTAAAAAAGGAATTTAGTTTTCTTGTTGTTGTGAAGATAGTTTGTATATTATGCTTATTCAGAATTCTTCCAATCTTATCCGTTGTTCCATTAATGTAAGGAAGAAGTATAGTTGTGGGACTTTGCTCTTCTGTCTCTTTTGGTTTCTTTGCGTTGATCTTAAACGCTTCATCAACTTCTTTTTTCGAGTAATCATTCTGAGAAAAAAATCTCCTCAGATAGTTCAATTCAGAAATTGAATGATCGTCATTAGGAAGAGCAGTAGAACGTTGAACTAGATTAGTCAACACGGATTTCTTCTGAGATGGATGGTGATATGAACTGCCTTGTAGGTACCGGTTTGTATGCGTTTTATTTCCGTATACTAAATTGTGGTAAAAAGGAAAAAGGATTGAAAAAAGGAGATTTGTGGTGTATACAGGATACCTTGTGACTGCGGTTTGTGTTATATATGTCAAACAAAGAAACCACTGATACAACGCCTTGAAGAACATAAAAGGAGTTCACCTAATCTATCAGCTGTTGCCACACATGCAACACTGGTAGATAAAGGTGGAAGAATCCATAACATCTTATATGACAAAGCCAAAATAATCAATCATGAAAGTCATCGTTGGAAGAGAGCAATCAGCGAGCGTCTCGAAATTATCAAACATCCTTCAAATAATAACGGCCTCGATTGCAGATAGAGCTTTTCTGATTCTTGGGCAACAGCTAATGCATTGATAAAGAAGAAAAAAGTAGATCAAAATGAACCGGTAGCTGAATCCAAGAATCAGAAGATATGACAATCCATTAACTCTGGTTTTAATGAAATATACAATCCGAGAAGCCGTGTTTAGTATACCACAGCCACTTGTGTTTATATAAATGTTTTTTCGATTGTTCAGTAATTGTTGTTTTTCCAAAATTTCTATTTTTGTCATTGCTCCTGAAGAGGTGACCAATAAAGGTCATGAAACGTTGAGCTTTCGAAAATGAAACTAATTGATTTGAATATAAAATTGAAAGAGTTTGTTTTATTTCATCATTATTATACAACTTCATCCAAAAATCTTCAATTTATAGCACATAATGAGTTGTGAAAGCTCAAAGTCAAACATATAGCTATATATAAATATATATTCATTTTTTCCGATCAGTATCCGATATGTGTGTCGATATTCAAGCTGTGATATTTAGTCAAGTATTTCATTTCATTTCATTCATGAGCATTTTGTTCATACCATTATATACGAGTTATAATTAAAATCATTAAAATAACAAGCAGGTATTAAAAGTTGTCAGGATTACAATAATAATAATAATAATGAGTAACTTTGCATTGAGTATAGGTGAGTATCTCACTTTTCTGCAATCTTCATAATCACAAAATCGGAGTTGGGACCGGTACATGCAGCGTAGTGGTTAACCCACTTCTTTCATGTGACCCGGGAGGCAGATGGGCATATCGGACCCGGTTCGAACACCGCTACCATCCATCTTTACATGAGTTGTCCGTGGTTTCCGTCTGTATAGTCCAGGCTAATTCCGGGATGGTTTCCACAAAATAGGCCACGACCGCTTCCTTCCCACTATCCTTTCCATTACCGATAAAAAAAACTTCATCTCATCATCCCATCATCTCATTAATCATTCATCCGACGCCGATAGATCTTAGTCATCATTACATTGCGTCGTTAGAACCCATTATGAAAAAATCGCAGTTGGGTACGCTAAATGAGGTATGTGTTCATTATGCCAGTGATAAGATAGTGCTCGAACCTTGAAGAAGAGAGTTCGCTCTTGTTTGAAATCCTGTACGTAAGCCTGTGATAACTCTGCCATGTCCGAATACGTAAACAATTTGCACAACTTTGGTAATACATTCCATTTCCAACAGCGTATAGACATGATTAAATTACGAAATACGGACAACCGAGTGGATATTAGTTTCCCTGTGTCCAACGTATGCATAATTAATTTATAACCGAGGGTTAGTGTGTATGTGTATCCGCGAGAGATGAAGTTGGGAACCACCTGTGCGCTAGTGGTGTGGGATAGGGGAGACGGTCGATCTGAACCTTCATATCTCGTGGATATTGGTGTAATTACTGAAGATAGAATATTAATTGAAATTTCAAATGTTTCTCGTAACTGATATTTTGATATCTGTTCACAAAGCAATCACCGTTGACCCAATTCATTTTGAAACGTGAGATAAGTCGAAGTTTTCGATAGAATGCATTTTTATAGATTTTAAACCTTCTGAACATCAGGAACTTCGGGGAACCTGATTTTCACAGCCTTGCGATGTCCGTGATGATTTTTTTAAAACTAGGCAAACGCAGCATAAGCGTTGTACGATGAGCAGGATATCTGAATATAAGGTATAATCAGAGTCATTGAAGTAGTTCTACTTTTGCTACTTTGTCGACTCCAGTTTGATTGAAAATTCTACACACCTTGACGCATATAAAATTAAATTCATTGTTGAGCAAATATCTAATCCAGGAAGCAGTGAATATTAAAAAAATAATTCTGCTCTTATTTCCATATATTTAATGGATGTAGACCGTTCATTGAATTATTTCTTCCGAAACGGCTGGTCCGAATTGCGTACAAGATGGTGATAATGTGTATCATTCATGTGTACACATTTAGAGATTTTTTTCGGAGAGATTTTATTTTCCAAATTTTCTTGCCCAGCCCAATCTTATGAGGTATTCGGAAACTTTGAGATTGTATTTCTCAAAACTGGTTCAACCGATTAATTAAAAAAACTACACAATTCTGAGTTGAATGAGTTTTCCTGTACAGAAAAAGTTTCATGTCGATCAGTCAACCCAAGATGCATTGAGGGTGGCGTTGGTTTGCCTTAGGCACGGGCAGACGCAACCCTCAATGCATCTTGAGTCATGCCTACGACCTGTGCAGTGCCTATACAAACAAAAAGAGACAGAGCTCCATAAGAGTAGGATGAAGTCTACGCATACGTCCATCCAACAAGAAAGTTTCTGCGTTCTAAATGGCGATCGTGATTTTCAAAATGAAGAAGAAACAAATGAAACAAGCTACGTATACTCAATGGGCTAGATACTGGGGAATACTTCCCACTATCTGGCCTCTAATTCATACGAAACAAATAAATCTACATGCATTACTTTTGAAATTCGAATAAGCACAAACACAGGAGAGTAGCCCAATGTTGTTCCGCCTTCAATTCCGGAATAATAATTCCATTATAAAATTCAACACATTCATATATAATATGAATGTATGTTATAGAATGTGTCAAATAATATTATTTTGAGATGATATTAATTTAATTATCAGGTTGTAACAAACAATGTGTTATTACTGAGAAGTAAGGGATTTGTTTAATCATTCATATCTTACTATAATACCTGTATCCAGGCAAGGAGAATATCGTCTACCAACTGAGAAAATAATATTTATTATATCATCGTTAGATTGGTATAACTGTGATAGTGTTAGAGTACTGGGATTGCTCATGACGGGATTTACGATGAGAAACGCAACCGCATTTTTTAGAAGCGTTTAATCCCTCAAGCTAGGTATCTGTCTCATCTATTTGCCAAATCATTAAGGATTTGTTGTTGTTGTCGTTGTTTTTCATTGACATTTCAAAGGAAAACATTAGAGCCCGAACAGTCTAATTGGGCGTGTCTGTGGCATGAGCCTAATAATCAGCACAAAACGTGAACACAAAAAAAATGTCGAATTGAAGCAGGTACGATAACATTGTTGGGAACTGGATCAGGCCTAGAAATGATCCACTACCCATTCTCTCGTAGATACAACTATACATTTTGACACTGGATGGCCAATTTATCTCAATTATTTTGTTTCATTCGGTATCGTGGACGAGGCATTCGTACCATATGATCGAAATCCCATTCGTTAGAAATCCCATGTAACCTACAAATCACATATACGGAGTGTGAGTCATTTGATTTCTCGGTCATATGGGATTTCAATCATGTGATCTTTCTGTTAAAAGGCAATAGCCTTCCATCCATCTAATTCATCCACCTGAAAATGAGAATTTCTGCTTCTGACAAATGACTAGATTTTGAGTTAACCGATGCATGACCATTGGAGGGAATTGACCAATGTAGATGGGCGTGACTTATACGAAGCAGGGGAAATTTCAGATATCTTGATTGGTCATTTCCCTATTTTCCCCTGCTCCACTGTCGACTTGATTGGTTCTGATATTTTGTGACATCACGAGGGCGGACGATCTACAATGGTCAATTGATATTAAAATGATATAAAAAAATCGAAACATTTGTTCCTGTCTTATCCCGCGTGCCGGCAAAATAACGAAAAACGCTCGCTATATACGTCAATGCCACAAAAATGATTGCAGAGTTTTGAAACTTGCCGAAGCTATTGTTAACACTATTGGGCATGTCATCAGATAATTAGAATTGTCATAAGTCAGATTATGTTATGTGTTATAATCATAGGTTGGATTATCATCAAACATTTAGTTGCCTGAATGTTTTTACTGATTTTATGCGATTCTAATCAAATCTGTATCGATAGAACGGCAAGACTTATGGAAATTCTAATCATCTGATGACAGACTCAATAGTATGAACAATAACTTTGACAAGTTTAAAAACTCTACAATCATTTTTGTGGCATTTACGTATAGCGAGCGTTTTTGGTTATTTTGCCGGCACGTGGGAAAAAACAGAAGAAAATATTTCGATTTTTTTTCATCATTTTAATATCAATTCCCTTCAATGATCATGCATCAGTTGACTCAAAATCTAGTTATTTGTCAGAAGAAGAAATTCTCATTTTCGGATGAAAATAAACGAAACCTTAAACGAAGTTTTAGTCATTTTGTCCGTTGAAGAAACGAAGATTCGGTCATTCGCTTTCCATGTGATTTGATGTGCTGTCATGGACGATGTACTCCGGAATCAGAATGAGAACACATTTGAGGAGCCCACGGAACATCAAACTGATGATGTAGAAGTTGAAAGTGAGAATGTGCTCCCGCCTATATTGATCATACAAGTTATAATTCAGAGGAGAATGATTTCACATAGATAATATACATAGATAGTTCATTAGTTTCAAATAATCAAAATGGGGTGGTAAGATCGCCCTTATGGTGCCCCGTCCGAACGATCATATCATTCATCCATAGCCTTAATTGGGGAAAAATGATTTTGTATCAAGTTTCGATGTTATAAAAAAAAAGATAATATACTCATTCATGATATTTCAGAGATCACATGGCGTGCACGGAGTGTTTTGATCACGCTGTGGTTGATCAAATATCAATTCATCCTCTCTTTTCAATCTGTTCTTCAAATAAATCAGCTGAGTCCACTGAGATACACATTACTATTGAGGTTCACTCATCCTGAACTCGGCGCTTGATTTATATGCGACCAATATGGGTTGTTTCAATTTAACGCGTGTCTGCTCTTATTGATTCATGAATTGCACACTCAATTAATTCTCCAGTATTCAATTTAAGATGGATGAGCGAATGAGAGAAATGACTGTTCATGCATATTCAACAGAGCCCGATCAACGCATGGCAATAATTGATAATTCGACAATAAATCTATACTTATAGAGTAAACCAGCTCGTAAAATTGTTACTTGCAACTTGGATTCAATTTATGAACTTTTAAATGGATTATTTTCTTTTTCTCTACTGGCTTTTGGCTGTCCAATCCTCGAACAAACTTGGCTGCAATCAAGAGAAAACTCTCACTGGCGAACTCTTCTGGCGACAAAAGAAACTGATGCCAAGTCTTGAAAGTCAAATAATTATCTTCAGGGTACTGGGAATAGCAGGTCTTGTTGTATCAAGTCACTGGGAAACACAAGAGAAGTTTTTTTCGATGCTGCAAGCTAAAATCTCATGCAGTTCTTGGGCTTTCGCACGATAGCTTTCAATATGTAGAAGTGATTTTATATCATCTCGATATTTCAATATTCGAAAGCAATGTACTTTGTTCTCATCATTCGTGACAGAAAATAGTTTTTTTATCAGCTTGTGTTGAGGGAAAAACGAAGGTTGCGAGCGACCGTCCCTCAATTCCACACCACTAGCATACGGATGGTTCGCGCCTTCGTTCGTGAATATTGTAGCTATACTTCTCCAAAAGAGAAAGTTGTCTACCAACAACAGAAAACAACACGCTATATTTCTACAGTTGTGGTGCTTTTCGGGTGTTATGATTTTCCGTAAGAAACTCACAATATTCATAAGCTCGACGTGTTTTTTCTTTCGGGAATAAATGTTCTCTTCATGCTAGAATCTGATTCATCTGAGCTTTCTTCTCGAAGCTCTCGGTATTTCAATCTCATTCTGATATTCTCATGGTTGATTCAAATTGTATTCAAATGACAATATTCTGATTTCCAATATAACACTCTTCTCATCATTTATATGAGAGAAAACGTTACATAATTATTAGATCAGTATGTTTTTTTCATCCATCTTATTTGAAATTATTCTTCATTCAGTATAAGCTACATGCATTCTTTGAAGTCATCAGATGTTTTCTACTAGAACATGAAGAATCGTTGGATAGTTTTGGGTCCTTCATTTCAGAATACATCATTTGAATTCATTTCCGGTTTCATGTCTCATAATTCCAACGATAACTTCTCTCAGAGTTCTACTGAATCTATGTGAATGCATTTTTATAATGCATTTATATTCCGAATTCGAGCTCATTGCTCTAGCTCTATAATCAGAGAATATCGAGAAACAGATAATTCACTCCTGACAATAGTTTGATCGAAACTTCATGTTTTCAAATCCTCTCGGAAATTACTGTTGTTCAGATTGCAATTAATATTCATGAATAGTGTAGTGAACTTTTTTCTCCTTCAACACGCATGTGTGAAATATTCATATGTATTGCTCATATATTTGATAGAATCATATTCAATTCAAAAGATGTTTCATTCATGATACAATAGTCAGAGTGTGTATATTCGCATATTTGTGAATATTTCAATCAAAATACCATTATGATAAGATACACTGATATTTCTCATCAGATCGATGAAACGTTGTTGAATGATATATATTCAATATTTAAAAATCCTCAAGATCTCAATTTGACTAGTGATTGACCCACCCACAAACATCACAAAACAAAGCATCCAATCAAATGGGCTGTTTGTTATGTGGGAAAATCGACATAGCTTATCAGAGTATCCACGTCTATCACTAGTGGTCAATTCTGACTATATTTTGTATCTCATTGGCTCAGGATAGCTTTTTTCAAGAAAAGTGGTTCTCAAAAGTCGCTGTTGTCATTATTGGAGTTCCGATCCATGCGCTTGGCGTCAACTATCCTGTGACGTCAGCTGCTCCCGGTCGTCGGAAGAAAGTTACGCATCATGAATACATAATATCATAGACCCAGCCTGAAGTATCCTTCTTAAAGGCCCACAACACTGGAGGAAAATTGAATTTTTAATGAAGACAACAAACAACAAAGCTATTAACCATGACCTCAAGTTGTTATTGTTGTCCACGTCTAAACGTATTAGATATAGTGGATATCTTCGAAAGTGAAGCTGAATCTTGACACAGTTCACACACCAATGACCTCACTCATCACTCTAGCCAACTGAAATATGGTCAACTAGTCTGAAATCGGTCGTATAAACGTCACTCTTTTCGATTGTTGTTGACTGAAGTCGAGTAGGTGAGGAGAGATAGCATCGAAAATTCCAAACTCAATCGTGCGGATCGATTGGAAAACTCAAAAGGCAATCATAAAGTATGTGGTTGTTCGTGAGAAGAGATGGGTAATGATGGAGAATGAATGTCTCTGTTTTGCCGGTACCTGAAAAATCCTATGCAATATTACAGGTTGTCTGATTGAGACAGGTAAAAGAGATACTTCTGTTTCAAGCTAAGTCTGTATCCAGTTATAGTCCCAAAAGGTGAAATGTCAATATGATAGATTCATCAAATTCAGAATAATTGATATCAAACACTTTCCAGATAACTCATACACTGAATATTTGGAGGAGGCTCTTGAACCAATTTTGAAAAAAACCGTCAAACTGGGACTTTTGTTTTCAAGTTATTGAGGGGATTGGGGCTCAAGTCCCAATCCCATTATATCAAGTAAAAATATATCACGAATAATATAACAACAATATTCAATAATTAATGTTGAACACCATTCGGATTGGACATATGTTGTATGTTGTTTGTCATCAGTGTGTTTTGATATCAAGTGTAATATTTTACTATATTCATATCTTCCTATATACCTATATTCCATATTTTAGCAAAAGCTGACGATGCTCAATATTGTGAAACATAAGATAAAACGAGAAAATGGAGATCATTATTATTATCACCACCATTATTACATCCTGGTTATTCAAATTAGGTTACAGATTTATTTTCTCTCCCTCCGGCAACCTGTTGACACCAGAAGTCACCGTATCTTTCGTGTTCGGTATGGCTGGCGCTTCATCCAGAATCCTCAACACAGGATGACGATCGCCCTTGATTGGTTCCTTGTCTCCATCACTATCGTCTGGCATCATTCGAAGCAGAGCTGTCTGTCCCTGGGCCAACTTCTGCGCATCTTTGATCGGTAACGCTTGCAACGCTAACTTCGGCACCTCTTCGAACATCCTCAGTAGGGAGGACGGAGCGTCCCGGATCGAATCTCGCACGTCCCGGGCTTCTCGAGCAGGTGCTCCTGGCATCATTCTCAGGAGGGAAAACGATGGTTCAATTTCAGATGATCTGGAACCTTTGTCGAATGGGGTTATGTCTGGCAACATACGGAGAAGGGAAGATTTTTCTGGTTCTTTGGAGCCTCGGCGCATTCTCTCTTGAACGTGATGAGGAAGTACGTTACCTGGCATGACAAAACATTCATTGGATGAGCGTGAACAAATACTACCGTCCGGTATAGATTGGATTTTTCTATGTTTGTTGGTTTGTTTGGATTCTGTGATCATATCTGCATATCACAGAAACAGTCATAATGTGTTCCGGAAATTCGGAAAATGAAATACTTTTATCTAATCAAAGTGGGGTGGTAAGATCGCCCTTGTGGTGCTCCGTCCAAACGATCCCATCTTCCATCCATAGCCTTAATTGGGGCACAATGATTTTGTACCAAGTTTCGATGTTATTTAAAAAAATATAAATTAAAAAAAAAGATTTTGTGAGCGACCTTCACAATTTGTGAGGCTGAATTGAATTATTGGGGGCTCTTTCTGGGCATTACGTATTGGCTCATTCTTGATCGTACATTTCTCATTAATCTTCAATGAGGGGAATTTCGAGATGCTTCTAATGAAAATGATGGCAATATGGATGTAAATAACACTAGGAAAACGCGGGATTCGCGTTGTAAGATGAGCTCAGAAGTATAGAAATGTACAATGAAAAATAATTTGTCAGCTCAGTCTACATCTACAGATATTGGATCACTTCAAACGTTCAAAAGCCCCACCGGAAACAATTATGTCACGGCTTTCCTGTTCAATCATGACTGATTTCAATCGTTTTGATTTAATTGATCACACTTGTTGCTTTAGATTTGATTGGCTCTGTTTGAAGTGAAAGTACGTTTTGGATGCGTTTTCTTTGTTATTTCTCATCCAATTGTTGCAGAAATCTCTGTAAAGGTGTTCAATAGTATTCTCCATATTCGGTAAGGATTTGAGAGCTTTTGAAGAATTCGTATTTCTCAAGTATTTTTCTACGGGTTATTCTTATGAGGATTTTTCAAACTTTCCGATTTTTTACGGAAAAACCTTCCAACCAATTTTTCTGAAAGTCAATTTCAACCTATTCTCGTATGACGGAAATATATAGAAAAGGTTTCAAGACGATAGGTATTTTTTCCTGACCTGTATGCCGCGTACAAAATTAAAAAAAAAAAAAAAACGAAGCCCATTTTTTTTCGGTATGTCAAATGAAATCTTCGCTACGCTCATCTAATAACAACAAAACAATAGAATCATTAGATACTGAATGATTCCAAATTTTGAGATTTTGAAGGGAAAACAAGAATATAAGCGTTTCAGACAAAATTGAGTTTATCGAGAGGGTTTTTAAACAGACTTGTGTGGATTTCGAGCATTATCTGTATTCACACATATTTAGTTCATCTCAAAACGCATTTTCTGCGTTTTAACAGTATTGGTTGATGTTTGAAAGTATTTAATTTGTCTGCAAGTAATAAAGTCTCACACGGTGGACCTGATGAAGCCCACGCACTTTCAAATGATAACAGTTTGACATGTACGAGTCAAACACTCCAACTCTGAGCTGACCGTGAACACCAGTTGAATATGATACAGGACAGAGACTCACCCAAGACGAATGCTGATAGGTGAACGACGAGGAGGATCTGAATAAAACGAGAAGTGGAATATTATTTATTCTGTGATTTAAATATCATCATGAATTTCACATTCTATTCTGATTGAGACTAAAATTATGATGAATAGATATTTCGCATTGTAAAACGTCCTCAGATGTCATCTCTTTTCATCTCTTCTCAATATTTGCCTCCAACATATCACATATTACCATCCATCTTCATTCTTTGTTGACGTTTTCTGATTCTTCCTCGCAGTGAAATTCCATTAATTCACTAACTCTATATACCTACTCGCTGCTTTGTTGTTCCAATCGTCCATTCGACATCACCATTATTTTCCAATCCATATCATAGTGACATTTTCATACTGACCTTTATTCTCGAGATCATGAGATTATGAGATGAGATTATTCAGGAGGAATTCTGGTAATCTCACTGAAAATGGCTGATGGGTATTCTCGAAACACTAATTTCACATTTCACGGCACTCCACATTTCACTTGAAAATCTTACTACACATTTGATTAGTGAAATGTCAAAGTGAGTTGTAAAATATTGTGCATAGCACTTAAGATGGCTCTGCATCAGTGCCACTAGGATAATCAACTAAGGTAGGCAGTGCATCCTATTTGTTCACATTTTCACGGGCTGCTATTATCTGTGATCTGCTAGCCTCCCAAAGGGTATCTCTAATATGATAAAAACAATTTAATCCCAAATTTTACGATTTTTCAACTCGGGAATAGCAACACGGTGAGAAGTGAGATAAAAAAGTGTGATGAGATAATAATCTCATCTCACTCCACTCATCTCATCTCATAATCTCATGATTTCAGGAATAAGATTCCTGAAACCCACCCACTTCTTTTCAACCACTCTGCTGTCAGCATTAACTAACAGAAATATTTCTTGGAAAAAAATCAAAATTAACTACATTAGACCATCTTTCTTCTTTCCATACAAGTTTTCATCAAACATTCCTCTCTTTTGGCTGCTCATCCCTCATACGTAGAGGCAGTTTCCGTCACACTCTATCATCACGCCCAAAACTCTTCTCACGCATCAACTATAGTACCCGCCCACAGGTTCCTTCATTCAGGAATAAAGGTGGATCTATATCAACTTGCCCGCTCCTACCCTGCCTCCAAATCGGCAATTGCCATTTTCTCTCAAGTTACTGAAACCTGCTCGTTTCGGGTTGCATTGATTAATGATTTGCATCTGAATTATCTCTGAGCAGTTAGGCGTGTGGAAATAGTGCCGTGGAAGCTGCTCGTTGAGGGGATGAGTGGTTAGTGGGGAAGTACGATTGTTGATAAGTGCGGGTCGGCGAAAATTGAATATAAAATTGGATATATGTGAGTCAGAGACGTTGATCTATGAACACTTGATTCATCCATGATTTGGGTGCAAGTATGGACCCACTATTTCGAATCGTTGTGAAGGGTTTCACATTGTACAGAGTTTTTATTCGATTATATTAAAACTAGTTTGTACATTTATTTCAGAGAATGAGATGATCCTTCAGTGTCTTGAAACGCCAGAAAATTTAATAAGATGAACACTTCGTGTACGAAAGAAATTATTATGAAGGAATCATTCAAAATCGCATTATTTACAGATTCATTATCATCATTAACATCGAAACTATATGAACTCGAGGAGAATCGAGTTGATGAGTATGTACCATAATGAAAATATTGATTATCTGTTCAATTCACCTTCAGACCAAATGCATGTAGCATCTTCGTGCGATATTGCCAGTACACATGTATCTTTTGATATTTTGATGAACCAATAAGAAGGAAAAAGAATCAACAACGAACTATTTCTGTCCCTATTGAAACAAGAATGAAAGCTAGAACGTTCTCACCAACGTCACCACAATAATTCACGGGCATTGCCCTGAATATTTCACACCGTATTCGCCTGAAAATATTTCCAAATGATTACCATACAAAAACAAGTCCCCAATATACATACCCCACACAGTACATGATTTATTCCCGAGCGGTCGCTTCTTCTGGACATGGTCGACAGTCTGGATCTCGCCTGGTGTGTGTAGTTTGAGTGCTCGCTGGAAGTGGGGACTCCAAGCTCGAGTTCTTTTATCAAACATTCGCACAAAACATGCCGTGTTGATTACATTCCGTGATTAATCGCTGTTTTATTGCTACGTGGTACACAAGAATAATTGAAATGTTCTCGGTTTGGTGAAAGATTGTGGAATAATGAAGCTTGAATAAAAACGATTGATTTTCATGATGGTGGTAATCAAGGGACATCGTAAAGATGTATGTAAGAACTTGGATGATTGGATTTTGCTTTTTCACAATAGCTTGAGTTTGTGTGAACTCCTGTATGTACTTAAAAGATATCACAACCCTGGAACTAGATTTCAAATGATGATGACGATATCAATTTACTTAATTTTAGAGGTGATTGGAAATCATCATATGAATTCACGTCTCAAGATGAGCGTGGCTTCACCAGTGGGCCAGTTGGATCCATATTATTCGAAGTCATTTGAAGATACCCTGATTGGATATTTGAATTCCACTACAGTTCTAACAGCCCTGTTGAATGGATGGTATGATTCGTGACGTCAAGGGGGCGGAAACTGCGAGTCGTCAATTTCAGGAATAGGGATGATTTTTTTCTGCCTCCATGTTCCGGATATTTTTTCAAATCATGCCGTTGGCAGTGCTCAATTCTATTCATGTTTATATACAGAATTACAAATGCTTACGTCACGTGGCATGGTCCCCGGAGAATGAAACAATTGATTTCAATCCCTGAAATTGTAATGAGATTGCTAGTTTTCTCTGAAATGAGGGGAACGAATTCCTTAATTAGGCATTGGAATTTAGTCGCAGGATATTAATGTCCTTGAAGAGTGTTGGGAAGTCGATCTAGCGAAATATCAGTTTTATTCGTGGTACCTTTCAAAGGCATGAGAGAACAAATTTCCGATACAGAGAATCACAGATAATGTTCAATACTCCAAGAGAACATGAGTGTAAATCGTTATTTCCAAATGGCATTATTTTGCATTATTTCAAATCTTCTGTTCGCATTATTCATGATTTCTCACTTATTGTTTGTTATATTCATATTCATCATTCACTTCCACTGTTTAACTCCACCTTGTGCATCTCCCCATATATTCAATTCAGTTTGTAATTTATTCGACCTTGTTATGATACTTCTGCTTCAACCATCGCATCACACAATATTATTTCCATTATTTTTCTGTATTTAATCCACAGTCAAACTCTTCAGGGCTTTGTGGACATCACGTGACCGTTCATTCATTTATATGCATGTATATATGTTCTTTCTTGTTCAATTAGATGAGATGATTGTCAGCGGTATAGAGCTCATGGGTGCAAAATATGTCCATCCATCTGCCCAATTTTGACAATTATGAGATACAAGTTGAATAGTTATGACTTGAATCATCTTGAGGACTTTAGGAATATCTGTATTTTTCTGTCCCAAGAATTTTGATTTATAAAACAATTTTGTAGTACCACCAGAACAATAATTATATTTTGTCAAATCGTCGACCATACACCTCAATTTTTAGTTATTTAGGTATGAACAATCCATTACAAAATCTTATATTCGAAGGATTTGCATTACCATTTTGAATTAACTATACATTCTGATCCATATTGATGATGATATATTGAAAAAATCCCATTGGTGGATGAGGATGATGACTGAAATAAGGATCCCATATAGGCCGGATGTGAAATTGCATAACATTGACTCACCCCAAGACCACTGTATTTCATTCGATTCAGAAACTCTCCCAAGTTTCCATCCGAGAGAATTGAATTCGTCAGATTCTGTGTCGCATCCTATGCGTGTTGAACATCAGACCTCGAGAATGTGTATATGAAATTCTTCCGAGCAAGACGTGCTATTGAGCGTGAGACAGTCACTACAGACGCTATGAATATTCGATTTCACGCGCGAAGAGATGGGATTGTTTCCTTTCATTCTCGGCAAAAACAAAGATTCGATTCACGGGTTCGGCTATCATGCGGCAATACATTGACAACTCAATTTCAATCTCAATTTCAGCTGGGTGTAGTTTCAAATGAGTCCTGTATATATATATATATATATATATATAAATATATAAATATATATATATATATATATATATATATATATATATATATATATATATATATATATATATATATAATATATATATATATATATATATATGTATATATATATATATATATATATATATATATATATATATACATATATATATATATATATATATATATATATATATATATATATATATATATATATATATTTATATATATATATATATATATATGAATATATATATATATATATATATATATATATATATATATATAAATATATATATATATATATATATATATATATATATATATATATATATATATATATGTATATATATACACATATATATTCATATATATATATATATATATATATATATATATATATATATATATATATATATATATACATACATATATATATATATATATATATATATATACATATATATATATATATATATATATATATATATATATATATATATGTATATATACATATATATATATATATATATATATATATATATATATATATATATATATATATTTATATATAAATATATATATATGAATATATTATATGGGTATGTATTCGTGTTATGAGTCCGATATGCTCTTTTTGCAAACATCATTGGTTTCCAGAAAATGCAGTACATTATCAACTTCTATGATGTATGGAAAAAGTATCATTCACATTCAATTCTCCAGAAGATGTTCCATTCAGTTCCGTGACCGTCATTACATTATAATATGTTCCTGAAACTTTACCGGACGTGAATGAATGGTACATGCCATTGATATCATGTTCAAAACTGTGTTTCTCACTCCATCAATTTGCTTGAATGGAAATCACTTCCAAGACTTGGTGTTGAAATAAACCAAATTGGAATATTCGTATGTCGTAGAATGTAATATGCATTCTTTGTTCGCGTTCCTATATCATTGGTTTAGCTGTTACTGACAGCTCCAATTTATTGTCTCTGGACTTCAGTGCAAGAAATTCGAACGCCATTACTGGTTACTTGCATTCATATTAATGTCAGCGTTTGTCATAATGTCAGCGTAGAGCAAGCGGTGTTATGTTTTGCTATGAATAATAGCTAATTTATCTTGCTGATATGGGCATCATTCGGAAAATATCCAGTTGGAGGAGGGGGAGGGGTGAACTTCTTTGAGGTCACTCACATCTGGAATTACCTCAAGGAAGGTTGCATTCCAGTCTTGGAGCGTATTTTTCGAAATCAATAATTTTATGCTCGAATGAAGGTCTTTTAAAGCTAATCATTCCATCTAGAAATGAAAATTTCCACCTCCAGCAAATAACTAGATTCTGAGTTAATGAATGCAGAACCATCCTATTGAATCGATATCGGATGAAAGAAAGTCTCGAATTATTTCTTCATCAGTTTCATATCAATTCACTTCAATGGTTTTGCATTATTTGACTCAAAATCTAGTTATTTGTAAGACGTAGTTCTTCACATTTTCAGATGGTATGAATAGCCTCAAGGTGTTTGGTTGACTATTCATTTCCAAGAAACTTCATCATTTTATAATAAGTGATAAAATGAGAAGATAGACAAATCTTCACGTCAGTAGAAACGACCTCACTATTTCTTCCTGCTCCAATCAAGATCTGTTCAAAAAAAAAATGAGTCTATATTAAGATTCCGGTGTTGGCGATGAAACTTGTATATAATTAGCTTCATTCCAGTTTTTGAAAATTCAATTAGAAACTTGGAACATTATTCGATTTTTGGTAGGTATTTTCAACACTTTGAAACATTCCATCATTGATCTTATACCATTCAAACGTGGCATATGCGTTGTAAGATGAGCGAGATATCTGAATGAGGTATGAAAGTTGTTGAAGTAGTTCTACCCTTGCTACTTTATCGACTATGGTATTCTACACACCTTGACGTATATAAAAATACTTCATTAGTGGGCAAATACTGACTCTTGGCAACATAATTCTGCCAATATATCTGAATGTACATTTGAAGAATGAAACCAGTTGCTTGAATTTTTTTCTTCAAAACGGCTGATTCAAATTGCACACAAAATGATGATAATGTGATGATGATGATTCATGTTTATACGTTTGGAGACATTTTTCATTCCTTTTTTTTTTTTTTTGAGAGAGAGAATTTATTCCTCAAATTTTCTTGCCCAGCCTAATCTTACAGGGTTTTTGGAAACTTTGAGATGATATTTATCAAAATCGGTTCAACCGATCCATCCCAAATATCATGAAGTTCCGATTTGGATGAGTTTTTCCGTACAGAAAAATGTGCATGTTGATCAGTCAAACTCTGTGATCGGTGCAGTTGCTTACAAACAAACAAACAAAAAAACACAAACAAGCTCTATGAAAGTGGGGTAGAGTCTTTGCTAACGCTCATCTAATTGCAATCTCCCTGGAAGCGGTTGCCCTCACTAATTCCGCCTGTCAACTCCTCAATGTGCATCCGCTATCGACCGATCCCACTCACACTCAAAAAACTGGGGTTACGAAGAAGGATATGGGAATACATGTTCTCAAGATATATTGTACCACAGCTTCGAAGATTTATTATTCATGCTCTCATTTTATCTCATGTGCACACGCTCGCATTTTTACACCCCTATTTACCGAACAACCCTCTTTCTCACATATGAACCATCCCCTTTCCAGCCCTCTTACATTTCCCAACACAGCACAATCTTTATCGCGTCTGACTATGGACTAGACTATAGACATATTTCAACCCAGGAACCGAGCTGTATTTCAGATCATGAAATATAATCTTCTAGTTATTTATTCAAAAGTTGAAAACCATATAAAAAAGTTAAATGTTGTATAAATCTCTATAAAACATGTTGTTGTATATGCATATTGTGATATTGTGTTTCCACAATGTTTGTTGACTTTAAAAAATGATACATATTCACGAAACATGGTTTAATCTTACAGCAATGAATCCATGAGAATAGAGAGATTTATAAGAATGGTAAAATGATGTAGAGACATTGGCCTGACCCACATACTGAACTTTGAGGCATCCTTTGCAGTCTCTATAGGGTCATAAGTTCCTGCTGGGGGCCTCATTCTATAATTCATGTCCGTCACTTGACTAGTCGAAACCATTTCGAAATCGCTTTGGTTCCGTTTCGACCGTGGTCGAAATGGTTTCGAGTCGAAATGGGAAGAAATGCAATAGAATGCCAACAGATCGAAACAGTCCCGTTTCCAGTCAAAATGGATTCGACTGCCACACAAAGTTGTTACAGAATGAGGGTCTAGGGTGATCTCACAGATATTAATGAACCAAAGCCTTCTTTATTCAGATGATTACTTTCTTATTCCTCATTTTCTTAGGATAAGAATTATATCAATGAAGAAGGCTGTGAAATGATCATTCGAATTGAACAGATACAAGATACAAAAAAAAATACCCAATCTGACCACGATGTAGTGATACCAACCTATTTTATCATAATATAAAGAAGGTGCTCCAACTCGCATACTGATAATATGAACGGTATTTGTGGTTTCTTGCGGTCAGTTCAGAGCAAATCATCCCGATTGCCTGTCGCGATTTAGCGGATTCCCTTGTGAACTGGACGTAAATAAGAGTGGCTACGGTACCGGTGACATCGTTGAACTAACAGAATCCATCATTCTCGAAATCTACCGGGCCGTGTATAGTATTGTGGGGCATTGTTGTTCTGAATAGTTCGATATAAAAGCGAGGGTTGCACTACAAGCAATCGGAACGATGAACTTAGACTATGATGCCAGAAATATTTCACTTTCTAGACCCAGGTTGGGTCACCTCCTTTATATTATGATGTAATAGGTTGGTATCACTACATCGTGATCTGATGCAGATAACATTTGTCGTTGGTATTGAGTCAACTTGTATGATAACGGAGGTGGCGTTATGCGAACAATGACAGTGACACTCAATGTATTTTCCATCGATTTCCACCTCACAGCGTGGGATTACATACAATCATTACATATAAGACATTATGAATATTTATCATGGATCGACTATATTTCAGGAGATATTTCTCTGAATGATGTTGTGAAGCAGTTTCACCAAAATCTGATCATCCGGAAAGTCACTGCGATCAATTCAATTCCAATTCAATTCGAATATCATTTTATTCTTGTTCATGTAATACAGGAACAAACATACATTTGAACATATAGTTTTATGACAATATCCCAATACTGAATTAACAATACATGGAACCAATATCTCGACTCTATAAATATATACTTCAATTTCAAACGTTTTAAGGTAAAATGGAATTGATCGCAAGAATTTAATTGTAAAAATACTATTATTTAATTAATTTTTAATATTACTATTAATTGTTTCATACTCAGCCCACACACAGAGTTTCATACTCTTCGTAGGCTTCTTACAATTGTAACTTTCAAATTGTTAACTTTATACCTGTATTGTATTGATTGTGAGAATAAAATGAATTTAAAAAAAAAAAAATTCAAGAAAGAGATTTCAATTGTGATGTTTAATCTTAATTCAGAAACAAGAAGCCCGCGTGAGAGAAAAACTCTTGTGTGCAGGCTGTCTGAAATAATATATGTCGAAATGGTAAGTTGCGATTTTAGTCTTGACTTATTATTATTATTTTTTTTTTATTTTTATTCATTTTTTTAATGATTTATAGAATGTGAGATATGAAAATGATGATATATGGAAAACACAAAATATGATGTATGCAACATACACACATAGTGATATTTGAATAATATTCTACGTTTTATTTGATGATTTTTAAACTGGATTCATTAGGATATTTCACCAAAATATAAATCAAGATATATTGCAGTGTTCAAGGAGAGTTAAATGAGGGCAGGAGTTTCGATTTTTCAAAAAGAATAAGCGGAGTTTAACTGGAATTGAGCTGAAGTACAATTTGTAAAATATCTGGTCCAGCTAGCCATAAAGTAAGATTCTTTTGGAAAGAATGAAAAGTGTAACATTGTTTTTTAGATAAGCGTAGCGAAGCTTTCCATTTCACACCCTGAAAAAAAATGGCCTTCGTTTTTAAGTTTTTTTTTTTTTTTTTTTGTAATTATGTACAGTCGGAAGCAAAAGTTTTTCGTCCCTCATTGCCTGACAGGTAGGCAACTCATTTAACGTTTCCACTACTACCCTTATCACGTTTCACAGTCATTTAAGCTATAGTTCAGTTCGATAGTTGGCGAATCGAGTAACCAAATCGTTAATGATAGTTGATTGGGGAGGAGAACGAAAGGACGTTCAGAATCATAACTTGAGCGAGTTGAGGTATGCCACGACAAAAACTGGTCCAGAATGGAATATGTGAGTGACGACGATTGTCGAAATATAATTATGAATACAACTATTACTCATTTCAGAATACATACAATTTGTCAACATTGATTAATTATTAACTAGATCATTAAAACTATGAAATAAAATGTATCTCAATGGTGAACGGTCTCAATAGATATTTTTACTGAAAATATTACGAACTATCATATTATTTCATTCAGCATGCCTGACGAACGTGGCCCAAATGCCGAGTGGTTAGCGTCTTGATTCCACAATGTGAAGGGTAACATAACGACTCCATTGTATGCATATTTTCTCATTTTTGCCGGTATAATATAATTATTTAAAAAACACGGGACGATCCGAAGCATCCGGCCACTTGATGCTTTTTATCAATGTTGTTTCCACACCCAGACAAATTTGTTTTCGAGATAAATCGAGTGAATTTTTCTTTTGTGTAAAATTATTATTGAATATTTTTGCAAACATTATATTTCGAAACGAATTTTGAACTGATTACGTATCAATTTAACCATTGTCAAGTCATTTGTGAATCGTGTTCAAGAAAATATTGTCAGATGACTCGAAAAGGATTGATAAACTATTCAAATTCCTGGATTTAACCGATTCATTGAATAAAATATGATTGGAAAATAATTTTTTATTTCATGTAGCGAAAATTGGAATACAGATTAGAAGAATGAATGAATAGAAAGAAGTGTGATCAAATGATCACGCTGTCGGTGTCACCCCAAAACGAGGAGAGGTTTTAGTCGGTAAGAATCCGACACTCCTCGCAATTAAACCCGCAGGGATCTTATGCAGGATTTCCCCTCCTCACAAAAGAATATATAATGAAAAAATAATTAAATTCATACTAACGCTCACCTTTTGATGGAGTCTTCGTAGTATCATGAGATTTAAAATATAAGTTCATTCAATAATTCTCTTGATCGAACTAATTTTCACACAACAATACAACAACACACATTTAACAATATTTTAAATGTTGTTGTGTAGTTTTTGATAACAATTTAAAACAGCCCATAACATCAAAACTGTTTTTCAAGAAGAACAGTGATTTGAATTCAACATTCAATCCCGTATCGTTATAGCCATTAAGAACAGTGTGATATTTAATAACCTAATTCCTTAAACAATGAGAATGAAATTACCTTTCAGAAACTTTCAACTTACGGGGAAATTTTCATGCATTTTTTAATAGTAAACTCAGTAATTCATGAATGAAGTCACACCTATTTATGATTTTGTTAAAACAACATCGAAACTTGATACAAAATCATTGTTTCCCAATTAAGGCTGTGGATGAAAGATAGGATCGTTTGGACGGGGCACCACAAGGGCGATCTTACCACCCCATTTCAATTATTTGAAACTAATGAACTTCAACACCAGGACTGCGCTGTCTGTGACCATATTTTTTCGCCGTAGATAAAAGTCTTTCAGTATAAACACACGAATGTTTGATATCTTCCACTTTGAACTAAACGAGTATTCAGATTTTCTATTATATTTATTATAGTACGCACACCAAAGTCTAGATCGCCCTTGTGGCCCCCGTTCAAACGATCCTACTTTTTATCCATAGCCTTAATTGGGGATAATGATTCCGTATCAAGTTTCGATGTGATTAAAAAAACAAAAACAAAGAAAAAAACAAAAACGATATTCGGGAGACGGGGTTCGATTCCCGCCATGGTCAACCATCCTGACAGGGGTTTTTCGTGGTTTCCCTCTGTCTTTAGATCAATACTGAGATGGTTCCTTAATAACAGGCCACGACCGACTCCTTCCCACCATCCAAAACACCTAATAAAAATAACCTGTCATATATCCTGTCAATCTGATACGTGTTTTGCTTGGTTGTGCAAATTTCCGTCACAACGAAATAGATGAATCATAAATAAATAATAAACATTGGAACATATGAAAATATAAAACGGGCCTGGCTTAGTTGAAGATACGTTGACTCTGGCAGTGTGTTCTGTGGCATTATTGTGACCTTACCCACCAGTAATTTAAATATTGGAGAAAGATTTATTTCCTTATTGGTGAATCGAGAGTTATTATAGGCCTACATACCAAAAATAAGGTAAGTGCTGAATAATTATAATTATTGCTTGAACAATATAACATTACAATTTTCTCTGATAATGAAGAAATTAAATTTTTAAAATCGAAACATTTATTTAACATTGCACATGTTGAAAATGAAAGCACACATATTATAGAGAGTGTAATTATATTTTTTAGAGAATTTACCTCTTCAGTCATACAATCAAAAATAAACTAACTAAAAGCTATATTAGATAACTCTGAACTTGATAATTAATTAAAACCGCATGTGAGATATATACAAGGGTCTTCGGAAAGTGATACGTGGACCTGCGTATTGAGACGTATTTGATACAAGTATATCGGTATGAATTAAGAGAACATTTCCTCATTCTTTTAAGATGCCTAAAAATGTGGGAGACTTGGAGACCAAGACATCAGTAAGAGGCCGCATAATAGGAATGTGGGCGGCGGGGCGACCAAGTAATGAGATTGCCAATGAGGTTGGATGCCATGCGGACACTGTTCGCAACTGGATACGTCGGTTTGAGGCTGAGGGAGAAGAAGGGTTGGTGACTCGTCCTAGATCTGGTCGACCCCACGCCACGACGCCACAGCAGGACGCTGCTATAGTGGCAGCTATTCAAGTCACTCCACAGTGTTCGGCGGTTGCCATCCAGGACCAAATTCACGCTAACTGCTCCGTATTTACGATACGACGACGCCTCCACACTGCCGCATACCACAGTTATACTCCGGCTGTGAAACTAGGCCTAACAGAGGAGCATAAGCGGGTCCGCTTAGCTTTTGCCCTCCGTTACGTGGACGAGCCCGTGAACTTCTGGGACTCAGTGATTTTCACTGACGAGAAGACGTTCTCCTCTATGAGAGATTCACGGGTTCCTCTTTGGCGTCCACGAGGCACACGTTACCAGCTGGAGCACATTGCCAGGCGTGACCGAAGTGGGAGGATAAGCGTCGCCTACTGGGGATGGATGTCGTCGGCGTGTCCTGGCAGTCTGGTGAGAGTAAGCGGCCGAATGAACTCTATTGAATATTGCGATATTTTAGAGAACGAGATGCTGCCTACTGTTCGGGTCTTATATCCAGAACCAGCAGCCATTCACTTAGTGCAGGATAATAGCGGTGTGCATACCTCTCGAATGGTAAACCGCTGGATCGCTGACCATCCGGATATTGTCAGAATTCAATGGCCTCCAAAATCTCCAGACCTCAACCCAATTGAGAATTTGTGGGGGGAAATGGTTAGGAGTTGGGACCCTCTCAATAGAGCCAACGCCATCACCCTTCGGGAGCATGCGGAGCATGCTTGGGATAGGATGCAGCAAAGAGCGGGCTATTGTGATAGGTTAGTGAACTCGATGCCTAATCGTCTTAGATTAGTTATAGAGAATCAGGGTGACGTTACGCGATACTAGGTACCGGTCAAGATGCATTGAGGGTTGCGTTTGTTTGCGACCGGGAGATGGTGCCTTCACTTATCTTGAAAACACGTACCATACCGTGATGACTTTTCTGTGTAATATGGATCGCTGCCCCATCTAGTGGTGTTTTGTAGAAACGGCTGATAGGCTGGCAAACTTGATGACAGTGAGCCGGCCTTGAACGCAACGTTAGTTCCTTCTATCACCACTTATCCCTACGCACGGTCAATAGCACTTTAAACGTTGACCGTGAATCGGACCATATTTTGAAAACGAATGTTTTCTCTTGTTTGTTACTAGCAAATGCGTTGTAAGATAAGCGAGATATTGGAATGAAAATGTATTTGAAAACAGCTTCAATTGGGAAACAATGATTTTGTATCAAGTTTCGATGTTATTAATATATATATATATATATATATATATATATATATATATATATATATATATATATATATATATATATATATATATATATATATATATATATATATATATATATATGTATATATATATATAATATAAATATATTCTGAACATTGAAGGGATATGAAGTGAAGACATCATCTTCAACGGGCAAACGCAACCCTCAACGCATCTTGGTACCGGTATATAAGGTGCACTTCAAATTCCACATATAAAACAAGACTTCGACTTGAAAATAATAAACTATTCATTAGACGTGCGTAAGCGAAGTCTCTTCATTTAACGCTCATGGATCTCGCGCGTCTGTTTTCTTTTTTTTTATTTGCGTAACACAGGTTGGAAGGAATCAGGGATCGACACGAAACTTTTTGTAAATACTGTATTTCGGGCAACTGAAAAATAGGATATTGGGATATATTGAGAATCGAATATTTACCAGAAGAATCAGCATTGTGAAATAATTTGTCGCGAAACCCAGTGCATACTTGAATACTTTGTATTTAGACGAGCTTCAACGAGGATTCAATTTGACATACTGAAAAAAATCGGGGCTCGTTTTTTTGTCAATTCCTAGTCAAATTAACCAATATACGCTTCAAAACTGCAGCACAGTTTACTTATGCTATTCATTTATTTAGCCAAGTAGGCTTCATACATTCTGTATAAATAGATTTTGTTGATTGTTATTATATAATTGCATTAAATAAATAAATATATATATATATATATATATATATATATATATATATATATATATATATATATATATATATATATATATATATATACATGTTATCTAAACACAATTGTAATACGCCATGAATGTATCTTATAGTGAAAAAGTGTGTTACCCAAAGTTGAAACATGGATTAAATATACACTCTTTTAATTTTTACCATCATCCTAACATGTATTTATTTCCTACATCCTTTTAGTAAAGGAGTTGTTTCATATTCTAGATTGAGCTCTTATGAATCTGAGGTGAATAATAGCATGTTTATTTAGCCAAGTGGTTAATTTAGCCTAAGCTAAGTAAAATGTGAAGTAGAGTAAATATATAAAAACAAATACCAATATTATATGGAGACTCTAGTGTGAGTTCAGTCGGTTGAGTATCTGAACAGGAAAGAATGAAAAACAAATTCTATAGGCATACATCATTATCGCTCATTCTTGAAACGATACAATGCGACGTTTTCGAAGTTGGTTAAGATGTGTGTAGCGAAGATTCAATTTGACACCATTTTTTTTTTGACTTTGAAAAAGATATTTTGGAACTTCAAAAATAACGTCACATATGTTACATGACTGCAAAAATCGGAAATATTTGTATTAAAAAAAAAAAGGTGAAGTTCATATACATTTTGATCTGTGATACATTTTCTACCAATTTTCAATTCGATCGGGTCAGCCATATCGAACAAAAAGAATAAAAAGTACTATTTTGGTACCACTGGACGTTTTTTTTCTCGTTCATCTTACAACGCATATATAGCGTATTACGTATGCCATATTTTGCGTTGTAAAAAGAGCAAATATATGAAAATATAGTGTTCTTTTGTTTCTTAAATAGCTGATCAGATTTCTGAAAGCATATCGTGTCCTTGATATAGACCGATATACTACAAAAATTGTAAATCTTGTTTTGCTCGTTCTACCCTTCAATGAACGATATGGCATCAGATCCGTTCCTTTCCCAAAAGTAGTTTGGCAAGTATTTTGGCAACATGGTTTACTGATAACCGAGATAATATATAACAATTTGTACCAATTCCAGCTACATTACGTTCATTGAATTAACCCACAGACGAATTATTTTCATGAAAAACCTCGATAAATAATTGAAATACCTAAAAATTACTCGGAAACTATGCAAATAATCTTGCGATTTTTGTCTCCTTATTGGTATCACTTTTAGGCCTATCACTTTTGTGTAGACCTGTATGATCATATTTAAAATCATCATTTAGTTTATTATGGTAGGCTCTAATTATTAAAATTCACTAGTAATCAATAATCGATAAATAATTAATAAAATGTACTGATTTTGTTTGAGTGCCAACTACTGATCCAATCAATTTTTGTATTCATTCATTTGAAAATGTAGCTGCTTGTTTAATCCCAAATGTCGAATTCATATAATACAAAAAATATTGTATGTTAGGGTAACCAAATTGAATCAGAAAATGATTTTTTCCATGAAAATATCACCATAAAGTCAACCTAATAATTCAGAATAGTTATTATGAAATCAAAAGAATGATTGAATATCTTAATATTTATAAATCTATATGTCTAATCCTATTAAATTTATCTTGTTATTCTCTCTAAATGTTATCATTGATGATTTTTTATATTTCAATTAATTGATTTTTATTCTGTGTGTTTTTGCAATCTTTAATATAAGACAGAGTCTTGAATAAAGATATTCATATATATAATACATGTGTTATTATATTGAGAGCGCGCATCTTAGCTGAGAATGTTTCTCATCGAAATGCTCGACCCAAGTTTAATGTGAGTTGGAAAGTTTTTTTTGGGTTTAAAAGTGGAAAAGGGATGATATTAAAAGAGTTAGTAACCACCGCTAGACAGGGGAGTTTCACTTTTTTAAAATTGAAACAAAATGTAGTTACATTACACATTTTCGTCAAGGAAAATAAGAAAAC
The DNA here is from genome assembly GCA_964007535.1 of Brachyptera risi. Lineage (NCBI taxonomy): Eukaryota > Metazoa > Arthropoda > Insecta > Plecoptera > Taeniopterygidae > Brachyptera > Brachyptera risi. The sequence continues at coordinate 12,829,271 of OZ023328.1, read as the reverse complement.
TGTTAATTTACAGGCGAGTCAGGATTTTAAATATTGATAAGCCAGGTTGAACTTAAGGATGTGCGTTTGTGATTTATTTCTACTATCATTCGATAACCGGGAATTAAGCCATGAAAACCAATAATTTGGATACCGCAATTCCGTAGTTATGTGGTTCTCGAGATATATGTGGCGAAAGTGCACCCTGCAAATCTGTCTAAGGTGCAGTCAAACATTGTGATATATAATTCTTCATTCTGCTTTTTTTTGTAACATAATGTTCACGCTGGCTCTATAAGGATTAATCGATTGACTCAAACATTCACTAATTTTTGTCATGAAAAAAGAAAATCTCCGTAACTTTTAGTAACACAGAATAAATTGTCGATCCTATAAACATGAATTCTTGAAGTTTACTGAGAGGGTATTCTTATACATGTTCCATGAGTCTTTTTTGAACATATTGGATAAAGGAAAGTGTAATTGAATGCATTCGAGTTTATATATATTTTATCACAATATACTCCTTTTTCAAATGGCTTGCCTGACAACTTAGTTCAGCTATAGCGTTTTCTCAGGACTTTATTGAAATTCATTTTATGAATCGTGTTTTATGTTTGGCTTGCTGTGCGTGCGCCTGTGATTTCCAACAACTCTCATTCTGAGACAATATAGATGCATTGGTGTATAAAACTTATTTGCATTCTTTTGTTTTCAATTAACTAATTCACTATGTATAAGAAGTAGTAATTGAAGTTCAGAGGGAAAAATATACAGAAATAATCAAGAGATAAGAGATAATATAATAAATACAATGATATCATGATTATCATCATCAATTTTGCAAGTATTTGGATGTTTTACTATTATTATATGCCATAATTGATGGGATAGTATAACCAATATCAGCGAGTAAATGTGTATAGTTTATTTGCAAGTAATATATAGTAGTAGACGTATGGGGTTGCTGGTGGGTCGGTGGGTAGGGGAGGGGACTTGAGTGGACATATTTTTGTGTATGGTAGTATAGCTGATAATCACGTTTGAGGCTTGACAAGTTGCCTACCCCTCAGGCTTATATCAATGCTATACCTGGGCCAGACGAAAAACTTTTGCATCCGATCGTACGCTGCATACAGGTCAGAGAAATGAATCAATCAACTTGAAACTTTTTCTGAAGGTTGGTGTCATACCAGAATAGGTTGAGATTGTTATTTAGAGGAATCGGTCCGAAGGTTTTTCCGTAAAATAATCGGAAAGTTTGGAAAATCCTCATGAGAATAACCCGGAGGAAAAATACTTGAAAACAAGAATTTTTCAAAAGCTCTCAAATTCTCACAAAATATGAGAAATACTATAATACACCTTTTCAGATATTTTTACAACAATCGAATGAGAAATAATGAAGAAAACGCAATAAACGTGTACATTTTATTGAATATTTGGATCAATTGGTTTTGCAAAGTGTTTATGCGACAGGTTGCAGGTTACTATAAATATCAACAAGTTGCAGGTGAGGTTTTTGAACGTTTGAAGCACAGCCTTCTTTATTCAGATCATTCTTCTCTGATACTGCCCTTTCACTCGGGGTATGCTTTCCATGTTAACCGATGTCCAATTATTTTAGTTTACAAAATAGCCGATGGTGCCGTTGTTTCCAGACCATGACGTCACTTTCCAAAGATGTTCAAGTAAATCAGTTTATTTGAAGTGTCATATCTGCGAAGATACGAATAACTTTGGGAATTTCCGTAAGATAATTTGAATTACGCACGCACTCTATTAGGCCGTGACTTCGCGAGGTCACCAACTTGTAAATTTGTTTATGATAATAAATGATATGAAAGATTTTATTCAATAATATAATGGATCCGGAATATCACCGGGACAAGTTCTTGAATGATGTTCATTGCTTGGGTCAACATAAATATCGTTCACGTCTAAATCTGGGTAAGCCTATAGGCCCTAGCCAAAATGTAGATATGACATAACCTCAATAACGTCGCAAGAGATTGACAGTATATTGTGACAAGAATGACAGTTGAAAAGAATGACAATTGTTCGAAGTTGGAACTTTAGATACCAGGGTGCAGTACATACCAGACCATGACGTCATTTTTGCCTGCGCGAGCAAATATGCGCGAATCCGTCAAAATGGCCCGAGTGAAAGGGCAGTATAAGAAATGAATGATTTGAATAAAGAAGGCTGTGGTTTGAAGTAAGTCAATGTTTGTGGATGTAAATTTAACTGACAAGTTATTTTTCATTCTAGATTGCCTTACTTCTAAGCTCATCTCACAACGCGCATCCCGCGTTTTCCTAGTATATATAATGGGAGGTGGTTGAATATGAATGGGCCTATATAATCAGCGTGTTTTTGTCCAATACGCTTATGTCTTTTGGGTACCTCTAAAGTGAACTGTTGAAGCGGTTGATTGTTTGATCTGGTATTGTGAGTTAGTGGTTTTTCATCTTATTTATAATAACTGACGTGTGTATAGGTATGTAGGATTACTGCTTTGAAATAAATTCTCTCAACATCTGGCATGTTAGTTTCTTCAAAAGTAAATTTAGAGGAGTATTGCTTATGTTTATTCAGTATGATTTTGAGCAAAAGGTTTTGAATCTGTAAGAGTGGCAGAATATTTGATTCATAGGCGCCGCCCCAGCCAATTATACCATATTGTAAAATTGATTGAGCTAGAGCTCTATAAACTTGTAGTAGCAACGATCTTTGAAGTATGCCTCAGTCGATAGAAGACGTATAGTAAGTTACGAATTTTATTGACGCAGGCATTGATGTGATCTTTCCATCTAATGTTTGTATCAATTATTATTCCAAGATACTTTATATTGTTAACCTTTTGTATTTCATAGCACTCGCATTGTATATTTAGTGGACAGTCAGTGGAATGTAATTTCAATAATTTATCGTCTGTAGGTTGTGTTTTATAGGTAATAGTAATAGGCAAATAGATAGTTTTAGTTTCATTCAATATCAGTATGTTATTGTTGAGCCAGGAGTAGATGCGTCCAAGTGATTTATTGGCTTTACCATATACCTTGTCCCAGTCTGAATCTTTGAAAACAAGAGCGGTATCGTCTGCATACGTTATTATTTCATCATCAAAATGAGAATTACAAAGATCGTTGATATCAGATCGTTTATATGATAAATATCGTTTATGTTCATATCAAGATGCATTGAGGGTTGCGTTTGTATGCGGCCGGAAGATGGTGCCTTCACTTATCTTGAAAACACGTACCATACCGTGAGAACTTTTCAGTGTAATATGGATATAGCTGCTCTATCTGGTGGTGTTTTGTGGAAACGGCTGATAGGCTGGCAAACTTGATGCCAGCGAGCCGATCTTGAACGCAACGTTAGTTCTTTTTATCACCACTGATCTACGCACGGTCTATAGTACTTTGAACGTGGCCAGTGAATCGGAACATATTTTTAACATGGGAGGGATAGGAAGTGAAGACACCATCTTCAACGGGAAAACGCATCCCTCAATGCATCTCGGTTCATATTCAACGTTGACACTGATGATGCCACAATTTCGGTGGGTCCTCTTCGAAGAACTTTCGTCCACGAAAGATGTAGTTCGTCATCCAGATAACACACATAGGTCTACATTTCATCGTCATGTGTGCAATTTGTGCCATTTCCAGGATCATATGATCTCTCAAGACGAGGTTCATGATGAAAAACGCAACTCCATCTTTCGAAATCGTCAAATCCTTGGAGTTGGTATTTTATTTGACCTTGTTGTGCATACTCTTGTTTCAATTGTCGCATAACACAATATTCTTTCCGATTATTTTTCAATAAATGATCCGCAGTCGAGCTCTTCAGAGCTTTGCGAATATCACTTGACTGATCAATCATTCAAATGTATGTTCTATGTTCTTCTGTTGAATAAAAAATTAAGATACAGCGATATTATGTGGTTATCAAAGTTTTTGAAATTGTCCAATTGGTGGACAAGTCTAATATTGTGGACACAAATTCAAATGTGACTTCGGTTCATTCCAACCACGAGCTGAAATGAAGAATTATTCTTGCCCTTGGGTTCACCTTGACTATTTCTATTGAACGCTGAAAACTATGATGTAGAAATAATTTTGACATTCACATAAATTCAAGTATCGCAATTAATTATAGCTGTACCTCATCACAGGGTATGGAGTGATTTATTGATATGCAAATTGAAAACACAACTTGAAAATATGTAGATTTCAAATTCTGACCGGATTCACATGCGAGTTTCACCTTTTGAAAAAGCGTTGAAAACACCACTGTTCTTCGATCGGGTGGCAATTGTTGTTTCATGTAGGTCTGATCTATTCCAGAAGACGAACTCTCCTGGGAGATGTTTTCAACTCTGACTCCGATGCGTTCCAGTCGTTTATTGTTCCCGTCACGATCAAGAACTTTGTCGAAATAGTTTATGCTCCGTCGCAATTCCATTGGAGTAGAACTAGAAAATAATTGCATTCAGAAAAATAACTTTTTATTGTAATTCATGTTTTACTCTTGTTTTATGTTATTATTCCTCCATTTCGAACAAGCTTTTCATCTCTCATTCCACATTTTATCATCATTATTATTATACTATCTGTTCTGATCATTTGAATCTATATTTATATTGGGTTCAACGACGCTCTTTAATGATGACTGCGATCTATTGGCATTGGTGAATGATAAATTTCAGATGGTAACATGATGAGATGAAAGGTTATTATTATGTGATTTCTTGAATAGTGAGGAAGAGTAATGTCGTGGTCTCTTGTTAAGGTACTTGTAAACCTTGCACTGAAGAATCTACAATTTTGACATTCTTTAACTTTTTTCTTTTGATTCAAGTTGATATTAATCTAGTTGGACGTGACAGTTTTTTCACATCGTTATACATTATTTTAAAGAAGATTGAAACGTTAATTTTTGAAAACAGACAAAACTTGTGGCAAGGCATCTCAGTCTCCATCAACACTAGGATGCTGATTTGAGTCTTATTTTGTTTGACCGACATCATAGAGTGAAAGTATGGTGGATTATAGAACTGTGACCACTAGAAGTATTTTATTTGAATTTCTACATGTTTGTTATTTTTTCTTGTACTTTTCAACCAAAAATAATTCAAGATGATGAATTAAAAATCACTATCACACAAATTTCAATCATCTTTCATACTATTATGCTTTTGTTATCAAGGAATATAACAGTGAAAAATAGCCTCCTATCTCAATATTGAGTACATACATTATTGTTACAAGTTTATGAAAGTGTAGTAATTCAAACTTCTCATATAAGCAGGCTTGAAGTTGAGGCTACTTTGAAACAATATAGAATTCCTCACAAGTGTAGACATGGAATTAGGCACTCAAATCTATATCACCAAGTGATACATATTATTCATTCACGAAAGAAATATAATCCGTATTTAAAAAGGTTTGCATGTTTGAGAATCAGGTAGAACAAATACATCTTTATTTTTAAAAAAGTGCATTTCGAAGGTATACAAGTACATTGAGAAAACATCTCAGTATCGACATGTATTACAGATGGGAACGACAAACAAAAATGTCAGATACATGACGGAAATCGAATCGTGGTCTCCTGAATGACGCTTCAGTGTAAAAACCACTCGGCCACATGTCGCAGTTTATACTATCTATGAGGATAGTGGTGGTAACAATGTTCTGTAACTGAAGTCACTGTCTTTTTTTTAACGTATTCCTGAAATGTCCTCGATCCAGTTGGATGTTGGATACTCTTGAACTCATCGATATCAATGCCTCCAGGCTCTAAAGTCAGATTCGATTCCACGTGACAATAGAGATCTCGGGAACAGCCTCGTATGTAGATCTGGAGGCAACAAAACAGTCACGATTGAGTAGCTTTTCCATGTAGACACGGCAACCACTCCGAAGCTTTTCGTTGCATTGTTTGTTTATGCATACATTGCTGCGGGGACGAGTAATATCGACTGATAAAATATCAAATCTAACTCTTCGCAAAAGTCTACAATGGAAAATATTCCATATTCATTGAGAAAATATCGTATATCCTTCGATTTGAAGTTATCTAGATTGCATGAAACCCACTGAAATCGAAATCAGACAAATGTGTTGGATCCTAAACCTTATTGAAATCCGTAACTTTTGAAATAGTAGCTATAATCACAAATGTTTAATGAGAGTTGACTCATTTCGATTGATGTCACCTATTGTTGAAACGACAAGCAATCAATCGAACAGCAATTGAATTAAAACTGGTTCACCATCAGAATATGGATAGGTCATTATGAAATGGTAATGATGATATAGTGTTATATGGTGACATAGTTGGGTCAAAATAGCCTCTCATTTCAACTGTAGGTCAGTCAATAGCTCACTGGAAGATCTGGTTCACCGCCAACCTGAATCATCATTTTGTCTTGAAGATTTCGAGTTTCAGTGGCAGTGGCAACAACTCTCAGAAGTGGTTTTCACAGTTGTTTCTTGAGAGTGTCTGATTTGACGCACATAGTAAAATAAAATACCCGGAACACATGGATGGTAGTCACTCGACTATACAGTACAGTAACATGATCTAATTGATCGGAATTTGGCTTGTCCTAAAGGTTATAATAAGAAATAGCAATAAGAAATGGATACATTTCATCACTTCTCATATGAGCGTAGCGAAGACACCATCCCACTCTTATACAGCTTTGTCTGTTTTTTTTTTTTTTTTTTAAACACTGCACAGGTCGCATGGTTCGACTGATCAACATGAAACTTTTTTTGTTCAGGCAAACTTTCACATCTTGGAACTGTAAAGTTTTTGGAATGAATCGGTTGAATAGATTCTGAGAAATATCATGTCAAAGTTTCTGAAAACCCCATAACATTAGGCTGAGTAAGATAATTTGAAAAAATGAAATCTCTAAAAAAAAAAAAATTTCCTCCTAATGTTAACACATGAATGATACACATAATCTCCATTTTGTGAGCAATTTGAACCAGCCGTTTCGAAAAGAAAATTAAAATGAGTGTTTTCATTCATCAAATATATGGAAATGATTAATAGCAGAATTGGGTTGCTAAGATTCACTGCTTTCTAGATTCGATATTTGCCCAAGAATGAAGTATTCTTAATATTCGTCAATGCGTGTAGGACTAGATTACCAGAGAAGATAAAGTAGCAGGTGTAGGACTCTCATTATACCTAATTCAGATATCTCGCTCATCTTACAACGCATATTTCGCGTTTGACTTGTATCAATCAACATGAGAAGCCTATACGACACAGTTTTCATTGTGAGCGCTTACATGGGAACGCCATCATCCATTTCGCTTATACTTTATAAAAACACTCTTATTTCTTAATGACTTATCCATATCTCAATTGTGAACCAGGCCTTAACCGTTCAATATATCTGATGGATCAGTTGGGTCTATTGCTCTGGTAACGATTATTCAAGTCATTTGTTACCCAACAGCACGGTGTAGTGATACCAACCTATATGATCATAATATAAAGAAGGTGATCCAACCCCCATACTGCTGACATGGGAGGCATCTGTGGTTTCTTGCAGTCATTACAGAGCCAAAGGTCCCGATTGCCTGTCGCGATTCAGCGGATTCCCTAGTGAACTTAGATAAGAGTAGTCACGGTATCGGTGACATTGTTAAACTCATAAAATCTATAATTTTCGTGAAAAAACAAATGCAACTGCTAACGTTATAATTACTAAGCCGTGTTTAGCATTTTAAAGTATTGTTGTTTATATAGTTCGATATAGAAGCGATAGTTGCGCTACATGCAATCGGGACCCTGGACTCGGAAATAGACTGACCCCGGAAATATTCCACTTTCAAGACCCGAGTTAGAGCACCTCCTTCATAATATGATGGAATAGGTTGTTATTATACTTACATCGTTTTCAGTAATCCACCATTTTGTTTTCCTATTTGACCATTGTTTATGATCTATGACAATGATGATCCACAATTAACCATCAATTATTAATAATCATCTAGTTTATATAGTTCATAATTCACACTTTATAATCAGGATTCATTGTGCGATCTCGACATTTTTGCACACTCTTGTCTTCATGAATTTGAAATTGTTCATAATTGAATTCAAATATGACATGGATATCAATCTGATACAGAGTACAGAATTAGATCCTGCTTGATGAAATATCGAGTTTTCAATTCGCATTGACAGGAAGTTTTGATTTCTGGCAGCTTATTTCAAGGTCTGATGAATGTATTTGAAACTGCAGTATTCTTGTTTCCGTCGTCATGGAGATTTTTGCAGATGAGATTTTCACGAGACTTCATCATCATTAAAACCATCATCTTGGATTACAGAGTCGTGTATAACTAATGTTGTTAACTCGGTGAGCAAACTTTATATAACCTAATAACCTCAATGTTCTTAACGTGTATTAATATATTCTGAAATATAAATCACGTTCATCAATTACGTCAAGTTCACCATAACATCTACAGTTTGTTGGATGAATTATATCTCGATCAAATATCAGTTTTTTTCTGATGGGTTCACCCTTGTATTGTCTCTTTCAAACGATCCTATCTCACACCTTCAAATGCATGATTGATAAACAATGATTCTGGGTGAAGTATTCGTTGTTGTTGAGATGAAAATGGGAGATACAAAATATGAAATGATGAAAATAATTGTTTCCATTGGAATCAGATGTGAATGTAGGGATGTATTCAGAGTAGGTTACAGTTTTCTGTTCATCTGATACCATCCTCATTGACACAAGGTTCAGCCACGTACGAAAAATACTCTACTGTTGGTGATTGTTCAACAGCTTGGTCCAAAAGTGTAAGTCCTTGTTCTACCTGTTTTCACTCTGTGATATTGCGTAGTATAAATCAGTAATGAAACTAACAGAAAAACGACTTTCACTCTTGTTCCAAGTTTCAACTATCATGAAAAATGTGTATCTTGTCTTATCTTGTTTGTTTATCTTGTCATCGACTCGATTATTTTAGATTAGGAAAGTTTTTTTCTGATGAAATTTTTCAAGTACTCATCAAAGAATTATATGATTTACTATGTTTTTCAACGTAGCTAAAATATCTAGAGCATAAATGTTGAATCATTGAATCAATAAAGATAATCGAATTCGAGATATGAGGAACAATTGAAACCAACCTGACCTGAAATGGTCGTATCTGAATGGGAATGTAGAACTGGTTTATAGTACACCAATAATTTCACCCGATTCGGAGAGGAAAATAAGAATGCATTGTTGTTTGGAAGGAAAATGTGATGGCTGAATTGGGAATGGAAATGTCTGTCCTCGGATATGAAACGAAATCGATATTCAGTAAATTGAAAACTTCAAGAGTGCATGAAAAGAGTTTATAGAATGTGACTAGACGTGAGTTTAATCAAATATTGTAGTGACTGCTGGAATATATGAATTTTGTACGCACCATCTAGCGACAGAGCGTGCATTATAGATCGTGAGAAGGAATATATCACCGATTCGAGTTATGGTGTGCAGTGAAACTTTGAATAAACATCAGAATATGAATATATGAGAATCTGAACAGCTGAAAATTTTGAGAAAAAAACAATGAGCATTCGCGATTGATTCTCGAGGAACAAAACTGAAAATTTCAATGAACCTGATACAAATTAAACCAAACAAAAAAATGTATTGTACAAAAAATTGATGAAATAATCTGAAAGTTTTACCGGAAATGGGAAAATAATCGCTTGTCGATTTTCTAAATCCATTTCAATTTCCATCCAGCACGTATACTATTCGACATTTCGTCACATTCACTTCGAAAAAAAATCATTTTCAATATTGAAAATTAACAAATTGATCCGCAAGTTTCACCGGGAATGGGAAAATAATCGAATGTCAATTCGTTGCATGAAAATGTTTTCTGATATCATTCTCATTCACATCCATCACGTATGTACCACACTATATCAATCCGTTCTATCACATTTCCTTCAACAGAACAATTATTCCGAAACATTCGTTTGGAAAGTCCCTCGATGGAACTTAAGTTTGATATTCTCGTGATGTTTTCACTCTAGAATCGCCAGCAAGTTTCCGGTAAAACTCGCCTAACAGACTTGCTCTGTCGTACAAACAAGTTGCTTCCGGGCAGAGTCACATGCTCGCTCGTGCAGGATACAGTTTTACCGACGCTTTCAGCTTGAAAACACTCCACAAAAGAAACAATCACTGATCTGTAAAAAAACAAAAACAATTTGCAAAGTTGTTTTATCAATTGAGCGCAGTGTATCCCAAGTTGCCAGATTAGCGAAGTGTTTGTATGAGAATGTACTATATATATGTATATATATATATATATATATATATATATATATATATATATATATATATATATATATATATATATATGTATATACATATATATATATATATATATATATATATATATATATATATATATATATATATATATAAATATATATATATATATATATATATATATATATATATATTTATATATATATATATATATGTATATATATTCATATATATATAAATATATATATATATATATATGAATATTTATATATATATATATATATATATATATATATATATATATAAATAAATATATATATATATATATATATATATATATATATATATATATATATATATGTATATATATATATATATACATATATATATATATATATATATATATATATATATATATATAGATATATATATATATTTATATATATATATATATATATATATATATATATATATATATATATATATACATATATATTCATATATATATATATATATATACACATATGTTTATTTATATATATATATATATATATATATATATATATATATATATATATATATATATATATATATATATATACATATATATATATATATATATATATATATATATATATATATATATAAATATATATATATATATATATATATATATATATATATATATATATATATATATATATGCTATGATTATTTTCCGGATTGGACCGCTTACCGTAAAAAACAGGCAGAGTAGACGATTGTCTACGCATTGTCAAATCTTCGCAACGTTTCGAGTAGATGACACTACCCATTATCAAGCGCCATTCGTACTAACTTCCC
>OZ023328.1:12788115-12813115 GCA_964007535.1 Brachyptera risi | reverse complement strand
AAATGTATTAGGAAATAAGATTGCAGTGATATAATTGTTTGGATGTCAATGTGTATATATATATATACTAGGAAAACGCGTTGTGTGTTTCCGCGTTGATGAATGAGCGAATAAAAAAAATGAAGTAATTAAATAAACGAAAATCGCATTTTTTAATTTTTCACTCCAAAACGTCACATCTGATTATCATAAAAGTCCGTGATAATGTGTATTATTATGTTGTTCGAGTTCTGTGGAAATTTGAAAGATTTCGGAGAACATTCACTTTGTTATTTTTTTCGCCCGGCTTATTCATATGGGTTTTTTGAAAACTTCAAAATGATTTATCTCAAGAATTGTAGAACCGATTTTGCCTCAAAACTATACAGCATCAATTCAGATAGGGGTTCATGTGTGTGCCAAGGTTCATCATGATCTGAATGTCTGTTTGACCTGTAGAGCGCGAACAGAAAAAAAAAAAAAACACATCCGATTTTTCAAGTACAGTGAAATTGAGTCTTCGCTACGCTCATCCAATAATAACCAATCCAAAGATAAAAGTTACGATTATGTTCTAGCTCATGCATCCATCAACGCGGAAACACATGACGCGTTTGCCTGGTAATAATCATCATCATCATCATCATCATCATCACATTCAAACCTATAGAATTTCCATCATAACAACGAACCTTTGGAGGATAACAGTAATCGCGTTCAACGGGTATGGGAAGTTCACTCCGATGTGTACGATGGAAATACTGACATCAAGTTAGGTGAAGTTGTAAGAATCCTAAGAAATAAAGTCATACTTTTGTTACAGAAAAGTTGAAAGTTGTGTATTAAATGCATGCATCAACGAAAATAGGTCGATCCGAGTATCAATGCTGTTATGATATAATGGAATGAGTTTATGAACACAAACATTCATTAAAATAAGAAATAGCAAATGGCTGAAGTAGAAATGTTACAAAGGAGCCTGTTCGAAGAGCTCGTAGAAAAACTCGACGTTCAAGCTTCGAAAGTGTGGGGAAAACTCTGCGTTTGTTCTCATCGCGGTGTTTTTCAATTAGTGTACACGTCTTGCCACCTTTACAAATATCGAAGAACTGTTTATTTTATTTCTTATGAAATGGCCGACCTACTTTTCGATGTCACAAACTTATTCATATAACTACATTTGTATCACATCATGAAATATAAATACGTCTCCATTTTTGCTTCTTGTTTCAATTATTTAGTTCTTCAAGTTATGTAAATATCCATTAATATTTGTAATTGAATATGAATCACGAGATAAAATCAATCAACTTGTTACATGCGAAGTTATTTCTATTCACACATATGTTCCATGATTTTTCAATTTGGATAATTATTCTGTTGTGAAAAAATAAATTGAAAATTGAATTTCTACTATTCTTCACAACGGTTCATCACTAAGATTGAGAATATGAATATAAATATCATATCACATACCAAATGAAACCATTTAGCACTCACTTTTATTTTCATATTGGTAACAATTAATGTATTAACTTTTATTTTGGTACATCCACAGTTAAAGTCGAATCTCCGTTTGGTCAGCCAAGTCAAAAGAGTGATGCAGAAATCTTGTAATTTATTTTAAAAATCACCTTATCCTAACATATTCTTAGAATAGCATGAGAAAATGTAGACTTTACAATATTATAACTCTTTGCCGTGAGTATGTATTTATTTTATCTTAATTTTCATTAATAACCATACCTTTGTTAATGTAAATAACTTGACATTTGTATTGGAATACGTAGTGTTCATAGTACCCAACCTAACAAAAATACATTTTATCAAAATGTGAAGTTTTAATACGAAACAGAATCATGTTTATTGTCCGTTTATTGACAGTGATCAGTTTGATTGTTACAGTTTACATTAGATCATAGAATAGAGAAATGGACTATGTATCATTTTCTATCTAAAATACATCGAAACGTCATAAATATAAATATGTTGCCAACATAATAATCAGGTCGCAGCATGATGAACATCGTGACAACAGCGCTTTGTATATAAGACCGCCCACTCAAACAGCTGTTGTAACTTTGTTGATTTGTCGTGGTAAAGCAATGGCGCCTGTTTCACCGAAAAGGTCATTAAAAGGAAGATTAAAAGGAAGATTTATTCGGAAAAAAGAATTTAAACGGCGTGCAAGAGTGAGCGAAGTGTCCAAAATTGTTCCCGACATTGCAGACAATGTGTTTGGTATAACTGTTACTGGTAGGCGTGTTGTACTGATAGAATTATTAGCACAAGAACTGTGGTGTATGCCATGCAATTTACCTCTCTCTCTGCGAAATATTCTAAGTGAAACCCATATGGGACTAAATAGCACTTTCACAGTATTCTGCTACAAGTGTCGAGCAGTTTACAAAGTGCATACATCAGGAAAAGTGCCTCAAGATAATACTAGTGGAGGAAGACCAGTATACGACGTGAACTTGAAGGCAGCACTTGGTAAGTTTTCACTGGGCTCACTCCATTTAGATCTAAACCATAATACAAGTTTTGTGTCCAAACCTTGAGGCCTGGGCCCTAATTATGGGAGAATGTTCTCTATTTTGTCGAAGTTTAGCCGTAACTAATATTGCACAAATGGAATCAGCTTGAAATAGGCCTAGCATTAGTATAATAAGCATGATCAGCAATATATATATAGGCCTAGGGCCTAGTGTGTGCAAGTATTTGGCAACTTATCAAAAAAATAACATGAATCTCCTATGGTGGCCTAGGCCTACCTGATTTTCTTTTTTTTTTTTAATGTTGCTTAACGACCCCACCAACAGCTAGGTTATACGGGGGTACGAATGAGCGGATGATGATGAAACGATGAAGTGTTGATAGGTGAAAGGACGTTTACAAAAACCCATGCCTTGTGCGGGACTCGAACCCACGCCCAACGGTGACTTCAGTTACTACCGCTAGCGATAATTGACTTAGCCACCGGGGCGGCTGATTCGTCTGTTATACTTTCATTCCTACCTATCAGCAGCCAATCAAATCATTCTCCATTTCATTCATTTCTCCATGATTTTCTGAATAGTAATGTATTTGTATTTCATATTCCAGGTATAATTGATGCTGGTATTGGAAGTCAGCAATTAAATTCAGTGCTAAGTGTTTTGAATATACCCACAGTATTCGAGCATCTGTTGAAAAGACATGAAAGAAAAGTTGGACCGGCAATAGAATGTGTGGCAAAGGAGACTTGTACGGCCATGGTTAAAATCGAGAGGGATTTATCGGTTACATACCCAATAAGTGAACACGCTTCCATGAAAGATAGACATGAGTTGGATTTAATATTGGAAAGTGTGTTTGAATCGTATGCTCGGTCGTCGCCCGCCTCTATTATTGTGGCGCCTACTGATACCGAAGCAAGTTCGCGTTCTGTAATCGTTCACTCCACACCGAAGTCATCGTCTTCTGCGACCTTCAGACCACCATCGACATCGTCTTCTGCGACCTTCTGTCCACCATCGACATCGTCTTCTGCGACCTTCTGTCCACCATCGACATCGTCTTCTGCGACCTTCTGTCCACCATCGACATCGTCTTCTGCGACCTTCTGTCCACAATCAACATCGTCTGCAGCGACCTTCAATCCAGCATCGACATCGGTTATACAATATGCATCGTCTATCACAGAAAGATCTTCCGTCATCTGTGAAACACCACAATACAACACCGCAATAACTACACCTACACCGAGTGAAAGTTCATCAGTGGCAGCTCTACAGCCGTCAGTAGACGACACGACTACAACTCCATCTCCAGTCAGCAGCACAGTGAATGATGATTCACAAAATAAAACCATTCAAATTGCAGCTACATTTGATGCAGGATGGCAGAAGCGAGGAAATGGTAGATGCTACAATAGTCAATCAGGTAAACAGTGACTTTCTTTGCAAATCAGCGTTAGAATTACCTGTGGACCAACTGTACAAAAGTATTATGATTTAATGTAGAGCACTCATGTGTGATATTCTGTAAATACACAACATAGAGACTAACCTTGCATAATCTTAGAATAGATTCTATCAAGTTTTTACTTGAATTGGTCAGGTCAACATTTTAAAAATATACACAGGCCTAACCATTTACATTACAAAACAAAAACAAGTATTTAAAATACTATTAATTTTACTCAATTGGACACTATGCCCTACGATATATCGTAAGGCCTATACAAGAAGTATTTTTGAAAAATGTGTTTCCCAATTTTAATTTTTTGAAAGATTCGAAAAATGTGTTTTCTCAATTTGAATTCCAAAACTAATGTAGGCCTAATACGTGAAACTATTTGTGTAGGTCACGGAGCAATTATGGGATTCCACTCGAGGAAGGTGTTGGATTACGCTACACGATGTAAACTATGTCGCCGGTGCCAGAACAACGTCCCGAAGAACAAACACGACTGCAGGTGTAATTTTTCTGGCAGTGCAAAAGCTATGGAGCCAGACATAGCTGTTCAGTTGGTGGCACACAGTGCTATTCTTAAGCAAGAAGATGTCGAGGTTGCAGTTCTTGTAGGTGATGATGATGCATCAACTATGGCAGCTCTGAGGAGGGATGGAGTTGCAAATATTGAAAAGTGGTCTGATCTTAATCATTGCAAGAAGGGTCTTGCAAATGCCCTTTACAGGCTTAAGAATAGAAGACTAGATACAAAAGTTATAGGTTATTTGAAACGTTGTTTTGCGTATGCCATTCTTCAGAATAGAAATAATCCCATTGGCCTCAAAAATGCAGTTCAAAACATTCCAAGCCATGTGTTCGGCATGCACGATGAGTGTAACGAAGAATGGTGCCGATTCAAAGCGAACCCGTTTCCTGTCACAAAGTACACCTCATTGCCCCGCGGAGAATGTTTAACGGGAGATGCTCTGCTTACGTCCCTTAGAGACATCTTCAATAGATTTGCCAAGAACGCAGACAAGATTGCCCCTTGCGCCTCTACTCAAGCTAATGAGGCACTCAACTCGGCTATTTCCGCTAAAAACCCCAAATCGAAATTTTACAGTGGGAGTGAATCAAACGATTTTCGTGTGGCCGCTGCTGTGAGCCAAGTAAATATAGGCTCTCAGTATGTCATCTCCATCAGTAAAAAACTGAAGTTATCACCGGGGAAACATACCCTATTCTACCGACAACGATTGGACAGAATTAGAAGAAGAACCAAGGCTTATCAAAGCACTCTACCAGTTAAAAGAAGACGTTTACTATTAAAGGGTGCGCGTAAGAGTACTGCAACGCGGAATGAGAATCGTGAAGGGGTATCATATGAGTCTGGAATGGACATGCTGGCTGTTTCCGTAGAACATATTCCAGAACCCACATTGCATCTACCAAGTACCATTGCTGTAGCTGATTGCAAGTTGGTATTCTACGACTTGGAAACTTCAGGTTTGACGCCGCATTCTTCAGAAGTGGTTCAGATTGCAGCGGTAGTCGGGGAGGAACAGTACTCGTGCTACGTGTATCCTAAAAAGATTCCGCCCAAAGTGACAGATGTGACTGGCTTAGAATTGCGAAACGGACACTTGTACCTCGGGAATGAAATAGTTACAACCACAACGGAGGTTTTGGCATGGGAAGGGCTTTTAAACTTTTTCATACAGTTGCATGCACCCATAGTACTTGTAGGCCATAATGTTAATTTTGACCTGCGGTTTACTGTTAAAGAAATGAAGGAAATCAACTGTTACGAGACATTTTCTCGAATTGTTTATGGTACAGTCGACACTTTGAAAGTTTTGAAGAAGGTACTACCGGGTAGAGAAAATTATAAACAAGTTACCATAGCGGACGAACTATCTGCAAGCGATAGTACTTTTGGTGCTCATAATGCAATTGGCGATGTTTTGACATTGAGAAATATTATCAATAAGCTGCTGATCACTGAAGAGAAACTGAAGGAGTCTTGCGAGTCTTTGAGAAGTCAAGATGCCAAAAAATCAAAAATTGCCTCCATCAAGAAGAATAAGAGTACGTTGGATGTGTTTAAAGGTGTCATATCAAGAATAATGATTAGTAAAATAGCTTCGGCTAATTTACAGCTAGATGACCTACTGAATGCATTCCGACAGGGTGGAGAGCAAGGCTTAAGAATTCTGTTTTCTGAAAATTGCAGTGGCCAACCGAGGGTTACAAAAAATATTAAAATAGTGAAGATAGTCTGCTCAGTGTGCGAGCGTATATGCCAACCGACAGTACAGTAGATAAATACAGTCTTCTTGTAAATTGTGATTAATTTGTTCTTGTAATTTTTGTAATTGTTATTGACGATATGTTTCATTACCGGTATAGTTATTCTATGTTTTTTGTGTATTGGTTGTCATTTCTTCATTTCGCACATAGTGTATCTAAATTTGAATTACAAGCAGGTTCTTCAAACTCAACTTGGCTTCTTTCTTTTAGAATACGGTCTCTGTCAGCAAAATTATGAAGTTTTCAGTGCTAGTGCTGGGGTAGGATCATGTCCATTTAGGTCAAGTTCAGCAACCAATCAATTTGTATCATCTTGTAACTAGCCAATAGGGTGAATTGTAGAAATGATATTTTGGAAAATGTTGTACCAAAATTATGAGAAAACGCTGACCTTCGTCTGGTAACCATCCACGGATGCTCTTCCTAAACTACACTGTAATCTTACAATTTAATTTAATAGTTTCCATTTATTCACAAGTTTCTGTGTTTTTTATGTTGGATCCCTAAATATTATTAGCCGTGGTGTGCAGGACTGGGCCACCGGGCAATTCCCGGTGGGCCGCTGGCGGAATTGATATCAAAATGGGCCGGTCATGTACCCGCGAATATGTTTTGCTACGTTCGTTCTGTTGTTTCACTTCAACGTTCCACTTCCATTCCGGGTTTTACCTAAATTATAATATCTACGGTAGTGGAACAAGTATTAATACTATAAGTACTAAATATATTATATAGTATAAGTATGAGTACTGAATAGGTCTAGGGTATGTGCAGTTAGGTCTTACTGTTGAATAACAGTATTTTTGAGCAGGTTCCTATTGTTTTTCATTATACATTTATCGTTATACTTGCGGGGTGATTGAAGACAGTACCGGTACCTGATTTTTACTTGAATTGCTTTGAATAAGCATATGAAACTTTTTGTGAATATGTAAACTTATGCAACTTATACAATAAAATATGGAAATCAAAAGCTAAATTTGATCAAATGACTGTCATTTATGCATGTTCCTATTGTTTATCGTGAATGAATGAATGAATGAATATTAGAGTTTTAAGGCGCATCGACAGCGAGGTCATCGTTACCGGTATACCAGAGCTTATGAACATGGGTATTGAATATCCCTATGTTTTAACTACAGTTCTGATTTCATACTTCAATTAAAATGACATTGTGTATGCCTACATATTTATGTAAATATTCAAAATATATGTGATATAAACCTACATGTAGGCCTAATCAAAATAAAAAAAAATTAATGTGAATACGGTATACATTTGAATATATTTCAGTATCGTCATACATATAGTCCTACACTGTAGGACTACACTTTTAAAAAATAATTATATCCATGATTCAAATAATCTGCTCTTGATCATAATCTTGATCTGTCACGCCCTTTTCAAGATGGATGCCATACCAGTCTGAACCATGTTGCCAAGTCATTTACGCATTGGACTCTCGACTTTCAATTATCTGGAAAAGTAATACCGCTTGCCATATTTTTCTCACGGCTATTGTGTTTAAAAAATAACGATCTTCAAAATAAGACGTTTTTCAGTAATGTGACATATATTTTAGGCAGTAATATAGCGATTTGAAAGGCAGAAAAAGCTCGGTTTTTGACGTGTGCTATGTTAAAAGATAGGCTGGGAAGATGCAATGAAGTAATTATTGTGACCTCATAAGTACCGCTACCTACATATATTTTTTGCTTATATAACGTAACGTGACTAGATCTATGTATTCATAACATTTCAAGTGAATCTCAAGTGCATGAGGTAATGGCTGTTAGACTTTAAGCCACCTTTAGTGGTTTTGTGGGAACTGTGAAGACTTTATTTTGTTGTGTATATTTTGTATACATTTGTATCACGTTCTTTCATTGGAGATAAGAGAAAAGAGTTTGATTTGTACGCGAACATTTATATCCATATTTGATGTCAAGATCAACTAGGAGTCTTGAAACAGCAGAAGGTGCTGCTCCTAGCGATCCTTCTCATTCCGAATTCACCTCAATTGGAAAGCAATGATTGAATAACAAGATTTATATCATCACATGAACATCCTTCTGCATGGCTCTGACCAGATGATCACAACACTTTGCCAACGAGTGTAACAGTGAGAAAGTTACGCGTTATTAAAATGTATGAATGACAGAACGTAGATTCACGCTATGAAACCACTTATTGTCACGGACACAGCCTTCTTTATTCAGATCATTCTTCTCTAATACTGCCCTTTCACTCGGGGTATGCTTCCCATGTTAACCGATGTCCAATTTTTTTAGTTCACAAAATCGCCGATGGTGCCGTTGTTTCCAGACCATGACGTCACTTTCCAAAGATGTTCAAGTAAATCGGTTTGTTTGAAGTGTCATATCTGCGAAGATACCAATAACTTTGGGAATTTCCGTAGGATAATTTAAATTACGCACGCATTCTATTAGGCCGTGACTTCGCGAGTTCACCAACTAGTAACTTTGTTTATGATAATAAATGATATGACAGATTTTATTCAATAATATAATGAATCCGGAATATCACCGGGACAAGTTCTTGAATGATGTTCATTGCTTGGGTCAACATAAATATCGTTCACATCTAAATCTGGGTAAGCCTATAGGCCCTAGCCAAAATGTAGATATGACATAACCTCAATAACGTCGCAAGAGATTGACAGAATATTGTGACAAGAATGACAGTTGAAAAGAATGACAATTGTTCGAAGTTGGAACTTTAGATACCAGGGTGCAGTACATACCAGACCATGACGTCATTTTTGCCTGCGCGAGCAAATATGCGCGAACCCGTCCAAATAGCCCGAGTGAAAGGGCAGTATAAGAAATGAATGATTTGAATAAAGAAGGCTGTGGTCACGGACGATGAAGAGAAAAATGTCAAGGAAAATAATTCTCAATAAACCATTTTCGAAAAGAATGAGCCATCTAGCGGCGATCGTTTGAACTAGATCGGGATAATATTACCCGATTTCGAAAGTCCTATGCTGCCAATGCTGTTTAGCACGTTTGATTTATATTATTGTGCGTTACAGTGAACGTTTGAAGTTATAATATGATAGTTGTTTCAACATTTAAATGTTTACTATATACCGAGAGATTTACACACTGTCAGGGTGAGCAAGATGCAAGATAATGCAAGTTTCATATCTTGGTGTTTTGCCTTTAACCCTGTGGATAAGCGGGCTGACTTTTTGAACAGGTACTAAAACTCCCGGAATGCGATACCAGCGATCTCGGCTGCTAGGAGGCGGGATGCGCCTGCGCATCGAATGATGAAAATGGTCTATTGGAAATGAATAACCAATGAGTATTGCATTGGGATATTCTTCAAAGCTGTTATGGCAGTCATTCCCGACCTAACAGCTATCGAGAATGTGGAATGAATATTTTGGGAATTTTTTACTTATTCACATAATTATTCCAGGCAACCTGTTGGTGATCCTGGTGGTGACTTTATCCCGACGTCTGCGCAGTATCACCAACTTCTTCCTTGCCAATCTGGCCGTGGCTGACCTCTGCGTCGGAGTCTTCTGCGTCTTCCAGAACCTCTCCACTTATCTCGTCAAGAGGTGAGTCCAACAACTAGTTCCTTGCCCACCTAGCCGTGGCTGACCTCTGCGTCGGAGTCTTCTGCGTCTTACAGAACCTCTACACTTATCTCGTCAAGAGGTAGGTACGTACACAAATCCTTTTCGACAAACTTGTTGTAGCTGCTCTCTGCTTACGTCTCTCAAGTAGTTTTCTTCATTCGGGGCGGAATCTACTGCTGAGGTTTCATGAGGTGCTGAGAATCTACCATGAAATTGCTTCTGCATCGCGAATTTCTCGCCAATCTGTGGAATCTTCATACTACGGCATCTGTGATGTACAAATTGAATCACTGTACTCATTACTGCTCTAGCGCTATAGTTGAGAAAATTTCAGCAATTGCAGTAGAATTTTCGATCAAGTCGATGGCTAATAGCTCAACGGATGTATACCTATCGTTTCCATCGAGGAACTGAACTGATTTCACCGCAATCTTGTTTGTTGCGAGAGCACTGAATGTCAAGTTTTGATCAACTTTCGTTTCCCAAGTCGCACTTTTAATGAAGTGATCGAATGGTCAAGATGTCTGACAGCACTTCGATAAATTTGCGGCTCCTGAACCGATCAATGAAAACGATGTTGTTAATTCACCTCTTTCCATGTGTTCCAGTTGGGTGCTCGGAGACACGATGTGCAAGATGTACTTGTTCGTGCACAGCCTCAGCTACACGGCGTCCATCTTCATCCTGGTGGTCATCTGCATCGAGAGGTACTTCGCCATCATCCATCCAATCAGATGCAGGCAGATCCTCACGTCGACCAGGCTAGGGGTAGGAGAACGCAAACTCTGAATAATATTGTCACTAATTTGAAGACAGCACAGCTTATTCATCTGAAAATGTCGTAATGTATTTGAAGTTCCTCATCATCGGATTTTTTTTTTTTGGCTCCATCTGGTTCATTTTGTTGTCTGCTTCTGAGATATCTGATCTCTGACGCTGAGATTTTTATTTCACCTCCAACAGATGAGTCTCTTCAAGTGGTTTCTCTTGTCAATGTATTGTAACCTCATTGTACCGACTGAGTACTTCCATACTGAACATAGCCAGTCGTTCGACCAAGACTGAAATAAGAAGGAATGACTGATGTATGAAATAGTGTAGTTACTCCTGTCCGTGTGATTGAGAACTATTTCTAACGACCTCGATAGTATGTCAAGTTGATGGAATGGAGCTCTCTAAAATCTGTCCATGAGCATCTATATGAATTGAATACCTCCATTTTTTCCGTCTTTTAGCGCAGGTACTGGCTTGTTGAGGCATATTTCAAACTAGTTATATCCTTTTACCGACTGAGTACACTTTTATCACACATTTACCGACTCTCATGCATCAAACTCGTTATATTTGTTTACCGTCTGAGGACACTTGTATCACCCTCTCACCGACTGAGTACCCCTGTATCACCTTCTCACCGACTGAGTACCCTTGTATCACCTTCTCACCGACCGTGCACTCTTGAGTATCAGACTCGTTAATCCTTTTACCAACCGAGTACACATCGCATTCTTACCGACTGAAGACACTTGTACCACCCTCTTACCGACCGAGTACACTTGTACCATCCCCTTACCGACCGTGCACTCTTGAGTATCAGACTCGTTAATCCTTTCACCGACCGAGTACACATCACATTCTTACCGACTGAAGACACTTGTACCACCCTCTTACCGACCGTGCACTCTTGAGTATCAGACTCGTTAATCCTTTTACCGACCGAGTACACATCACATTCTTACCGACTGAAGACACTTGTACCACCCTCTTACCGATCGAGTACACTTGTACCATCCCCTTACCGACCGCGCACTACCGTGTTTCCAGCTGGTGATGGCCGGCGTGTGGGTGACCAGCGCCCTCTACTCGTCGCCGCGCTTCCTCTTCGTCGGCACGCTAACCACGACACTGGACAACGGGGACTCGGAGACGATGTGCATTCTCAAGCGCAAGATGTTCAACTCCGAGCTGTTCGACATGATCAACTTCGCCCTGCTCTACGTGGCGCCACTGTGCGTGATGACGGCTCTCTACTCGCGCATCGCTGTCGGTCTGTGGCACTCGAACCGCGACCTGGAGCGGCACGCCACTGACGCTGGCCAGGGAACGAGGGTCAAGTTCCAGTGCAAGCAGGTGGGTTGTAGATCATAACAAGTGGTGGACAAATTGTCGATATCAAGTTATTAAATCTATACCAGAATTCCATGAGATTGAATTTTATTAGAAGTGAATAAAGCGATGTATCACATATTTTATTCACAGTTCAGGTGACAATTGATCAAATATTATTCTGAATAACAAATGGATGACATATGGAATGATAATGAGGATGAAGAAGTTGAACTAAACTATAGTCGTAAGTCGTAGAACATACGTCTTCTATCACTTCTTTTCTCAGCTCATTCCACTTTTGTATTTTCCTATCAATCATGGAATGATTCCAATTTTCAATATTTGACTCTCTCTCAGTTTGATTTGTTATCTTGGTCACTTCACTGAATGTGATTGTAAATGTCGAGAACGATTGGAATGTGGAGTCGTTCCGTGAATCACCCATATATTGATAAGGATCGTGGTTATACTCGTCACATAAATCTTGATCGAACTTATTGTTTTGACTTTCCAACTGTTCAATGGTGGATCACAAATCATAGCTACAACATGAAGTATTGTATTCAGTTTAGTGGTTGAGAGAAGCGAAGACTCAATTTTGCCATAACCGAAAAAAAAGTGACTGTCTTTTTTGTTTTTTTTCGCGCTCCACAGGTCGAACGAAAATTCAAAATCCGTTGAAACTTGGCATACACAAGTTTCATTATCTATTTCGATACTGTATGGTTTTGAGGCAAAATCAGTTCAACCACTTCTGAGAAAACTCATTTTAAAATTTTCAAAAATCTCATTAGAATAACCCAGAGGAAAATATACGTAGAATAATTTTCATCTGAGACATCTCAAATTTTCAGAGATTTTTAATATGATGATGATACACATTATTCCGAACTTTCACTGAAATCGGATCAGCCGTTTTGATGTAAAAACATATATAATATAATTTTTGTGAATCACTCAAAGCTATCAAGATACCAATTGAATCCAAGCCACAGCTGTCACCCCTTAACTGTGAACGATTAAAACGCAAAGCCGTCTTTATTATCATGGAGATCAATAATGAAAAATAAGATGGCAGTGAAGTAATGGTTTGGATTTCAAGGTGTGTATATAAATATACTAGGCAAACGCGTTATGTGTTTCCGCGTTGATGGATGAGCTGGAACATATCAACTTATCTTTGGATTGGTTATTATATATATATACACATTGAGATCCAAACCATTACATCACTGCCATCTTATTTTCCATTAATAATTTATATGATAATAAAGAAGGCTTTGTTTTAATCGTTTACAATCAAGTGGTGACACTTGTTGCTTTGATTTAATAGGTATCTTAATAGCTTTGAATAATTGACACAAATAACATTATATATTTTTTTACATCGAAACGGCTGATCCGATTTGAGTAAAAGTTCGGAATAATGTGTGTCATTATCAGATTGAAGTTCTCTGAGAATTTGAATCCTCTCAGATGAAATATTTTTCACGAATGTTTTCCTCTGGCTTATTCTAATGGGATTTTTGAAAACTTTGGAATGAGTTTTCTCAGAAGTTGTTCAACCGATCGTGCCTCAAAACTATACAGCATCAAGTCAGATAGGGGTTCATGTGTGTGCCAAGACAAAAAAAAAAAAAAAAAAAAAAAAAACCAGGCACTTTTTTTTCGGTATAGTGTAATTGAGTCTTCGCTTCGCTCATCCAATAAAGTCTGAGACCTGATTGGTGAACTCCTCCTAATTTGAATTCCAGCCGTCTGTATTCATGACTTGGGCTGGAAGCTCCCCTCGTGCAGAGATACATTCAATATAAACAGTTAATTTAATACATTTCAATGCATTCAATAATGTAATATATTAATATTCCCGAGTGAGATTTGAATCCTCTTCTGACATCATAATAATCTCTGTATTGAAAGATGGCTGGCTTTGTCAGATAACAATGTCTCCCAATAAAGTTGAGGGCAAATAAGTTGATATATTGATGAGTTTAGAGAGCACAATTAGGGTAACTTGTTGTTCACTTGTTACAAAAATGTGTGACATTGCCCATACTATTCCAGACCGAGGATCCAGTGACCATCAGCCACATCACCAAACAACCCTCCACACGTCGCCCCGGGGGATTCACCCGACAAACCCAAGGTCACCACATGTCCTCCTCCCAGAACGTGTTGCGCGCGCGCCGCGGCGTCATCCGCATGCTGATCGTGGTCGTGCTGACGTTCGCCCTCTGCAACCTGCCCTATCACGCGCGCAAGATGTGGCAGTACTGGTCGGTCAACTACGACGGCGGCAGCACGTTCAGTTCGCTGTTCACGCCGCTCACCTTCCTCGTGACGTACATCAACTCGGCCGTGAACCCCCTGTTGTACGCGCTCATGTCGAGGAACTTCCGCAAGGGCATGCTGGAGCTGATGGGATGCTCGCTGAGGGGTGCCGGCGGCAAGGAGGAGACGAGGCAGAAACCGTTAGGCTCGTCGGTGGGACGCAGCTCGGTCAAGTCGACGAAGATGACCTTGACGCCGACGCATAGCACGTGACGAAAGGAGAATGAGAGGAAGTCGTCGATGAGGGTGTTGAAGGTGGCAAGTTTGAAGACGCACACCGGGTTGAGTATATCCATGTCTCATCTTGATGGTATGAACGGTGGAGGTAGAAACTGTTCCAAGGAAATACATTCGGGAGAGTATTGAGATATTTTTTATATCTTTGCGAAGAGATTCTGACAAGACGTTCATCTTAAAAAGTTGCAAGCGTCAGCTGAACGTGTGAGATTCCCAGCCGTAAACCAACTCTCACGAATGTAGTTTTCAAAGTATCATATTGATTATTTTTGCTACGTGATACATAATCTGGGTTCATGTTGTTGTATAAATGTGATGGAATACAGGTACTGAACTCGGTGCGTGATCGACTTATCGAACGAGTGAGTTCATATCAACTGACTGCCCGCTCTTGAATAAGTGATGAGTTGTCGGTCTTGGCTTTATTGAATCCGGATAGCGAACCTAACAATCAGTTTCATGACTACGGGAATCGATACAGGATAATCGACCTCAGCGGGAATCGAAATTCGGTCTCTTAAGAGATGGATCAGTGTGTTCTGTTAGCATCTGGTCCAGAGAACTATCATGTATATTTTTTAACAGTGACTAAATGATATATAGTTGTGAGTGGAACATCTCAAAGGCTTCAAGATTGAACACGCGCCCTTTCATTCATCATCCACGTCAGAATCAACAATTAGACTGATGTTCATTGGATAAAATGGAATCATTTGAGATGTTTCCAACGAATTGAAAGAAGAGTCAGAAAGTGATTTTGATAATTAACCTTTATGATGGATGCTATTTGAATTTTACTGAACGAGTGAATTCTTGAATTGGAATTGCATCAGAAACATTGTTATATTTTTATATAGGATCATTGAATCACTTGTGAGAAACATTATCTCACTTTATTGGCTACAATCTGGAGGAATATCAACAATGTCTCAATGAAATCGAGTGTGATTTGGTGATGTGAATTGGAAACTACTTTTTTTCTGGTCGATTCTATTTATAAAATATCTCCTTCCATTAAATGATTGTTTTTCATTGAATCATGGAATCTGGAATATTTCAACAGTCTGTTTGAATAGATCAATGTATATGATGTATGTCGGATCATGAGGAAATTTTGTAATTTGAATTGATACACACTTCAAGATTAATCCATGTTAGCCCATAGTTCGTTTTCTATATCAGCAAGAAATCGCAGTCTATGTGTTGTAAGATGAGCTATATGTATTATACGTGAAGTACTCAAAAGTTTCAGGGTTTGAAACTATCGAGCCTTCCTCATGACTTATATCCTCCCTCATTTCACACAATCTGATGATTACTCTAGCAAACTTCATAGTAATTATTTGACATTTCTTCAATTTAGTACATTATTTTCTAGACAAACTTGAGCCAATTTTTTAATTTTATGAAAATATTAATTGAGATGATAATCTCCATTGGATGAGATTGAAGAGCTTAGAATTCAACGGAATGATATTCTCATGTGATTTTTTTTCACGGAAACCTTTGAACCGAATTTGCTCAAAAACGATGTGGACCGATTGATCTCAAAGTCCAGAAAAAGTTCAGAGTCAATTGGTTACTCTGTTCGATCTGTACGCTGCGTGGTTGTCTCACACTGCCTATTCTTATACTGCTCACGGTACCTACCGACCACCTATACTGCCTACGGTACCTACCGACCACCTATACTGCCTACGGTACCTACCGACCGCCTATACTGCCCACGGTACCTACCGACCACCTATACTGCCTACGGTACCTACCGACCACCTATACTGCCTACGGTACCTACCGACCACCTATACTGCCCACGGTACCTACCGACCACCTATACTGCCTACGGTACCTACCGACCACCTATAC
Source organism: Brachyptera risi (assembly GCA_964007535.1). Lineage (NCBI taxonomy): Eukaryota > Metazoa > Arthropoda > Insecta > Plecoptera > Taeniopterygidae > Brachyptera > Brachyptera risi. The sequence goes on along the minus strand of OZ023328.1, from coordinate 12,796,737 downwards.
TGCCTACGGTACCTACCGACCGCCTATACTGCCCACGGTACCTACCGACCACCTATACTGCCTACGGTACCTACCGACCACCTATACTGCCTACGGTACCTACCGACCACCTATACTGCCTACGGTACCTACCGACCGCCTATACTGCCCACGGTACCTACCGACCACCTATACTGCCTACGGTACCTACCGACCACGTATACTGCCTACGGTACCTACCGACCGCCTATACTGCCTACGGTACCTACCGACCACCTATACTGCCTACGGTACCTACCGACCACGTATACTGCCTACGGTACCTACCGACCACCTATACTGCCTACGGTACCCACCAACCACCTATAATACGAATGAAATCTCCGCCATTGGTGAATTTGAAAATTGAAATACTTGAATATCTCACTTCTTTGAAATTACGTCGTTTTCTCCATCAAGAGGAAATAAGACAGTGATAGCCTGATACGAATACTGATACGAATAATAATATACTCATCAGGTCTTGATTGATCACAAGATTTAGAAAACGTTACCTGAGACGAGTGGCCGAGTGGTCAATACACTGAACCATCAATCAGGAGACCAGGGTTCGATTCCCGTGATGATCGACCATCCTGACAGGGTTTTTTTGTGGTTTCCCTACGTCGTTCAGGTAATTACTGGGATGGTTCCTCAACAACAGACCACGACCGACTCCTCCCAAATATACAAGAACACCTAATAAAATGACCTCTCATCTCATCATCCCAGCTCATATTATTCACTGACGCCAATAGATCGTAGTCATCATTGCATTGCGACGTTAAACCCAATATGAAATATAATGAATGAATAAAAGAAAGTTCATTACAAGACAATTAAGAAGAATCAGGCTATCACTGTCCCATGTTCTTCTCATTGAGAAAACGACGTGATTTTTAAGAAATAGATACTCAAGTATTTCAATTTTCAAATGAGTATTTACCACCAATAGCGGAAATTGTATTCCCATTATAGGGGGTCGGTGGGTAGCGTAGGCAGTACAAGACAAAATATGACCAACTGGGATGCAGAGTGGAGGAAGTTGGGGAAACGACGTCGTAAGCAGCGTGAGACAAAATGTATACATGTAGCGTAGGCAGTATAAGAATAGGCAGTGTGAGAATACACCATGCTGCGTACAAGAGAATTGGAGTGGAGCCTGTTTTTTTTTTTGTTACATGAAAGTCTTCGCTTTTCTCATCTTCACATCAAGCACATCCAATTGAATCAACTCACAGAGATATTCTATCATTCTTTCTCATGAAACAAGGATGAATTGATTTCAAATGATATCTCTTAAATGTATCGGTGTGTTTAAATTATTTCTCCATGCACATGACAATATCCAAATAACAATCAAATATATATATTCCATATCATTCGTTACAGAATGAGCTGCTTATGGACATCTTCGTCGTGAGAATACTAGATAAATAGGAACAGTCGAATCATTTTCAGATACACTCGATATTTTCGTCACAATGGATCTCATTATTTTTCAATCGATCATGTACGACGCATTTCTTGTTTCTCATGTACTTTGGAATGTTAAACAATGAGACCGACTCTCAGAAAAATATACCCATAAGCTCCTCAAACTGCGATAAATATTTTCTTGATCACATATTCCATTTTAATGGCTATTCAGAGTATATGGATTGCATAGATGCTCAGATCAGTCGTTATATATATATATATATATATATATATATATATATATATATATATATATATATATATATATATATATATATATATATGGCAGTTAGTGCCAGGTGCAGAAGCAGGCACTAACTGGCGCTCTGAAAGACGTAGTCGTATATATATATATATATATATATATATATATATATATACATATATATATATATATATATATATATATATATATATATATATATATATATATATATATATATATATATATATGAATATATATATATATATATAAATATATGAATATATATATATATATATAAATATATATATATATATATATATATATATATATATATATATATATATATATATATATATATCTTTGTATATATATATATATATATATATATATACATATATATATATATATATATATATATATATATATATAAATATATATATATATATATATATTCATATATATATATATATATATATATATATATATATATATATATATATATATATATATGTATATCTAAATATATATATATATATATATATATATATATATATATATATATATATATATATATATATATATATATATATATGAATATATATACACATATGAATATATATAAATATATATATATTTATATAAATATATATATACGTATATATATATATATATATATATATATATATATATATATATATATATATATATATATATATATATATATATATATATATATACTATATACGATATGGCTTGATCGAATTTTGACTCTTTTTGAGTTTCGATAACTGTGATATCCATCAATTAAATCGATATAAAATGGGATGTCAATAAAAATTCCACAAAATACAAAACATTTTATTCATCGTTCGTATTACAGTTTTCGTCACAAAACAGCTTCACCGCCAGCATGCTACATCGTGAACGGCAAGTCTATCTCGCGCTTTCCGTCGCCCACGTACATGAAGCCGTGGTCCTGCGAGTGGAGGCGGTGGTAGAACATGTTGCCGGGCCAGTAGAGGTTGCGCAACACCACGACCTGCCCGCCCGAGATGAACTGTCTGGTCCAGCACCGGCCTGTGAGACAACACACGTTAGAGGGTATAGAGGGGGCGTGGTCACGTACATGAAGCCGTGGTCCTGCGAGTGGAGGCGGGGGTAGAACATGTTGCCGGGTCAGTAGAGGTTGCGCAACACTACGACCTGTCCGCCCGATATGAACTGTTGGGTCCAGCACCGGCCTCTGATACAACACACGTTAGAGGGTGTAGAGGGGGCGTGGCCACGTACATGAAGCCTTGGTCCTGCGAGTGGAGGCGGTGGTAGAACATGTTGCCGGGCCAGTAGAGGTTGCGCAACACCACGACCTGTCCGCCCGAGATGAACTGTCTGGTCCAGCACCGGCCTGTGAGACAACACACGTTAGAGGGTATAGAGGGGGCGTGGTCACGTACATGAAGCCGTGGTCCTGCGAGTGAAGGCGGTGGTAGAACATGTTGCCGGGTCAGTAGAGGTTGCGCAGCACCACGACCTGTCCGCCCGATATGAACTGTTGGGTCCAGCACCGGCCTCTGATACAACACACGTTAGAGGGTATAGAGGGGGCGTGGTCACGTACATGAAGCCGTGGTCCTGCGAGTGGAGGCGGGGGTAGAACATGTTGCCGGGTCAGTAGAGGTTGCGCAACACTACGACCTGTCCGCCCGAGATGAACTGTCTGGTCCAGCACCGGCCTGTGAGACAACACACGTTAGAGGGTATAGAGGGGGCGTGGTCACGTACATGAAGCCGTGGTCCTGCGAGTGAAGGCGGTGGTAGAACATGTTGCCGGGTCAGTAGAGGTTGCGCAGCACCACGACCTGTCCGCCCGATATGAACTGTTGGGTCCAGCACCGGCCTCTGATACAACACACGTTAGAGGGTATAGAGGGGGCGTGGTCACGTACATGAAGCCTTGGTCCTGCGAGTGGAGGCGGTGGTGGAACATGTTGCCGGGCCAGTAGAGGTTGCGCAACACCACGACCTGTCCGCCCCCAGATGAACTGTCGGGTCCAGCACCGGCCTGTGAGACAACACACGTTAGAGGGTATAGAGGGGGCGTGTTCACGTACATGAAGCCTTGGTCCTGCGAGTGGAGGCGGTGGTAGAACATGTTGCCGGGCCAGTAGAGGTTGCGCAACACCACGACCTGTCCGCCCCCAGATGAACTGTCGGGTCCAGCACCGGCCTCTGATACAACACACGTTAGAGGGTATAGAGGGGGCGTGGCCACGTACATGAAGCCGTGGGCCCGCGAGTGGAGGCGGTGGTAGAACATGTTGCCGGGTCAGTGGAGGTTGCGCAACACCACGACCTGTCCGCCCGAGATGAACTGTCGGGTCCAGCACCGGCCTGTGAGTCAACACACGTTAGAGGGTATAGAGGGGGCGTGGCCACGTACATGAAGCCGTGGGCCCGCGAGTGGAGGCGGTGGTAGAACATGTTGCCGGGTCAGTGGAGGTTGCGCAACACCACGACCTGTCCGCCCGAGATGAACTGTCGGGTCCAGCACCGGCCTGTGAGACAACACACGTTAGTGGGTGGTGGAGGGGTGAGGGGGAGAGGGAAATGACTCGTAGACGGGGTGGTTGGATGTTGAAAAGAATATTACATTTTGAGGGTCGTGATCATATGTGTTCAAAATGTGTTCGAAAATAAATTAAGACCAGATTAGCAAAGAATATAATATTCCTCCGGTGACTGGAACAATAACTGGAAACCAGATGGAATGTAGACAGAACCAAGGTCGGGAATAATAATTGATAACATCATTACGTGTCGAAACTGATGACGACATGTGGATATCAGTCTTGGTCTTGCCTTTGTTCCGCGCATATCTCGTCCAGTTTCGGTTCAGTGGGCTTGGCTCACTCTCGATACCAACGCTGATGACGACCAGTCATTTCACATGAACGGTCCATACTTTTAATGTGTTTCGAAACGAAACAGTTGAACAAAAATTGTGAAGAGTGAAAGAGTTCGAAAATTGAGATTGAAAAAAAGAAATGAGGACGTTCATCTATGGCGAAAAGATATGGTCATAGACATCGCAGACCTGGTTTCGAAGGTAATTATTTTCCATCTCAAATGATCAAATTGAGATTGTGATATCGCCCTTGTGGTGCCCGTCCGGAAAATCTCACAATTCATCTATATAGCCTCAATTAGGAAACAATGATTGTGTATCACGTTCCGATGTCGAGGAAAAAACAAGTTTTCAAAAGTTTTTCATTTTGATTCGTTCAGTTGCTAGAGCAGCATGCTCTCACCCAGATATTGTGTTCGTACTGTTCTTTTTCGTTGTGTTTGAATGAGGTTCATATTTTTTAAATAGATTTATCTGACTGTATTTCCCAGGCAAGCAGGAAGGTAACTGACCGTCGGGAATATCCCTGTCGATCGTGTCGAGAAAGTCCAGCGCGAAGTTGTAGTTGTCCTCGGCAACCAGCAGGTTGGTGTTCCACTTCTGTATCGGCGGGCGGAAGTGGAAGAAACACTTGTAGTCGTTGGCGTCGACCGAGTTCATGCCCGAGTACCCCTGGTTGCTGACGATGTACCCATCCTGTCGCCGCATCAGGGCTCCTGCCAACACAAGCACAGCACATTGGGAAAGTTATATTAAACTCGCATAGAGCTTGAACCCTTACCGCGACTGTCTATATATATCTATATCTATATCTATATCTCATCACAATATCTTATCTCTAGAAGGTTTGGGTGGAAGACCATTCTCTGCAGTGAACCCCGCCTGTGTTGAACAATCATTGTATAGCTATTATCATATCATATTTTATTATACTATACAAATATCGTTCAAATAAAGACATACAAACAAACAAACAAACCTAGAATGGAGTCTTAATCCTAGCTACCTCCAAGAAAGAACTCTGGACACATACCGCGACTGCCACTTGAAATAATGTCCTGGCCTAGCTAGCTAAGAGAGACTGAAGATTTTGATTGGTTTCCATTCATTAGTACAGATAAGCACCAGAGCAAAATGTCCAGGACCCATACCTAATAAATTTCGTGATAGTGCCAGCTAGCTTCAAGAGACTAGGACGCCCATTGGTTAATGTTTACTGAAACACGTTTATAAAAGCTACCAACAATGCCAATATACCATGAAAACAAATTCACGGTCTCTCGGACTGAATAATTCATCACATTTCGTAGCTCAACTCATGAGCAGCTCTAAGATTTTGTGCTGACAACAATGGAAATGCATAGAGACCGGACATGTTGCCATGCCATGTAGCTTCCTCGGCGATGTTGACTAATCAAAGCCTCTTGGAGCTCCCCAGCACTAGCACGACATTCTGCGCACTGGCACAAAATCTTAGCACTGCTTTCTAGGTGGGCTACGAAACGTGTCACATTTTTGGGTTCTAAGAGACTGTGGCTTTGTTATTAAATCGTATTATCATGGTATTAAGCTATTTTAGAGAGCATTATCCAATCGGAATCCTCGGTCTCTTGGAGATAGCTGGGCCTAGGACGTTATTTTAAGTTACAACTCACAGTCGCGGTAACGTTTCCAATATACACTCGTGGAGCTGAATTATATGGCAACGTGTCCAGTATGTGTGTATTTTCATTGTTGTAGGCCTTAGCACAGGATTCCAGCCCTGCTCTTAAGTTGAGCGACGAAATATGACGGATTATTACAATTTGAGAGACCGTGAATGTTATATATTTAGACGAGCCTTAGCGAGGATTCAATTTGACGTACTGAAAAAAATTGGTGTTCGTTTTTATGTTTTTTTTTTTTTTTTTTTGTTTTGTTTTTATGTTTTTTTGTCGGTTCTCCACAGGTCAAACGGCTACAGCTATCAACTTCAAACTTTTTTTCGTCATGGTTCCTCATCTAACTTAGATCTGTATAGTTTTGTGGCATTATCGGGTGGTAACTTTTTTTTTTATGAATTTTAGAAATTTCAAAAATCCCCATTAGAATAACCCGGAGGAAAATACTTGAAAAATCAAAATTTTTCAAGACCTCTCAAATTTTCGCCGAATATGAAGGAAACTATTAAGCACATTTTGAGAGATTTTTCGCATCAATCGGATGAGAAATAACGAAGAAAACGCATTTATAAAGCATTTTCCCATCAATTTAGGCTATTACGGGAACCAATTAAATCTATAGCAACAGGTGTCACCAATTAATTCAAAACGATCGAAATGAATGAAGAGGAAGGCCGTGACATAACTGATTCTCGTAAGGTTTTTGAACGTTTGGAGTGATCCAAGGTCTGTAGATGTAGATTGGGTTGACAAATTATTTTTCATTCTAGATTTCTATACCCCTAAGCTCGTCTAACAACGCGCATCCCGCGTTTTCCTAGTTATCGTACGTTGTCACGGTAATCAGGTCGTCCAGTATAGCGACAACCAATCAAAGTCATCGTTGTTTAGATACTAGCTAGGCCCAGAACTCCATTTTGAGTGAAAACCGTGGTGAGGGTCCTGGATCATGAGAAACTCATGCACATTCCTAATCCAGACTTTCTTCAAAGCTGAGAAACTTGAGTTGGATCTCTCAGTTGTGCGTGACGTGATGGAGTTCTAATTATATTGTGAATCTGATTATTGTGATCCTCGACGTTACTTGATCGAGTAGTGTTTTTGTTTCATCCGTGCAAGATATTTTCCACACAGAAGACTAAGCTTCAATGTGTACAGAACGTTGACATGACGCAAGTGAGTGATCTACATCACTCACTTAGAGGATTTGATTCAATTTTCCTGATTCCTAGAATTTTCGATTCACTAGGAAAACGCGGGATGCGCGTTGTTAGACGAGCTTAGGGGTATAGAAATCTAGAATGAAAAATAATTTGTTAACCCAATCTACATCTACAGACCTTGGATCACTCCAAACGTTCAAAAACCTCACGAGAATCAGTTATGTCACGGCCTTCCTCTTCATTCATTTCAATCGTTTTGAATTAATTGGTGACACTTGTTGCTATAGATTCAATTGGTTCCCGTAATAGCCTAAATTGATGGGAAAATGCTTTATAAATGCGTTTTCTTCGTTATTTCTCATCCGATTGATGCGAAAAATCTCTCAAAATGTGCTCAATAGTTTTCTTTATATTCGGCGAGAATTTGAGAGGTCTTGAAAAATTTTGATTTTTCAAGTATTTTCCTCCGGGTTATTCTAATGGGGATTTTTGAAATTTCTAAAATTCATAAAAAAAAAAGTTACCACCCGATAATGCCACAAAACTATACAGATCTAAGTTAGATGAGGATCCATGACGAAAAAAAGTTTGAAGTTGATAGCTGTAGCCGTTTGACCTGTGGAGAACCGACAAAAAAACATAAAAAAAAAAAAAAAAAAAAAAAAAAAAAAACATAAAAACGAACACCAATTTTTTTCAGTATGTCAAATTGAATCCTCGCTAAAGCTCGTCTAATAATACATTGCCATTGGAGACATTGCCGTGATTTTTCATTGTATTCAGATTGTGAATAATTTCTCGTTTTTTTCACAACTCAACAAAATCAAGAGAGCCTGTATATCAGATACATATGATATGATTGCATTGGACACCGTTGAAGTGTGTGATTGAACGATTCATATCCGCGTATTGATGAGTCCACATACAAATATAGTGCAACGGAAGATGGAATTCAATTAATAGTTCGTCCGTAGATCTGAACTTCTTCCTATGGAACATGATTGTTCCTGTTTAATCCATGTCAATTGACCTGCTATATGATTCACCCGTAATACCACGCAGTTTCTTAAGACTGCTAGTATCATAAAATGGCTAGAATGTTGATTCAGATTTTAAATTGCACCGTATTGTCCGAATAGAGAGAATTATTCACGATATAACAGATGTAATCCTCATCACGATAAATTGTCA
>OZ023328.1:12770615-12785615 GCA_964007535.1 Brachyptera risi | reverse complement strand
TATTTCAAAAATAAGAGAAGAGCAAAAACTCTAGTCACCTCCATACAATATATAAAATATATTGTACTCAAAATAGTTAATCTAGAACGCCGTGAATCAGCAAACATATTCTGCGGTATTGTTATAACAGAAAACATTCATCACATTATTCTCTCCGAATCGGCTGATGCGTATTGAGCTCGAGTTAATGAGAATGTATATCATCCACGTGATCAAATTCAGTGAGAATTCGATTCTTTTTCAAGATAATTTATTTTTCAAATGTTTCTGTTCAGCCTATAATCTAATGGAGTTTGTAAACACTTTGAGATGGCGTTTCTTGAGAGTGGTGAACCAAAAACCACACAGTGCTGAGTTGAATGAGTTTACGTGTAGAGAAAAAGCTTCATGTTGATCAATCAAACTCTGCGACGTGAGCAGGGCTTGAAAACAAAAGAAGAAAGCACAGACAAAGCTCTATAAGAGAGAGATGGAAATCTTTGCTATTGCTCATCCGAAAAAATGGAATTGAATATCTTTGTAGACCAGAGTTCTACACAAGACAGTAAAGTACTTTGAATATATGGTTCAATAGCATGCACTCAACCGTCACTCGGGAGACCGGGGTTCGATTTCCGCCACGGTCGACCATCCTCACAGGGGTTTATCGTGGTTTCCTCTGTCGTTCAGGTTGATACTGGAATGGTTCCTTAACAACTGGCCACGACCGACACTTTCCCACCGTCCAAAACACCCGATAAAATAACCTTTCTTATCATCATCCCATCATCTCCTTCATCATCCACCGACGCCAATGGATCGTAGCCATCAGTATAGTGCGACGTTAAAACTCAATATGAAATTAAAATCATTCAAGATATCTGAGAAATCGGTGGAAGTGCCGAGTTTTCAAAAAAGCCTTAGAATTGAGCTATACTTTCGCCTTAACGGTTGCCATTCGGAAAAAAAATGACGCAAAACTATGAATGATGTGAACAATGAATAATGTGTACAGGACTTGAATGAACATAACATAAATGGAAGATACAGAGGGAAATAAGAATAACATTATTATATTATAGGCCTACAAGGTATTGATCAATATTCAATGAAAATGAGAAACTTGCATAGTGTCAACTTACATCAGTGAACAATCAATAGTCACCTTTCATGTTACCTGTTTCGCGGAATGAAAGATGGTATAACAATGTGATGGCCAGTTCACACGAGGCATTCAATGCCACCGTTGGAATGTTAGCCTTCCAATGCTGTCGGCACTTTCTGTTTAAAACCTGGCATTGGAACCACAGCCTTCCAGTGGTGACATTGCAATGCCTCGTGTGAACTGGACATAATGTTCCTTAAGCCTGATTCACAATTGAAATATGGAATAGTGATTATGAAATAGCAATAGTGTTATAGTGACATAGGTGGGCCACAATAGCCTCTTATTTAACTGGTTCACCGCCAACCTAAATCATTATTTGACTTTTGACTTTTGACTTTTGACTTTTGGCATTTGACTTTATGGCAGTTTATAGGCCACCAAATGGTGGTATGTAGTTGCTTCACAAATTAGAGGAGAGAGTGGCCGAGATAAACGAACGAAGAAATATTATTGTTGCGGGAGATATCAATTTACCAGGAGTGAATTGGCAGGCTGATGGGTGTGAGGAAAATCTGAGTACTACGCAGAATTTAGTATCAAGATTAGTTAACAGTGGTCTGGAGCAAGTGGTTGGGAAGGGAACGAGGAAGTCGTCCGGGGGGAAAAATAATATATTGGATGTAGTCTTAGTTAACCCAGTTGAACTATGGGTAAAAAAAGAGATTTTGAAGGTATCAGTGACCACGTACCCATAGTGACACTATATTTAGTTCACAGGGAGAATACCGTTCCCAAAAGAAAAATATGGATACATAAGAAGGCTCAAGCAGTGGAGATTAGGAGAGAATTTGAAGATAGATTTATGGAATGGAACAGAATAGATGAGGATGATATGGAGAAACTGTGGGAGGGGTTTCGATCAGTTTGTGAGGAAGTTAAACAGAAAACAGTCCCCTCACGTATGGTCGGAGGTAATGCGGACCCCTCGTATCACAATCGAGAAGTTTGAATATTGGGCCTTGCAGCAATTGTCAAAAGTCATTTTGACTTTCATTCCTTGAGAATGTTTGATTTGAGTCTCAGAAGAAAATGAAATACCCGGAATACATAACGGTAAGTCACTTGACTACAGTAGTATTATCATGGACTTATAATACTAACGCAGTATTATAAGTCCATGGTATTATCATCTGATTGATCATAATTTGGCTTGTCATAACGGTTATAAGGAATAAGTCATGAGAAATGTATTTTTTTCATTTCCTATGACTCATCACCAAATCACTATAACCAGTTTCGTATTATGAACGGTTACATGGAAACGCCAACATCCATTTCGCTTAAACACTATCTATAACACTATTGCTATTTCATAATGACTATTCCATATTTCAATTGTGAACCAGGCTTCATCAACATCGAAAACTTGACACAAAACCATTGTTTCCCAATGACGACAAAGGATGAAAGTTTGAGATATTTGGACGTAGCACCCCAAAGGCGATCTCGCCAACCCAAGGACAATCTAATAAATGCGAAGTAGTATCTTCAAGCTAATATCATTTTTCAGAATCGGATTACCGATATGAAAGGAAACATCATCCTTAAGGAGCATTGAATTTTCAGAGAGACAGCAAGATTATGAGCGTTCTCAACGTTCTCAGGATCATTCTTCGTATGTGGCAGACGGTCTTTCACTGTGGACTCAAACAATATGGGCTGAAAAAATAATTATCGTTGGCTACCAGGGCCCTCACCATTACTGTGACTTGAAATAACGTGCCAGGTATATCTATTTTCACGAGACTAGGACTTTTATTGGGTAATATTCACTGGTTGAGCTGACAAATCATGATACCCAGTTCGTGTATATTGCCATTGTCGTTTATACTTCATGAGCAGAAATCCTGGTACTGCTCTTAAGGTGGGTGAAGATAATATATCAAGTTTTCGCAGACTAAAAGACCGTGAATCTATCACTTTCTTTCATTATTCTGGTATTCAGTGTTTCTAGTGAATAATAATCAATCCAAGTTCCAGTCTCCTAGAGCTAGCTCGGCCAAGAGTCAGTCGCGGTCTGGAACGCGAATAAGAACAGTGCTGTTCCCATCACTCATTAGCGCTAATGATCTCAAGCGGTGAAACCACTAATTGAGGTGAATTAAGGTTGTAGTTACAGTTTCCGCCTCGTTCCACGTAGCTGGCGCGTCGGTGACCACCTGTTCGACGTACGCAGGGTCGCCTTGGAAACGCGACGAGCACGTGAGCGCCATGTTGCGGTACTCGGCCGTGGCCTTGGGCAGGAGACCCCAGTTCATGGCGTCCACGCTAAGAACAGCGAAATAACATCCAATCAACTTGTATTGAGGGGTGCGTTGGTTTGCCGGTTTCTAATAATGACGGGAGACGATTCAGAAATATATAAGTTTTTTGATGAAAACTTTTGAACGATGTGAGATATCAACATTTTATTACGGAGACTGAGAAAATTGTGGTCGGAGCGGTTATAGCACTGAACTGTCATTCAGGAGACCGGAGTTCGATTCCCGTCATGGTTGACCATACTGACAGGAGTTTTTCGAGGTTTCCTTCCGTCGTTCAGGTCAATACTGGGATGGTTCCTTATAACAACAGGCCACGACCGAATCCTTCCCACAATCCAAAAAACACCTAATGAAATAACCTCTCACTTCATCATCTCACCATCTCATACATCATTCACCGACGCCAATAGATCTCAGTCATCAGTACAGTGCGTCGTTTAACCTAATGAAAATAAATGAATAAATGGAAAAAATGATCACGGAGGAAACAAAGATACTTTCGGTACTCTCAACATGGTATGAGGTTCAATCATTTGATTCACATTGCATATTATCAAGCGTATACACCAGAAAAAAATTCAGCTGTATACGCTTGAAATCTATGTGACATGAGTTGCATAGGTTAGCTCAATTCAATACCAACTTGATGGTATCAAAAATAGCTCTTTATTGTAATTCTGATATCCTATAGCGTTCGAAAGTATCACCAGAAACCTTATATTCCGCTAAATTGACTCGCACACACTCTCAACTCCTCATATCCCACCAATGTTGAGAGTGGACCAATTTACCGTAGAAATATGTGAATCTACGATTCGTGAATAATCTAATGCAAGGTATGCAAGAAGCTGCAATGTAATGCATGTGATGTAATGTAAGGAACTGATTTTTTCATAGCAATACGTTCACGTCAGCATAGCTGAAAGGACAGTCACCAGAAATGCCAATATTTGAGGGTCGCAGAAGGCACATTTGAGGGGTCGCAGAAGGCATGACGCATAGTTATATATTGTAACCATAGGTGGAGCAGCGATCGGTAGGTTCGACGCCAGTACCGTGAAATGGAACAAGATTGATAACTGAGTGAAACTACCCTGTGAGTTCGATACATCCTGATCACGGTGATGTTTGACAATATTTCGTTACAAGTTGATAAAGTGTTGATAAGTCATTTCCCTTGGTGATCTGTGATGTGTGATTTGAATCGATTAGCCTGAAAGACTCTTTATGGGGGGGGGGGGGAGGGGGGGGGACTATCCTATCTTTGTGAATATTGATTGTAGGCCTATATATACACTTCACATTTTGCACATAGATAACTATCATGCTGAAAATAAAAACAAATCGAGAAATAAATCAACAATGAACATGATTATTTGGTTTTCACGAATTTTTCAACAGTGAAATTCATTTTCCTTTTTTCTCATACAATTTGTCATTCTTTTTGTCACGAGAATGTTGCTGAATAATTGTTCAAGGGTTGGTCATATCGTTTCTTTGGATGAACACTCACAGAAAAAATCAAGACAATTGAACAACTCTCATGGATGTAGCCTAAGTAAAAAAAACAAATTCTTGTTTTGTGAAAAAAATTGTATCGCAGTAAATGCCCTCTAAAGATTGTTAGTGTGAATTTCTATATTGGAAGTGACCAGACGGCTTGATGCACAGTGACACCAAATAATTCATTTCAGGTATGATTATTGATATTTCCCAATATTTTTGGAACATATGACTCGAATAAACATCCAAACCAATGATCATTTGTAAGAAAAAAAAGTGCTAGAAAATGAAAATCCCACCTGAGTTCCTCTTAAATAAAGTATTGAAGTTCGAATAGTATAATTATTATATAAGTTCGCATGCCAGTAAATTTCAAGAAATCCCAGTTTCTCGGTGATGGTTTCCGAATAATACGAGATATCAGAAAATGATGAAATAGAAAGGGAGATTTTTTGATGCCGTCAAGATTGAAGACGTGAAAGCTTACTAATTCATATATTATAATATTCATAGGTAGACCTTTACAGCTGAGAAAAGTCATTTCATCCCTTCAGGTCCATACCAGTGAAGTTGTCTGACATCAGGGGGCGTATTCTTGTACGATTCAATCCCGTGGGAGTGATACGGATGAATAAATATGATGAATGAAATATCAGAAAAGCATCAACATTATATAATAACAGCTGATACATAGCCACCTAGAACCTTGGGTTTGAGTTGGACTAGATTCATCTCTTGAATAAATATAACATCTGGACTTATCATTTTGATGAATTTTATTTTAAGCGTATGGTACTGAAAAGATCTGACTTTTCCATCCAGTTTTCAAATTCTGAATTGATGACACGATTCACCGCTGGAGAATCATGAAGAAGAAACGTTCGATATTTTGCTGAATTAACTTTCAAACACTCTTCATTTTCTTTTGTTGTCAAGAATATATTCCCAAAGATCCATATGGGATGAAAATCCAAGTTTATCATTCAAAATATATATGGAGGTACAGTTACATGAACATACGATGATGATCATAAATATAAGAGTTTGATTTTCTGTCCTTCAAGTTTTAGTGAGTTCATGTTGAACAATCTATAGACCCACTCGAATTATTCTCAATCCAACAACTCCGAGAGATATTATATCTCCCACTATTCTACAACTCTATTGGAGTCAGATTCTACTTCAGGGAATTTGCGAGCTATATTATAGACTCATCCAAGTATTCGAATGTTGTGTTCACTTCTACCAGACTTGAGTCCTATTTTAATGAATATAACATTAAAATTAATTCTTCAATCAGAATGTTGTTGGGTTATCTCTTGAGTCTATCTATTCAGAACGTATCATCAACGATCTGATGTTTCACTGAATCGTATCACAAGCACTCGTCACAGCTACTATTCTACTGATCCCAGAAAACAAGAGCCAAGACACAAAAGATAACAAATACAAATATTAAAGAGAGCATTTAGTTGGCACTTGGCAGTATTCTCTTCATTCGCACGGTATCACGAACTGCCAGCAGACATTTTAATGATCTATTCAGAGCGTATCTGTACAGTACATAACCTCTATACACAATGTCATGTGAACTCACCGCGGGCCTACAAGAAATTTATATTTTCTTTCCAATTTCATTCATTTAATCTTTTGTTGTGTTGTGTCAACCATAGCTAGATGATGATCATTAGACCCTGTGATCATTATACCTATAAGCAAACAGGCAAGACGGCCTACAGTGAGATATATTACAGAAGTCCGTACTAATTATCCATTGTCGAGTGAATTATTGACATGAAATGAAGTTGTATCACCGTTTTGATGAAATACAGTTGATTCCACGGTAACATTGTATTGATAAAATGAGAAGATCTTTCATCAATAAAAACGCATAAATCACAGGTACCGATATTATAATCATATTAATATCTATGGTATTTTAGGGTCGAATATTTTTTTTCAGGACGTGATTCATTATTAGAAACGCAGCTACATATTCCTATAGCGATGAGTGTTCAAAGCTGCAACTATTTTCTCTACAATCATCAAAGTTTCAACAACAAGTACGTTATGGGATGGGTATAGATGATGTTACTCTTATGTGGGTATAAATATTAAATGTTCTCGACCGTGTTTATATCAAATCCGCTTGGCTGAAATCAGCTGCATTGTCAAAATCGTTCCATCAAGCCTGTTGGAAATGTCTAAGCAACTCAGTCTAGAGACAGCCGCTATAGTAATCTGACCATTCGGCACAAAAAGTTGCAGTCATGCGCTCTATCGGCGACTACCGTAAATAGAGTTTGGAGGACAGAATTCTGCACGTGGCTATGTTACAACGTTGTTTGTGACTACTTTCTCGCCCCAAAAATGTGTTTCACGGCGAATTGTTGCGTACCACAGGGTAATTCTGTGGCAGGAAAGAACCGCGAATGTTCCTTTTATTTATTCCCGAAATGCGGCAATTTATTTCAATTGTTGAAACATTTTAGGTTGATTGCAAATGATATGCCTATCTGTAACTTTTCAGATCAATTGCGAATAGCATAATTGTAATTAATTATTTGTCACCATCGATTTCAATTGATGATGAATTTTAGGTTTTAAAAGTGCTATACTATGTGCCTGTAACATTTAGGGTAATTGTAAATACTATTTTTGTAAATAACATTCGACTGTAAATAACATTTAACTGGAAATAATTATTTGACATTGTCCATAACAACTGATGTTATTATGTTCTGGGTTGATTGCAAATAGGGCCTATCATACAAAAACTATGCAAAACTGTTTTGTATACTTCATTATACAAAACAAAAACCGTATAATTAATAATTTACTCTTAAAGCATAACACATTTTTGATGTTTTCCTTGCAATTAATTTCCTTGGAGTGCTTATAGGTAGTCATACATAGACCTAGATTAGATAACAAGTAATGAAAATGTTTAGAAAAAATAAAAATCCCATACATTTCACCAATACCTACTGGACATTTTAAGCTTGGGTCAAATGGTGTTTTGAACTAATATCAATAAACGAATACAAATGTTACATGGGTAAATTAATTGATTAATGTAGGCCCTAGGCTATAAAAGTTTTTGATAGGTTACTAAAGGAGCTAAATAATATAATAATCTAAATTCTCACACAACATTTACGTGGTAATTATAATTAATACCTAACTCACAACAATTGTTTGAACAAATGTGGTGGGGCATATTATAAAAATAATCCGATCTGAGTTTCAATAACATTTTCTCTACAAATGAAACATCCAAATCCACTTGAATAAGTTGGACAGATTTATCAAAAGATGAATCTAAAACAATATCGCACGTATGAACGTTTAGCATGGCCATTCCAAGCTGCATTACAAGCAAAGTAGCCATAGTAAACACTACGGAGAGGTTACTCTGTCCTCCAAACTTCCGCCATGTTGGATTTTTGACAGCTGCCGCTAGCGCATTCTATAGGTACTTTTTGTGCCGAATTGCTTCAAGTCAGGACGTGCGGACGTTGTTGTTGTTGTTGCGTGCAGCCTAAAATAGCCGGAATAACCCAATGTAGCTAATTTATTGAACCTTATCTAACCAAACTAACCAACACTAACTTACCTAACCAAACAAACATTCTAAACGAGATCAATCGAATTTATTACCAATGTAAAATCCACTTCCGGTCCGACAAATAGACACTTCGAATTCCATTGTGCCTAGTTTGAATTAATACAACTAGTTCACACTTGCTATTTCCGCTACAACTATTTGTCAAAGTATTGCTATAAACAAGCTAAAACAATACCTGTAATAAAAGACTCGTCCGTGCAAAATGTCTTTTTCGTATCCATAAGCAATGTAATAGTCCTTCGTCAAGCCCAAGATTTGACCCCAGAGGAAGACTTCGTGGAAATGGTTCTCATTTTGGAGAATAATCAAATGATTTCTGAGTACTACAATTCTCTCTGTGCTCAGAGTGATACCATTTTGTCCGAAATACTCCAGTGATGTTGGGAAAGTGTATATATTCATGGCACTTTTTAATTACTTGCACAGAATACAAATATAATTAAAATGGACCTAGTCCTGAAATGAACACAGAGTAAATTATACTGTCAGAGTATCACCGCCTTCTTCATCTGAGGCGAAAGGTAACAATGTAAGAAACGGCATACCGGAAAACTATTTGTGCAGTAATACAAACAACTCCAGATGGCTTATGGAAATCCAAGGAATTCTGTTTGATATGTGAGTATGTATGCTCACCCATGGATTCATGCATATCAAATGATCCGCATTTATCAACAGTTCACATATACATACATATAGTTACATATAGTTGTATCACATATACAACTTTGACATGAACACTATACACACAATTTCAATTGATACTCTATATTTAGAGATGTCACATTATTCCATCCAACTGAATCATAAATTACACTTCTAGATACATTAGAACCGAACTAAGTCCTGTGATTTCAGATAAATTCAACAATTGACGGAATGAAATCTCCAAAAATGACGGAAATATGTTTAAAAGATTCTTCCAGGAACGCATTCTCTCAATTGAAGCTGAAACTATTTTTGGCCCTCATTTGAATGACAGAAACCGTTTACAAAACTTCCAATTTCGGGGATGTTTCGATGATTTTCTCAAGATATTATCTGACGAGCAGGAACAGGTCTGGAAATATGATAGAGCCAGACCATCAATAAGTTTGAACCATATACCATAAATATTGAGAACCATTTTCAAAAGTCAATTTACTAATTGATCCTAATATGTATCTGAACAGATTCTAGGAAAAGTTTGGTTGTGTAATATTTGTATACTACTCTCATCCATAGAGACTAGCCATGGAGTTATACACAACACCATGGTCTAGCCTTGATTGAATTGCCTTCTGTCAAGTGACGCCTTTCATTGTTAAAAAAAGCAGACAATAATGTCCACCAGTTGGAATCAATCAATCACAATCTTTGATATTTCACCAGTTTGCTTCATTGCCATGGTAACGATTGTTTCTCATTAGCTACTTCACAGAAGCCCACACTATTTCTGCAGTTTGAAAAACAGAACTTCGAAAGTGAGCATCACCGAGCTGAATAGGAGCCCAGTGAAGAGAAGGACAACAATGTGATATCTCTGCTCAAAATTGACAACAATGAACGGTGTGTCGGCCCGGGCGATTGGTTCGGGTAACTCAAGTTGAAGCAAGCGGTAGAGGATCCCTGCATCACGTAGCAAGTTCAGCCTGAAACAATAAGTGTATGATTATGCCATACACAGTGTATGGTATATGTGTATGACTTTGTATCTTGATTAAGAGGTGGTCAGCAACTTTTTTGAGGCGACGCAAAGCAATGAAAAAAACTGAATGAACAAATATATCTCGGAGTAATCAGTCATCCAACAGCAATAGCAAAATGAATCTAAACTAATTCAAATATCAACTGAGGAAAACATGATCTATAGCGTGATATATATATATATATATATATATATATATATATATATATAAATATATACATATATATATATATATATATATATATATATATATATATATATATATATATATATATATATATATGTGTGTGTTTTTCCAACAACATAGCAACTTGATACAAAATCCGTGTGTGTTTTTCCGACAACATAGCAACTTGATACAAAATCCACGGCTGGGCGTGGATTCGAATCCCGAATAAGGCATGGGTTTTTGTAAATGTCCTATCACTAATTATCACTTCATAGTTTCATAATCACCTGCTCGTTCGTACCTCCGTATGACCTAGCTGTTTGTGGGGTCGTCAAGAAAACAATAATCAATCAATTAATACAAAAAATATTTGCTCTCCAATTGAATTAATATTTAAATATCATTATCATTATTATCATCCATTCATTAAACAGCTTGGAAGCTAGTCCTTTGTATATCAACAATAAAAGGATCATTATGACATCTCAAACACATGAAAAAAGTCACAAAATACAAAATTGGCATCAATAGGTGATACATCGATGGTATAATTCAAACTGAATAGCGAAATACTGATTGAAGTAGGCCTACTGAACGTATGAATATATATATGGAATCAATCGATCATCTGACGGTAATGGACAAAAGAATGAACCTCAACTGATTCAATCATAAACCGAGACAAAATAGTCCAAGCGTGAAATTGAACAATACTCATGTCCGGATATATCAAAGAAACGGATTTTACTCATGATGTGTTCCGGACTTTTGGAAAGTGAAATACTTTTATCTGCGGCGGAAAATTATCGTCAAAGACAGCGCAGTCCCCGTGTTAAAATTCATTGGCTTTAAATAATTGACGACTAGTGATTGACCCGCCCATAAACGTCACAAAACAGACCATCCAATCAAATGAGCTTTGTTATGTGGGAAATTTCACATTTAACTATCAGAGTATATTTAGAGTATCTCCACCCTCGGAGTAATTCCACCCTCGGTAGCTCGGTCAACTGAGGCACCGCTTCAGAAACTGAAGTAGCCGTTGGGCGTGGGTTCGAGTCCCGTATAAGGCATGGGTTTTTGTGAACGTCCTTTCACTTATCATCACTTCATAATTTCATTATCATCCACTCATTCGAACCCCCGTATAACCTAGCTGTTGGTGGGGTCGTTAAGCAAACAATAATCATCATCATCATCTAAATGCCCACATGAAGTATAGATCCTCCAGGTGGCCCTGGCGATTAGCCACGCCTATCACTAGTGGTCAATTGAATAGGGTGTTAAGATCGCCTTTGTGCTGCCCTGGCCAAAATTATCCTACCTTTCATCCATAGCCTTCATTGTGGAACAATGATTTTGTATCAAGTTTCGATGTCATTAAAAATATATTCACAATAATAATTCAGACACTTTCACGGAACACTCAAATGAGAGATATAAACATATTCATGGTTAGTATATAAGTTCAAGTATATATACTATAAGTATATAAGTTAGTATATAAACTTTCTATCATGATATATAATACTAGGCAAACGCGTTGTGTTACCGCGTTGATGGATGAGCTAGAACATATCAACTTATCTTTGGATTGATTATACATATATATATATATATATATATATATATATATATATATATATATATATATATATATATATATATATATATATATATATATATATATATATATATACATAAAAAACGAATTACGACTGATTAGGACGAAATACAACAACTCACTTGACAGCTACAAACTGGACAACTATAGTCTCAGACTCGCTGTTGGTAGCTAGCTTTATATAGCCTCCGGTCAACACAGACGTCAGACGTTTGTACAATACTGAACAAAATAAACTCATATTCCACAAATATTGAGCGTTCTGACACAGCCTACTTTACAAAAATAATTTTTTTCATGAATGTTTAGAATAGTTATTTATTTCTAAGGGGCGTTTTCTGTCATGACCTAATGAGACGGACCAATATTGAGAACTAAGTTGGGCACTTTACCCCCCCCCCCCCTTTAAAGCAGATTCAGGTTGCTGAGATTCACTGCTTTCTAGATTCGATATCTGCCCAACAACGAAGTATTGTTATATGCGTCAAGGTGTGTAGAATACCAGAGTCGATAAAGTAGCAAGGGTAGAACTACTTCAAGGTCTTTTATACCTTATTCGGATATCTCGCTCATCTTACAACGCATATGTTGCGTTTGGCTAGTTATATAACAATGATGTGATGATATGTGGGAAGATGTTCACAAAAACCCATGCTTTAAACGAGATTCGAACCCACACCTAACGGTGATTTCAGTTTCTCAAGCGGCGCCTCGGCTGACCGAGCTACCGAGGGCGGCTGAAGTTGGATCACTTCAGCCCAAGCCAATAGCTTGATGCTGCCCTAAGCTAAGATGAGTGTATTTGGTGGGTAAGGTGCCTGACCGGACCGAAGCACGGCCTAGCTACTCTTTACCCTGGTCCCCTCAAGTCGGCTTTGTTCGTTAAAGGAACCTGTGCCAACCAGTGGGGGGGCATTCATGTACGTCTAGCAAAGATGCTAGCGGTCGCAACTTGCGATCATCGAAAACTACCCCGCAAAGTTGATAGCAAATTGCCGTCATGACAGTAGTTAAACAGGTTTCATGCCTTGCTGGAGCTTGCTAGGCGTACATGAATGCCCCCCCACAATCAGTTAGGTTACAAGGACTCTTGCAAGTCGGAGGGGACAATATTAGGGGGGATCTAGTCTTGTTTGCCAATAGAAATATTTTCTGTTGGCAATTATGCAACAGCGACACCGGCCGTGAGGCCATAATTCGCCGACAGGGGGTGTTATGTACAGGTTATGGGCGTGTAGATACAAATGCTCTAGGTAGGGAATTAATATGAATATTTACAAGGGAAGCGAGGCAGCTTGCCATCCAGTATCTACTAGTACGCTGAACTACAGGTAAAACACATCCGCAAATCCTACCGTGTCGCGCTTTGGCGTGATGAAGCAACTACTATCAGCAATAGCTTGACCAACGGTAGGGTTTGTTGTCCAGCAACTTCGTATAACATGGTCTGAAAATAATTTCACCAGGAAAACGCTCTACATGCCGCGTTGTTGAGATAAAGACAAGATAGATATGAATCTCAATCCAACGTTGTTAATTCAATCTCACACAGAAAGAATAAAATGTTTGGTCAACAGCATGCGGACTATCTTGGTCCTTACTTCTTCAATAAAATAATTAATGATATAAGAACATTAAATAGCACACCTACATTTAGAAAAGGCGTGAGTGAGTGGATAGGGATGTGGCTCGACTTTTATTTCAATCGTAAGAACTTATATACATCAAGAAAACTTCTGTTCTGCTTTTTATTTTCATCTTGAATTCAACTGTAACTTGAAATCGTAATTTGTCTACTCTTTTGTTCACTCTCACATCACATAAACTCATGATGAAAATCATCTCCTGTTTTTCAACTGTCAATTGTTTCTAATGTTTTTTTTATTATTTTAGCCAGCCCGCACACAAGAATTTCTTTCTTATGCGGGCGTCTACTTCACTTCATTCAATATCGATGAAAAGCAATACGAATACAACGTAGTAACTGGCCCAACACAGTACTAATTCTGAGAATACCGTGTAAAAATGTAATTGGATGAGCGAAGCGAAAACTCAATTCCACCATATCCAAAAAAAAAGTGCTTGTTTTTTTATCACGCTCCACAGGTCAAACGAAGATTCAAAATCAGTTGAAACTTGACATACATGAGTATCCATATCCACCTCGATACTGTATAGTTTTTAGGCGCAATCGGTTCGACCACTTTTGAGAAAACTGACCTCAAAGTTTTCAAGAATCCCATAAGAATAACCCAGAAGAAAATATTTGTGAAAAATATGTCATCCGAGAGAATTCAAATATCCAGGGAATTTCAATGTAATATTGATACACATTATTCCGGACGTTCATTGAAATCGAATCAGCCGTTTTGATGTAAAAAAATATGTCATGTAATTTTTGTGAATCATTCAAAGCTATCAAGATACCGGTACCAATCGAATTCAAGCAACAGGTGTCACCACTTGATTGTGAGCGATTGAAACAATGCCTTCTTCACCATCATTGATGAGCGTAGCTGAGTCTCCATCCCACTCTTATAGGGCTTTGTCTGTGTTTTTTTTTTTTCTTTTGTAAGCACTCCACAGGTCGCAAGGGTTGACTGATGAACATGAAACTTTTTTGTACACGCAAACTCATCCAACTTAGAACTGTAAAGTTTTTGTGAAGAATCGGTCGGACCGATTTTGAGAAAAATCATCTCAAAGTTTCTAAAAACCCCAAGAGATTTGACTGGGTGGAAAATGTTGAGAAATAAAATATCTCCGAATGAGATGAAATTTTCTATAAATGTGTATATATAGATTTTACATATTTTCACGATTTTGTGAGCAATTCTGATCAGCCGTTTGGAAAAAAAAAATAACTGATATTATTCATAAAATATATCATAAAAATTGTGACAGAATTGAATTGTCGAGATTCACTGCTTTCTAGATTCAAGAGTTGCCCAACAATGAAGTATTTTTTATATGTGTCA
>OZ023328.1:12628115-12765615 GCA_964007535.1 Brachyptera risi | reverse complement strand
AAATAAAACGCACGCACAAATATGATGGTAATATTCGCTCTACCGGCACAGTAGCTGAGTGGTTGGCGCATTTACTTCGTGTGACCCGGGAGGTGAAGGGACATATCGGACCTGGTTCGATCCCCGCCACCGTCCATCTTTACAGGGGTTTTTCGTGGTTTCCCTATGTAGTCTAGGCTAATGCCGGGATGGTTCCCACATTATAGGCCACGACCGCTTCCTTCCCACTATCCTTCCCATTACCCATAAAACCTTTATCTCATCATCCCATTATCTCATTAATCATTCATCCGACGCCAATAGATCTCAGCAATCATTACAGTGCGTCGTTAAAACCCAATATAAAAATAAATAAAAAATTCGCTTTGTCAAGCTGTTAGATGACCTTGCTCTTTCGTGGATACAATAAAATACAATAATTTGGGCTTACTTGTGATTGAAACATCTTTTGAACGGGTTGCCCCTAGCAACCATCATTGACGAAGTTTGCGTCATGAACTGTTGTGGTACGGGCACGATCTGGCAGTTGAGGCTGTTGAGATATTCCTCCGAAGCTGTGTGATACCTTGAGTTCAGCCACGCGTATTTCTCTCCCTTGCATACGTGCCGAATGCCATCGGAGTGTTTCACTGGCATCGTCCGCAAATTCGGCAAAACGAACTTCGAATACATATCTCGCAAGAAAGGGTTCGTTGTATTCTTGAAAAAAAAAAATGGAATTGAAATTGTATACGCATTTTGTGAAAACCGTCAGATTTTGAGGTGAGAATTTCCACTCATAGGTTGAAAATGAAGTGAGAAACGGGGAAGATAGAGAAAGAGGATGCATTGCATACCACCTGCTATATTTTGACACAATGAAAGACAATAGCATCGACATCAGACATATTTCTTTGAAGCCTGATTCACAATTGAAATATGAAATAGTGATTATGAAATAGCAATAGTGTTATAGTGTATAGTGACATAGGTGGGCCACAATAGCCTTTCATTAAACTGGTTCACCGCCAACCTAAATCATTATTTTGCCTTGAACGGTTTGAATTTCAGTGGCAGTGACAACTACCAAAACCCTCCAGATTATTCGATTATTATTCTATTTACTTTTGGAATAATATATTGGGCCTTGCAGCAACTGTCAAAAGTAATTTTGACATTTATTCCTTGAGAATGTCTGATTTGAGAAATACATAACGGTAAGTCACTTGACTACATGCATAGCAATATATCATCTGATTGGTCAGAATGTGGCTTGTCATAAAGGTTGTGAAGAATGAGTCATAAGTAATGGATTTTTTTCATTTATTATTTTCTTACTTCTTATGACCTAATCACTATAACCAGTTTCTTATTGTGAACGTTTATATGGAAACGCCATCATCCATTTCGCTTAAACACTATACCATACTCCATGATCATTATTTCAATTGTGAATCAGGCTTAACCTGACTGACATGAAGGGGGGGGGGGGGGGGGGCGTTAAAGAACGCATACCGGAATACGGATACTGCCGAGAGTGAACGTGGGGAAAAGGATGTGTAAGAGGGTGGAGAGGTTGTAGAAGCATACGTCAGTGGTGGGGTTTCCTCAACAAGTGCAACCTCTTCATCCACTTTCACATCCTCTTTATAAGAAAACACGCCAATCCCACGTTCACTCTTGGTAGTATCCATATTCCAGTAAATGTTACACAATTCAATGTGGTTTTATGAGGCTCCTGAAAAATACGTCCTAGAAAATGAAGACGAGAACGGAAGGAAAGTGAAAGAGAATGATAGATATAGAGAAAGAACTCACAACATTGAAGAAAGCATTCTCCGAGCCAGAGTGTATCAACAGTTTATACGAGCCGTCATCAACGAAGCCCTGTATCGTGTCGAAAGGCAGCTCGATCTTCTTGTGCACGGATAAGAGCGAAGTGAGCGATGCCGAGTAGGCCGCCATCAGAAGCACCGACGTGACGCTAGCCATTAGGATGATCGCGCGGCCCGAGACAGACTTCACATGGTCGTTCTGCCCTTGCTGAAAGAACAAGCAGAACACGTGGAATAACGAGTCTAACAGGCCGTGATCAGTCGTCTTTGCACTGCAATCGCATTTCAAGCTATCGAGTGAGCAGCTATTTGTCAATCTCTTCCGGGCTTGTCGTCTCGAATAATTGAGTAAACCGTTGTCTGTTACTCTCTCACGGTCTTCTCGTTTCAAATTATCCAGTTCACCCGTGCCGTTATTTGCCATCCCTACACGGTATCCTCGTTTCAAGTGATCAAGTGGGCCGTTATTTTCCGCCCTCTGACGGCTTTGTTGCTTCAAATAATTGGTTGAGCCGTTTTTTGTTACCCTTTCACGGCTTCCTTGTTTCAATCGATCATGAAATGCGTCATTTGCCAAAAGACCCTCTCGATCAAAGTGGTCAAATATAACTTCATTTGTCTTCTTATCACGGTATTCTTGTTTCAAGCGATCAAATATGCCGTTATTTGCCATTCTCCCACGGCTTTCTTGGTTCACATGGTTACTTAGGGTCAAAAATATCCCAATCAGTAGAATTATAGCGAAGATAATCAGCCACAAACTACTGTTGAAAGCTGAGAAGTTACCCCAGTCGACATCAAATGAAGTTGGTTTCCGAACGTATACGTTCACCCTGAAACAGCAACTCGTTTGGTTAATAAAATACCAGAAAAAGTGTCTCGTTGGTTCATAATTACATTTTTTGATCTATCCACATTTCAACTCCTGGTGCGGTATTGAAACAATAACTTTCTCAACAGTATAGGCCTAAAAGTTCGACCCAAGTATTGGTTAGATTTCATCCATCTTGGCATTGTGATATTCCAACCTCTAATATACGTATAAGCGCGCCTGACATAATTGAAAGGAATAACCAAGATCAAGCGTAAGTGATGTACAGAAGAAATATATAACTGAGAATCTCTGGCATCAAAAGAGAATACACTAGCCTTAACTCTCAAGTTCCTGAGGAGGGCAATCAAATGTGGACGTTGACTGTATGCATGACTATGTGATGAATGTGGTCCTACATATTTTGACTTTCTTTTGAATGTTATATATTATTCTCCATGATGTCATCACGGAAATATTGTGAATGTAACGTCGTTGAATGATGTTTTTTTTAATAACATCGAAAATTGACACAAAATCATAGCTCCCAATTAAGGCTATGGATGAAAAGGCAGATCGCTTAGACGGGCCACCACAAAAGTGATCTCACTATAGCACATTTCAATTATTCAAAACCAATTAATAATTACACTAGGACGGCGCTGTCTGTAAGCATAATTTTCCTCCGCAGATAAAAGTTCATCAGTTTCCAAAATTCAGGAAAACGTTATAAGTTATAACCGTTTCTGTAATCAATCCGGACATTATCAGCATTGGTATCACGAATGAACAAAATGAACGAATGGTAATATTAATTCCACTTTGAACCAAGTCTCTTGAGCAATTTTCACTTTTCTCCATTAAATCAGATGTGAAGTTTATCATTATACAAAAAATGTATATAATTATATGAGAGATGAATGAGATGAATGGATGCAATAGAGGGTGTTGTATCGGGCTATATCTCCATACAATGGAAGTCAAATACCAGCAATGTTGCTAGTTTCACCAAAATCCGTGTGGAACGCCACTGTGACAGGAGGCCAGTCACGTGGTCCAGTTGACGTCTGACAGCTGACGTCTTGCCGCCAACAAAGACGTATATTTGGCGCGCGCATGCATAGAGCGTGGCCCACCGGCCTCCTGTCACCCTGGAGTTCCGCATGGATTTTGGTGGAATTAACAGCACTGTTGGTACCAGACAAAAAATCCCGATAAAACACCCAATATACACCGATATACACCGTGATACAGAACCTGCTCGTGAGAAGTGGTTTCAAGTGGTCAGCCACGCCGATCCTCTGCTCGTTCATAGCGAAATCGTTCAGAGCCACGTGGACTCTGCCATCTATCACCAGAGCCATGAGGCCGTTCCACGTGCCGTTTTCAGTCCGATAGCCGTAGATCTTGCTCGAAGACTCGAACAGCTTGCTCATGATAAGGGCAGAACAGTCCTCCAAACGCTCATCGGGTTGCCATGGCAATCGGGGCGCCTGAAGAGCGTATACTGGAACACGGATACTACCAAGAGTGAACGTTGGGTTGGTTTTACTAATTGAAAAGAGGATGTGAAAGTAGAAGGAGAGGTTGTACCTATGCGAGGAAATGATCAAAACCTGATCCGAATAACCCTAACCAAATGTCCTCTGTGCTCTACTAATTCCCTGAAATAGGCTCTTAGGCCTACGACATTATTGCACGCCAAGCCCACGATCACTCTTGGTAGCATAAGTATTCTGGTATGCGCTCTTCAGCGCCCCATGGCAATCAAATGTTGACGCTCGGGCAAACAAACTTTTGGTAGTTTGTGATTGAAGAATACAATTTGTGGGATATCGTTGTCAAGTAGGCCTATCAGTGTGGACATGGTGTGAACACAGTGTAGACATTAGTGTAGATAAAGTGTATACACAAAGACATAGTGTAAAATAGTCAAGATACAGTGTGGACATCACAGTGTATAAATCGGTTCGAATGTCGAGTGAACGAAGCCAATTGTATGTGTATTTTTTTTTAAAGAAAAATGAGGAAAAAATTGTCGGACCATGCAAACATCCTACAATAGCACCGTATACAGAAATAGAATCAGACCACCTATTATTCGTCCCTAAAAAAATATTTTCACGTGATGTCAAACTTTTATCTGACCTTGACTTCTAATTTTGAAGGCTACTCAAGCAGTCTGTAAAGATGTCCCATAAATCCTCTGTTTAATGGCATACAGCGACCATTGAGTACAATTTTCTGTTCATTAGACATCAAATGCAGTTTAAGTCGGTACTTGAAATTTACTGGACGATTATTATAGATCAGATTCAAGTCTTGGTGAAGATAAAGTATGCTTAGAATATACATATTATCTTCCGTCTGTGATTTAATTGATTGAATACATGGAATAAATATACACATAATACATATGTACAGAATACATATATACAGAATACATATAAGTTGATACATAGAATTGTAAGATTGTGGATATAATAAACTTGACATCGAAATGAAGATTTGACTGCATGGTCAGTAAAAGACAAACTGACAAGGAATATACGAATTTCCCTATCACATCTCGTATTATATATAAATGCCAGTTTCATTTTAATCTTATTGGATGAGAGTGGTGAAATTCTTCAAAGCGAGCGAAACGATAATGTGGATCGACCACCTTTGATAATGGAACCGTTTTCAATCTTCCATCTACATCAATAACTCGACACAAAGCCCTTGGTTCCCTTTAAAGACGGAGGATGAAAGTTTGGGATCGTTTGAAACGGGTACCACAAAGGCGATCTCACCTTCCCCACAGAAATAGTGAGATTCGATATAGCTCATTCAACACATTGTTGGGCTCAGAGAGATTGGATGAGGGATGAAGAACTCATAACACGATAGAATTGTCCAAATTGAACTCTAAAACAGATTGATTGAAATAAAGAGATTCTGTGGTAATAATGTATCTTTATATTCAGTGTTCATAGCCTGGACCAAGAAGTGGAAGTGTATGTTCAGCCTGGCTAAATCAGTCGACCTTGTGATGCGTATTAAACTCATCAAGTATCAGGCAAGTAGGAACATGACTTTTTTCAGGCTCTTGATTGGATAACAAAATGAAACTGACACTGGACATGAATCCACAAGAACCTGAAAGGGTTCATCTGTGGGGAGGGATAGGTACACTTGAAAATGAATCGGATAATGAACGGAGATGTTTTTTAAATTATTTGTTTCCAAGAAAGTTGATCTAAATAATGAACCTCATCAAATCTGAAGTTATGTAGAACATGATAACACCTGAAACATGTTTTATAAGACATGAAACTGAAAACTGAAAAGTAAACACATTGAATTGAAGAACTAGGAATTGTTTTTCCAGCCGTGCGTATACAAAAATCAATAGTCAATAATAGTGGAGATGAGACACTCTTTAACACATCTTTTAACAGAACATTAATTGTCAAGGTTTTAAAGATTACTAGGTAACGTATTGAAATTGAAAGAGATGAATTTCAGTTCAAGCCCTACATCCACAGATAACGATTCTCTCACACATGACCGAAAATCAACACAACGATTGCTCAGAGTATATTTCGAAGAATTAATTGAAACCATACGTTAGCAAGAATAAAATTGGAGATTCAAATCTACATTTCCGGGCGTCGTTCATTCATTGGCACGACTAGCATTTTCATAATTCATGATGCATTGAGATAATAGTTTCCACATACTTGCCGCTGTGCAGTATCATCAGTTCACACGTATACCACTCGTTTACACCAGCAAAAGAATTATTATATATTCCACAAAAACATCTTATCTGAAATAATAGAGTTCCTGTGTACCTGACTGAAGAAAAGAGGACTCACTTGAAATTCATGGCAAGTTCCAGTATCTTCCAGACACGAGCAAAATAACCTTTCAGAACAGGATCTGAAATAGTGTCGTCGGGAATCTGGATGACCGACGACTGAAAAGAAGTGTTCACTTTTTTTAGTATGAATTTCTAAAGTTGTGTGATTATATACAACAAGCTTAAGATTATGAAAATGAGTGAAAAGACCCGATCTTTATTCAATTTGAATGATAGTGTGCCACGTGTAACGACCTCACCAACAGTTGAGTTATCTGGAAATATGAATGAGCGGTTGATAATGAAGCAATAAAGTGATGACAAATGAAAGCACTTTTTCGAAATCATACGCCTCATGCGGAACTTAAACCCTCGTCCAACTTAAATTTGTATTCTGAGTGGTTCTTTAGATAACTGAGGCACGAGTGACTTTCTTGTTCTGTGTTACATTGAACTTGAGAGTATAGGGGCTATGTGATATACAATATTTGATGATATAATCAACATAATGATGATCTCACATTTATTGCCACTACATTCATGATGAATCCTTGTAGATTATCACGTCTTTCGTACAGATACTCGTCAGTAACAGTGAGTCCTTCCGGAAGACTCCATTCACAGAAGTGCCCCGAGTTGATTGGCAAGTTCTCGCTCACTCTGTACACCTCGGTGACGTCGACACGAGAGTCTCGGCGCTCAGCCAATAGGAACTCACAATCGAACGGCACGTGGATGTTGGCAAACATTTCCTCCAATGAGAGCGCCGTGTCTCGAAACATCAGCCATCTCGGATACGAAGGAATCTGAAAGATTTGGATGAGAAATCGAAACCAGGTTTCCAACTTTTTTTTAAAATAATTTTTTGTTATGATTTCTGGCCTACATTTCCTTGACCTTTTGCCCAGTCAGAATCCAGAAAGCATGAAGAAACAGTGTCTTCTGTCACGAAATCGTCTTGTCAAAGTTGGTTCAATAAAAAGAGACGTTCTATTTTGTCGGACATGGTAAATTTCTATCTTGCCTTGGCGAATGACTTACTACCTCCACCAGATCAAATACCGGTACTCGAAATAACTTACTAGATTGTATTGTTTGATTTGGATGAGAAGAGCGATCGCTAGTGCTGTGAAACCACTCTTCAACTGAATTCATGATGAATCGATAGAAGGTAAACCATTTCTGGGGCTGTTATACTCGCTTTTGCTCTCATTATCGCAGTGTTCAAATGGGTTATTGGATCACTGTGGACGTATTCGTTCGTGGACAATGGATTGATTACCGAATAAGTGAGCTATCATTAGAGTGACTGATTACCGGGGGTTAAAATATCGGTGAGGTGAACCATCTGATATGCTTTCGCCAAGTAACCAATGACAAACAATAGATACCATAGCAATAAAATCAAATTTGTCTTCCCAGAGATTCAATTTATGTTTCAATTTTGTTCTCCATATTTCTGTTCTTCGTAATGCAATATTTCTGTGAATCAGAATAATTTTCTTGTTTTTTTCATCCTTTCCATTTAATTAGAAGAGCTTCAGCGAGGATTCAATTTGACATACTGAAGAAAATTGGTGTTCGTTTTTATGTTTTTTGTTGTTTTTTTTTATGTTTTTTTGTCGGTTCTCCACAGGTCAAACGGCTACAGCTATCAACTTCAAACTTTTTTTCGTCATGGTTCCTCATCTAACTTAGATCTGTATAGTTTTGTGGCATTATCGGGTGGTAACTTTTTACTTATGAATTTTAGAAATTTCAAAAATCCCCATTAGAATAACCCGGAGGAAAATACTTGAAAAATTAAAATTTTTCGAGACCTCTCAAATTTTCGCCGAATATAGAGGAAACTATTAAGCACATTTTTAGAGATTTTTCGCATCAATCGGATGAGAAATAACGAAGAAAACGCATTTATAAAGCATTTTCCCATCAATTTAGGCTATTACGGGAACCAATTAAATCTATAGCAACAAGTGTCACCAATTAATTCAAAACGATTGAAATGAATGAAGAGGAAGGCCGTGACATAACTGATTCTCGTAAGGTTTTTGAACGTTTGGAGTGATCCAAGGTCTGTAGATGTAGATTGGGTTGACAAATTATTTTTCATTCTAGATTTCTATACCCCTAAGCTCGTCTAACAACGCGCATCCCGCGTTTTCCTAGTGATAGTCAGTTGACAAGATGTAGTATATTTAGACGAGCTTTAGCGAGGATTCAATTTGACATACTGAAAAAAATTGGTGTTCGTTTTTATGTTTTTTTTTATGTTTTTTTTTCGGTTCTCCACAGGTCAAACGGCTACAGCTATCAACTTCAAACTTTTTTTCGTCATGGTTCCTCATCTAACTTAGATCTGTATAGTTTTGTGGCATTATCGGGTTGGTAACTTTTTTTTTATGAATTTTAGAAATTTCAAAAATCCTCATTAGAATAACCCGGAGGAAAATACTTGAGAAATCAAAATTTTTGAAGACCTCTCAAATTTTCGCCGAATATAGAAGAAACTATTAAGCACATTTTGAGAGATTTTTCGCATCAATCGGATGAGAAATAACGAAGAAAACGCATTTATAAAGCATTTTCCCATCAATTTAGGCTATTACGGGAACCAATTAAATCTATAGCAACAAGTGTCACTAATTAATTCAAAACGATTTAAATGAATGAAGAAGAAGGCCGTGACATAACTGATTCTCGTAAAGTTTTTGAACGTTTGGAGTGATCCAAGGTCTGTAGATGTAGATTGGGTTGACAAATTATTTTTCATTCTAGATTTCTATACCCCTAAGCTCGTCTAACAACGCGCATCCCGCGTTTTCCTAGTTTGTAATCATTCATTGTTCACCACTAGTCGTATATGTGTTCGGTTAATTCGATATATCATTTTATTATTCTACAGACAAGCCTTCAGTGGCTTTGTAGATCTTTTTGAGTGTGTATATATGTTATTCTTTTCTTGTGACAATAAAAAAAAACAGCGAGCTTGTGGACTATCAATTATTCTGATTGCACAGTCAAAAGTCAAAACCAACTGGGGGACAGTGTTGTCTGTCTCTTTCAATAATGGGTGACGTCACTTGACAGGAGCCTATAGTGAATATAAACCAATCAAAATCACGGTAGACCTATACCATGTATATAAGTGTTGTAGCCTTAGGTACATCATAGATCGATTAGACCGCAGTCTAATCGTATTGTCTTGTAAGATCAGGGTGGTGAGAATTAAGGGGAAATAATAACATATTGAACAATTTAATCTAGTTTATTAATCACAATGATAAACCTAATACAAAATATAATAATTAGAGCAACCAGCTCCTACTTACATGGCACGCACTTGCCACCCCCCATGTTGCACTGGTTCTGACACTTGATATCACGTTAGGACTCCACAATGACTGACCCCAGTTTACCAAAGGCCCCACTATAAATACGAGGCTGATCTTGAATCAGCACCGCGCCCAAATTGGTCAACCAGGATATTACACCAATTAAACAGAATGTGCTAAGTCAAACTTACAACATAACGCTACATTCTATCACAGAAATTCCACTAATATTGCATATTGAATTATGACATATTTCTGCAATAAGAATACAGTCGTCATTATTAAAAGCTGACTGTCAATAAAGACATAATGCAATATGTAACGATAACAGCGGAAATTACCCAATTCATATCAATTCCAGGCCACAACAATGCCCCGACCTTTAAAAAGACGATGCCAGGGGCACGTGCTTTTTCCCACACTAAAGACTGGAATTGGTAATTTCCAAATATCCTGAAGGGACTACCGGAAACAGAAGCACACAACAGCCAGCATAGCAACCCGCTCAGCCGCTACTAATAATCAACATTTATTAAATCCCTGATTGAATACCGAAATACAACATCATTACAACCCGTGCAACAAATGGTATACCAAACCATTCAACCCCCCCTGGCGTCTACAGTATACTGATGGTACAAAAAGTCAATATGAACAAATCAGTCCCCTGCCTAATTAGCAATCCCTCAGCCGCGGAACATTGAGTCACTGCTCTCCAATAGAGGCACGGTAGAGTAAATCGTGTGACAGTCGAACCCCAGCCTCACTGAATAAGAACCGAACTGCTCCACACACCATAATGTATTTAATTATGATGATTAAATTTTTATCTTCATTCCCCTCTACCGCCCTTATAACTTCCCGTCCGGCTTCAAACAAGAGAAATACCACGTAGATACAAGTGAATCTGAATTGTCATAGTACGCAATCGTGCGATCCCCACTTAACTTCAAATTAACGTGTGCTGCTGCTTCCCTGTTATCCTCCATTGATCGAGTCTAATTAAATTGTGCAGACGCACCAAAATCCTAAAAATTTACAAAATTAACCCCAATGCAAAGTGCGTGCCCAAATACCAACTTACAAACAGTTACAAACTACTGAATTATAACCAATTAAAATCTAGTTCAAAACCTAACTTATTAAGTTTAAACTAAAACTCATCATTCCCTGAGCAATACGAGGAGCCTGTCATCCAAAAGCGATGACTCATTATTTCTACGTTAAACCTAATACCGCCATAACGGATATAAAATTCCAAACTCCTCCTCATATTCTCAAAGAACCACAAGCTGTACCGCTCGCTGAAGCTGACGCGTCCTCCCGAAATTCACTCGAACACGGCTCCACCGACTCGGGACTCCTCCAAATTCTCCCGCACCAGGATCCCTCGGAACTGCCGTCGACTCGCGGAGACTGGCTCTTCCCAATTCGCACCAGTCCTTGAATTCCAGCCGAACGATGGTCGCCTGGATCCCGGCCACCACAACTGGGACCCCCTCGGAGACGCCACCCGGAGACACCAAGTCTCCACCTTCCGGTGCTCCTCGCGCCACCCTAGGTTACCCCCAATCTACTTGTCGTGAAGAAGGGAACGCCAGGTGACACGTTCTGGATTCTCGCGTATACGTCCTCCACCCTGGAAAGGTTCTCCCATCGTCGAACTTGATTCCACCTCCTGCAAGCGTGGGGCCTGAGGTTCCTACGAATTCTTGATCCTAGGGTTCCCGATAGAAGTCCTCACTAACCGGCCTCTTCCTCCCGAGCCATCGCACTGGATCGTACCATCCCTGATGCCCGACTCGAGATGCCGCCAGACACCACCAGATCACTCCAAAACTGAAAAAAGTAAAACAGCACACAACCCAAACCCATCCATACACCCAACTACAAAAATGAATATGTTAGAAATGCCCTCTTTAAACCTTATGATTTATACTTCTATTTCTATTCCTAAGATTATAGGTATGACCCGGACCCGGCGAAGTTGCAAACTGATTCCCTTCTGCAGGTTGAACCCTCACATCCCCTGGCCTAACATTAGAATGTTCTGACACCGAGTCCACACCACCACCAAGAGACGCTTGATCACATCCAACCTCCCCGGAAGAGGCCGTCTCTTCGACAGACTTACTGTACCCTAACGATAGATCGTCTTTGGCAGAACCCTCCTCCTCAGTGGGTTTCAACTCCTTCAATTCACTTAAAGTCACTAGTTCACTATCCCCCACTTGTTCATCTGAATCATCAGCTACTTCAGATTCAAAATTGTCTTCCAACTCACTATCTGGTTCACCATCCGGTATAAACAACTTCAAACGGTTGATGTGCACCACCACTGATCTCGATTCGCTCATCTTAATCCTGCGGTTCACTGATCCCAGCTTCTCCAAGACCTCGTATGGTCCCGTCCAGGGCTTACACAGCTTCTTCGTAAGGCCCCTTCCCACAACAACGGTGTGCAAATACACCAAGTCACCTGGGTTAAATGAGCGAAACTTGGCAGACTTACTCCTGTTGTATTGCCGTGCTTGAGAAACCTTGCTCCTATGCAGCCTGGACGCGGTCACCCGATAGGCCTCCCTCAATCTCTCGGCCAAGAGTGCCACGTAATCGTTCTCCAAGTCACCCTCATCCCATTTTGGAGTCAGGTCTTCTTCAAATGGTATCCGAATTTCTCTCCCATGCACCAGAAAATGCGGTGTGAATCCCGTAGTCGAGTGCGGAGTACTCCTGTAAGCCATCTGTATGTACGGTAAATACCGACACCAATCACGCTGGTCTTTCCTCACGAAGTGTGACAATGCGGCAGATATTGTCTGATGACTCCGCTCCACCATATTCGACATCGGGTGATAGGGACTGGTTTGAATCTTTCTGATTCCCAGAAGCTTACAGGTCTCCTTCATTAATGCCGACACGAAATTCCGCCCTTGATCAGTCAGAAGCTTCCTCGGAGTACCATGCCGTGTCACAATCTTCGTTACAAACTCATGTGCTATCACCTCAGCTGTCTGTGTTTTCAAAGGAATGATTTCGCAGTATTTGCTGAAGGCACACATGAACGTGGGCATGTAACGATGACCAGCCTCCGATGTTGGTAACGGTCCGACAATATCACAGCTCAGCACATCGAAGGGACGATCCACGACCTCGTGCATCTGCAACGGTGCAACAGGATGTCGCCCTGTCTTCCTCTCATTGCAAGATGAGCAACCCTTCACATATTGTGTGACATCCGCCTTCATATTCGGCCAAACAAATCCCTGACGCACCCGCTCATACGTTCGTCGATATCCTGGATGACACGAAAACACACTGTCGTGCATGTCCTCCAATATGCGTAATCTCATCGACCTCGGTGCGACCAATTGACTGATCTCTTCTGTACCCTTCCTCGACCTCTTGTACAGCACGCCATCCTGATCAACCTGATACTCAGGTGACTTCTCCAAAAACGCAATACAATCTGAATCTTTGCTCTGCTCGGTTCTGATCTCTTCCCTAGACCAAATAACCGACTTCTTCAATGGCCCTGCCGGAAGCTTCCTGATCGCAGCCACAACCCGACTCAAGCTATCTGCGTTTGTATGTTGAATCCCCGGCTTGTGAACCACGTCATATTGAAACTCCGACAATCTTAAAGCCCATCTCAGTAATCGTGAAGAAGAATCCTTTAAATTCAGCAACCATCGAAGAGCAGAATGATCCGTTATTATTGTAAAGCGTGTACCAATCAAGTAGCACCGGAAATACTTAGTTGCCCAAACAACGGCTAACATTTCTCTTTCCGTTGCGCTGTAATTCATTTCCGCACTGTTAAGTTGTCTACTGGCGTAAGCGACTGGATGTTCTTCGTCCCCTATACGCTGGGACAAGATAGCTCCCAATGCTACCCCAGACGCATCAGTGCTGAGAATGAATGGTCGATTAAAGTCAGGATACTTGAGTATCGGTTCCTCACACAATGCTCGCCGTAGCGTATCGAATGCTGACTGCTGCTTCACACCCCATCTAAATGGTATATCACGTTTAGTGAGCTCGTTCAGTGGTTTCGCAATCTCAGCGTAATCCGCAATGAACCTCCGGTAATATCCTACCAGGCCAATGAAAGATTTAATCCCAGCAACATCTTGTGGTACAGGGTATTCCTCCACAGCTCTGATCTTCCTCGGATCCGGTTTCAGCCGATCCTTGGTAACTACATGTCCCAAGTACGCTACTT
The DNA here is from genome assembly GCA_964007535.1 of Brachyptera risi. Lineage (NCBI taxonomy): Eukaryota > Metazoa > Arthropoda > Insecta > Plecoptera > Taeniopterygidae > Brachyptera > Brachyptera risi. The sequence continues at coordinate 12,751,583 of OZ023328.1, read as the reverse complement.
CACTGGCGGCAAAAGTGCACTTCTCCAACTGCACCCTCAAATTGGCATCCCGGAGGCACTCAAAGACCTCCCTTAATCTAGACACGTGCTCCTTCATATCAGTGGAATACACAATTATATCGTCCATGTACACCAGGCACTTGTTACTACCCTTGAGACCACATAAAATGTTGTCCATCAGGCGCTGGAACGTAGCTGGTGCTCCCTGGAGGCCCATAGCCAGCCTATTGTACTCGTACTGGCCTCCCTCCACGCAAAATGCCGTTTTGGGTTTATCAGCCTCTTCAATTTCGACTTGATAAAACCCCGATGCCAAATCGAGGGTACTGAAGTACCTAGCATGACCCAAGCTATCCAGTGTATCCGTAATGTTCGGAATAGGATAGCTGTCTCCCTGGGTGACACTATTTAGACCTCTAAAGTCCGTGCAAAAGCAAAACTTTGGAGTTCCATCTACCGACTTCTTCGGTACAATCACCACGGGTGAACTCCACGCTGAGCACGACGGTCTGATAATATTTTTCTTCAGCATGTCTTCTACATGCTCCCGCACAACCTCTTTGTGCTTATGTGGTATCCGGTAGGGATTTCTCCGCACTGGTCTGGCTTGACCAGTATCTATTCTGTGTTTAATCTTGCTTGTACACCCAATGGAGTTACTCTCCGGGTCCTGGAATATATCATCATATTCAGCAAGCACACCCCTTACCATCTCCCTCTCACTCGGTGGTATGTGTTCCAACCGAACTATTCGAGTCACTTCCTGTTTTCCCACATTAACAGAAGCTATAAGACTCTTATCCGAAGACTTCCTCCCGTCTTCTGCAGCCATCAAACGGACCTTTGGTTCCGTGCCACCTCTTAACTGCGACCGGACTATAGATTCCACCGAGGCACCTCTTATGTGTGGTCGGACTATAGAACTAGAATCCGCTGACGCTGCATCATCACTGTGCTTCGGCTCAACATACTGCAGCTTACACACACTGCAGTTAGTGTGGCCTAACTCGCCGTCCTGTGTATATCTTGGCGTAAATACTGTTGCAGATCCGAGCAACATATTTTTATTCAAATTCATCCTTTCATTTGTCAAGTTTATGACTTTCATCTGGACCGTGTTTTTATCCGTGAAAAACCCAACTATTCGAGAAACGTATATCCCATGTATATTTAGTTCTTCGGGTTCCATCACCACGGCCTGTGTTGGCACCACAGTTATGGCCTTATCCAGCCTCCCTTTAATTAACTGTGGTTTCACTTCGTGCTGGAAGGCTAAGACTTGCGTGATTATACACCTGCCAAGTCCTAGACTCAATATCTGGAATGTTGCTCTGACAGCTCACTAATCCTGGGTTCGATGCAGTAACCGGGTAAGTCGTACTCACTTCAACCTCCTGATGCCGTTGAGATGACACTCTGGGTCGGTCTGAGCTTATGGCTTCCGGGTTCGAATCCCGGCCATGTTGATATTCTTGATGGAGCCTGCAGGTGGCGCAACAGCTCAAAATATCTTCTGAATCATTCTTTGAATTAATTACTCCCAAATTACGATCCCCACAGCCTGATGACTCCGTACTGTCGAATTCCACCAGTTTCATTTTCCTTCCACATATTGCCAGCGTCCGCAAACTCAAATCCAACACAGAATTGACTTGCTCCAAGAAGTCAACCCCCAGAATGCCGTCATACTTGATATCCATGGGGCATACTAAACAGTTCTGTTTCACACTGATATTATTCCCGCAATCAAATATAATTTCCTGGGATCCTTTTATATCCAGGAAATGTCCGGTCACTCCTTTTGCGTTGACACTACATACGCCAATCGACTTCCTCGAGACGTGGGGCTTGACCAACGAGACCACGGCACCTGTATCTATCATCCAGATACTTCTATTGCCCTCTATTGCGAACTCGACGGCCAAATCTCTGGTACCGTCAGCCTCCACTCCCGGAATCCTGTATGTCGTGTCTTGGACAGCCTTTACGACGGAGTTCTCGTCGAGGCACCGCCGTTTCCCGAATTTCCAGTAGACGACCGTGACCCCGCAGCCTTCATCTTGCAATCCCGAACCAGGTGACCCTTCTTGCGGCAGAAATAATACTCCCGGTCTTCCCTTTGCTTGAATCCTAGTTCAACTCCACCGCTCTCTTGCCTCACACTGCCATCCTGTTTCCCGGTGGTCATCTTCTTCTTCAATGCATAGCACCGATCAGCCGTATGTCCCGGCTTGTTGCAGAACTGACATGACACCGTGACCGGAAATACCTTCGCCACCTCCATCTCTTCCTTCTTGCAGGACAAGTTTCCCGCTCGAATTGCATATTCCACGGCCTCTTTGAGTGTCTCTGGCATCCTTGGCTGCGTAAGGCGCCCCACTTCCCCACCAAGGCCCGAAACGTATGCTGAGAGAAGGCGACGCTGACCCTCTTCGTTGATTACCTTCTGTTCAATTGGATTATCAACACGACGAACCGTCTTCAAATTCAGCCTTTTCAGGCGGTCCGCAAAAACTTCCGGTGATTCTTCCTTCCGTTGAGAGGGCATTGAAGTAATGTTGAGCTGGCATCTTCTCCCTAAACCTTTCTTCTAACTCTTTCCTTAAATCTTCATATTTCACCCCCTCCCCGAGAAGTTCTGGTTCCCCTCTCAAAAATTCGGCTGCTACCCCGCCTAATTCAAGTCTAACTATCCTCTTCTTGTCATTTGTATCCCAGTTCCCTAATGCCCCCACACTATCAATATTGTCAAAAAATTGGCCTACCGGTACACCACTGGCGTCGCCAGACCATACCGGTATCAATGCAGCTACGCCTAAATCCTTATTGACCCCGCGCTGTTGTGTAATCATTGTCAGAGTTTGAACTTCCTGAGCTAGTCTTAATATTGCCTGCTCAGCAGTCTCCCCCTGCTTCATAAATGCAGCCATAATTTAGAAACTTCAGAAAATTTAAATACTATTCAAACAAATCTAGTTCCCAACAATTAAAATTTAATTCAGTTAAAATTTTCCAATCCAACAATGTAACTATTTAGGACGTATACTGATGACAATGTAGGGCACTTGGTTAGTAAACTCATTCATTGTTAATAACACATGAACTATAATATGCGCATCGTGGAAGCTAATTAAACGAAGTACTACATCGACCAAACCCAAAGAGAAGAATATCTCATTGAAAGTGCAGGGGAATGTCATTTCAGACTCTACTGATGTTGCGAATGCTTTCAACCATTTCTTCACCAATGCAGTCCCCGATCTCTTAAGATCTCTTCCGCCTCCGACTGGTCCCACATTGAGTGTTTCGTACTCGGTAGGAAGTATTTTTCTTTTCCCGGTACATACTATGGAAATTGTTTCTATTATCCAACGTCTAGCAAACAAGCATTCTGCAGGCCCAGATGAGATTCCAACATCAATTCTTCGTTCTTGTGCTCACGTAATTGCACCGTATTTAACTGAGGTTATTAATCAGTCTTTCCTTGACGGGCAGTTTCCTTCAAAGTTGAAATTAGCCAAAGTGATTCCCCTCTTCAAGAAAGGCGATCCTACAGATCCAGGCAATTACCGCCCAATCGCTCTCCTCTCATGCATATCCAAAGTGTTTGAAAAAGCTATGCTTTCGCGCCTTATGTCGTATTGCATCAAGTTCAACATTTTCTCCGATTCCCAGCATGGCTTCCGCACGGGTAGATCTACCATCACTGCCATATTCATGTTTCTTACTTCTGTTTATCAAGCATTAGACGAAAAATGCAGTACCTCTTTAGGCCTCTTCTACGATCTCTCGAAGGCGTTCGATAGCGTGGACCATGATATATTATATTGCAAACTAGATAGTATGGGTATAAATGGAAACGCATTGCGATGGATAAAATCATTCCTCTCTTCGAGGCAGCAAATTGTAAATATCTGTACGACAAGTGAATCGGACATAAATTTGAATTTCAAATCTTCGCCGGCCAAGATAACGGTTGGGGTTCCTCAGGGATCAATTTTAGGACCGCTTTTGTTCTTGCTTTATATTATTGACCTACCGGCCGTGTGCAAGGATGGTCATATTGTCCTCTTTGCCGACGACACAAATCACATTGTTTCTGCGCCGACTATTGATGATGCCACAGTCTTAGCTAACAAAGCCACAACCCTAATGCAACTATGGTGTACCACAAACAGGCTTCTTTTAAACGTGTCTAAAACCACGTGTATGCAATTTCATTCATACCAAGACAAGCGTATCGCAAGTCCGCTTATCCGTTTAAACGGCTCTAATGTGCAGGTGTCAACTTCTACCAAGTTTCTTGGCATTGTTATATCATATACGTTGGATTGGTCAGTACACATTGAAGAAATAGCCAAAAAAGTCCTGAAAGGTATTTACATGCTCAGAAGTTTGTGCCGCGTTGTTTCGTCTGCGGTCTTACGCATGGTATACTTCGCTCACATTTTCTCGCATCTACAATATGGGATCCCCTTCTGGGGACACTCGCCGCACGCTCAAAGACTATTTGTGCTTCAGAAGAGAGCCGTGAGAATACTTTCGAATGCACGAAATCGATCGTCTTGCAGACCCCTCTTTAAAACTAGCTCGTTATTACCGCTGCCGAGCATTCTTATCCTGCAGTCAGTTGTTTTTGTGAAAGAGAACTTTCACCTCTTCAAATGCAACCGCAATGTTCACCAACATGGCACCAGGCGTCGTGACGATGTGCGTGTCGAACAGCACAGACTAATGTTGTTCGCCAGAAGTCCGCATTATTTCATGTCTAGTCTATACAATAGCTTACCTGTTGATATCAAGTCTATATCTAGTAGTATTCTCTTCAAGTTCAAGGTGAAGAAATTTCTATTTGTCCACTCATTTTACTCTGTACAAGATTTCCTTAACTACCGCCAGGCTCTGGACTAGACATTATTACGCCTATCTGTATTATTCATTGCATTTTTATTGTTATCTTGTATTCATATGATATGTTGTTTTTATATTGTTTTTTTTACTCAATGCTGACATTCACCATACTGTATCATGTATAGTCGCTGGTAATAAATTATTATTATTATTATTATTATTATTATTATGAATAACTATAACATTTACACTTCTCTGAAACAACAGTACATACCTATAGTACTGGGATAGTACGCTGACATAAGATAACACAAGTCAGCAAATTTCTTGTATGCAAAAATGGCATATTGCCTCACTAAATAACATGCAATTATAATTATTTGCATTCCAGCCCAAATATAGCTGGTAATACAACACCTCTTGAGAAGAGTAACAAATTTGGCCAGTTCTCATTTCAAAATAATGAGCTAAACCTACTTATAAATTGACTGTTCATAATTCCTCAATTTAAAAAATGTAGCAAATCAATATAATGGCCAAAAAAAAATATATAAATGAAAAATCTAAATTTCCATTATCTCCTTCCACACCTCCCTTTCCTTACAAGCAAAACACCGCCGTCACCAAAATATGTTGTAGCCTTAGGTACATCATAGATCGATTAGACCGCAGTCTAATCGTATTGTCTTGTAAGATCAGGGTGGTGAGAATTAAGGGGAAATAATAACATATTGAACAATTTAATCTAGTTTATTAATCACAATGATAAACCTAATACAAAATATAATAATTAGAGCAACCAGCTCCTACTTACATGGCACGCACTTGCCACCCCCCATGTTGCACTGGTTCTGACACTTGATATCACGTTAGGACTCCACAATGACTGACCCCAGTTTACCAAAGGCCCCACTATAAATACGAGGCTGATCTTGAATCAGCACCGCGCCTAAATTGGTCAACCAGGATATTACACCAATTAAACAGAATGTGCTAAGTCAAACTTACAACATAACGCCACATTCTATCACAGAAATTCCACTAATATTGCATATTAAATTATGACATATTTCTGCAATAAGAATACAGTCGTCATTATTAAAAGCTGACTGTCAATAAACACATAATGCAATATGTAACGATAACAGCGGAAATTACCCAATTCATATCAATTCCAGGCCACAACATAAGTATCCAGACCTATAAGGACTTTATTTCAAGCATGGATATAGGCCTATATATCACCGAGGTATACGTTCATACATATTTGTGTCTTGGCAGTAGCTGATTCAAACCGCTTTTCAAACCGGGAACTTTCAGTCATATTTGAAATATATCAGTGATAAAATAGAATAAAAGTCTTGCTCACATTCTATTCATGAATGTCCAGTTTGACAGCCGAAATTCGAACGAGCAATGATATGTCGCTAACGGCCGCAGGAGTAACGTATATCTCGGTATAAGGTATCATATATATATATATATATATATATATATATATATATATATATATATATATATATATATATATATATATATATATATATATATATATATATATATATATATATATATTTCAAGTGTCAGTCGCGGTAAGTGCCCAGAGTTCCATAAAAACAAAACACACAGAGTCCTTGCTTCATTGCTGGTCAGAGCTTGGCCAAGCTCCGACCAGGCCCTACCAGTAATACCAGGGATTACTATCAGTTATAGTGACCTGTTTCATCAGCTTGAGATACCCTCTAGCATCCTTGCCAGACGTGATGACGTACAGCGGACGATTATGACGACAACGATAATTATGTGACGTCACAACCAACTGGTTCAAAGTGACATAAGACGACATAACAAGCATTTCGGAAAGCTGTTTGTTAATTTGTATAGATCTCCTGTTATGTCCTGGTTCTTCTGATTGGACCAGGAATACACAGCCGGTGTGAAACAAATGCTGGATTCCAGCGATGACGCCGGCGTACTCGACATCAAGGAAGCTTGTTTCGTTGCCATAGCAACTCGATGAGAAGAACACGAGGAATACCAACCGTTGAATCAGCATCTCAAATGCTCAAATGAGGGATATAATTGACGACTCGCTGTATCCGCCCTCTTGACGTCACAAATTATACCGTCCAATCAACAGGGCTGTTGGAACTGTAGTGAAATTCAAATATTCAATCGAGGTATCTTCAAATGACCACAAATTATATAGATCCAACTGGCGTATTCTGGTGTAGCCACGCCCATTTCGAGTCGTCAATTATTATCGAATGATATTACATCTTTGAAACGAGATTTCAACGAACGATGACGATATTTATCTTCTTGATTTTGAAAAAAAATTATGATAATCATCTGAATTTCAGAAACAAGCATTATTTTTTTGTTCTCCAGAGACCATGAGTTATGACGTGGGCCAAGATGCATTGAGGGTTGCATTAGTTCACCGGTTTGTGATTGTAGTCCTCACTTCCTATCCCTCCCATGTTGAAAATATGAATTGCATCTCATGGGCCACATTTTAAGAACTATCTATCGTCGCACGAAAATGAGTATTAAAAGGAACTAACTTTACGTTCACATCGGCTCAGTTGAAAGCAGCTGTCATCAAGTTAGTTAGCCTTCTAGCCGTTTCTACAAAACAACACTAGATAGAGCAGCGATCATTGATTCTCAGAGAAGTACTCAGGAAATGGAACGTGTTTTCGAATGAGTGAAGTCACCATCTCCAACCGGCAAACCAACGCAACTCTCAATGCATCTTGACGTGAGCAATACCAATTCTATATATGGAAACATGAACAGAATCAAGTTTGCTATACGTTATTTTAATGTCTATACGTTACGACTTAGAAAAAGGCTGGGTCCTGGAGGACAAATAAATGAATCATAATTTCTGAAATTTAGGTGATAATTCGCATTTTTTCTGGAATTAGGGAGACAAATAAACATCATAATTGATCAAACTCAAGTTCCAGGGTTGTGATATTCCTGGAGTGTTATTGCTTGATCAGGTGCAGTTGACATTTAGTACTTTTACGTCTAATGACTAATTCAGAACAGAAAAATACACCACAGACCTAATTTTGAGAGTAAGACTTAGCATTCATAGCTGATCACAACAAAAACTTTGCATCAGCAAGAAATATAAATTAACTTCAAATACAACTGAATACAAAAATTCACGATAGGAAACTGCATCTTGCAGAGGCATTCATCATCAAAGTCAAATTAAGAATAGAATTTAATAAAAACCAATGTTTTTCTAGTCACTTTGCTTTTTTTTGTTCATATAGAAAGCTTAACCATGCAGTCTGTATCTCATTGAATGTCATTGAAGAAATAGTGGTACCGTACATGATCATTTGTTCTGTCCCTCGAACTCTGTCGGATGAAAAAAACGAACCAAATTATTCCTGAATATTCAACTTATTAATCTGATTTGTATTTTCCAACTCTGGCTGGACTTGATTCACAATCCGAACCAATCTTCACAAATGAACTTAACTTACATTTCTCATTTGATTCTATATAGATGAGCTCTTTATATATACTTTTTAGGAAAGGTTAGACATAATTCGAAGCCACGTTCAAATTGTTGATTCTGTATACAAAGTAAACACTGCGCATGCCCTTGGGAAAACCGTCAACATGCATTGATCAAAGCAGATCGAAAAAGCGAGGCAAGAAAGAAGTAGCCAACATTTGTCCATAACATAATGTATATCTCCATCCTATTTTTGGAGTTAAAGTATATTTCACTGTATGTACTGGAAGTATATTATGATGAAATAAACTGTCAAATCAATTCAATTAATCCCCATAACTTTCTCCGAATACATCAAATACGTCGTTCATAGCATTTCTACTTCTCATAGAAATACACTAATTAATTTTGTGGAGTTTTTATCCGCCAACATCTGTCACCAATCGAAATGATTGAAATCGAGCAGGAGGGCTTTCAACAGTCCACTGGGTATTGACTTTTCCACACGGTCTGGCATAGCTATCAACCCATGGCTCCCAGGCAGCCGCTTATTAAATGCAATTAATTGTCACATTTCCACTGTTGAGAGAAATGGACTTCAATTACAATCGTACACGATGTAGTGATACCAACCTATTTCATCATAATATGAAAGAGGTGACCCAACTCCCATACTAATTACATGGAAGGAATTTGTGGGTTCTTGCGGTCAGTTCAGAGCCAAAAGTCCCGATTGCCTGTCACGATTTGATGGATCCCCTTGTGAACTAGATGTAGATAAGAGTGACTGTGGTACCAGTGGCATTGTTGAACTAACACAATCTATTATTCTCATAATCTACTGGACCGTGATTGAGCATTGAGCATTGTTGTTTTAAATAGTTTGATATAATTTATAGTTGCGCTACAGGCAATCGGAACGCTGGACTAAGATTTCGACCCCAGAAATATTTCACTTTCAAGACCCGAGTTGTGTCACCTCCTTCATATTATCATAAAATATGTTGGTATCACTACATCGTGTGTTAGCATTATTATGCATTCGAAAGATAGGAGGGCGTAACTATCAACGAACTATTTCAGAATGCATATAGATATCATGATCTTGACTCTATTGACAAAGTTGGTTTGATGTTCGGTTCAAAAGGAACCATGCCACCATTATAGAAGGAATTATTTGAAATATATGAACACATTTTTACCATCATTGAAAATGTGGAACAAAGTCCTGGAGGCTGAGAGTAACGAGGGAGGATCTTTCCAACAGGACACCACAGAGGCGATCTGATCACCCGGAGAAAATAATTCGAAAACAAATCAGTGATATTGTTTTAGACTTTATTGGAAGATTTGTACATATTCTGGAGATCAATAAATTTCCTAGAATGGAATGATTCTCAAATTTCGTTCCACATATATTCTATCATGTGCATTAGTATAGGCTCACCATATGTACTGATATAAAGTGAATAAAGAATACAAATACAAATACAAATATTGTTCATGGTGAATCTCTCATCTGACTCCCTCAAAGATTCAACATTTTGTTTGTTCAACCATAATTCATTATATTTTTCCATTCAGTACATCGAATATTGTTGAGTATTGATCACCTATTTTGTCTTGCATATGATAGTCATCGTTGTTGGAGGTCAGAATCTTGAACAAAGATTATGTTAGAATTATATTCGATGAGGTATTCAGAATGGGGTTGTGGATGAGGATTCTAATGGACGTTTTCTGTCTCCATATATATATATATATATTTATATATATATATATATATATATATATATATATATATATATATATATATATATATATATATATATATTTATATATATATATATTTATATATATATATATATATATATATATATATATATATATATATATATATAAATATATATTTATATATAAATATATATTCATATATATATATATATATATATATATATATATATATATATATATATATATATTTATATATATATATATATATATATACATATATATATATATATATATATATATATATATATATATATATATATATATATATATATACATATATTCAAATATATATATATATATATATATATATATATATATATTTATATATATATATATATGTATATATATGTATGTATATATATATATATATATATATATATATATATATATACATATATATATATATATATATATATATATATATATATATATATATATAGGTATATATCTATATATATCTATATTCATATATATATATATATATATATATATATATATATATATATATATATATATATATATATATATATGTATATATATATATATATATATATATATATATATATATATATATATATATATATCATGAATATATATATATATATATATATATATATCATAAATATATATATATATATATATATATATATATATATATATATATATATATATATATATATATATATATATATATATATATATATATATATATATATATATATGTATACATATCTGAATTAACATACGGTACTTTTCATTTCCTCATTGAATAACATGAACGAATGTATGAAATGAATTATGGAGTTGTGGATGTATTCTTTACATATCAGAAAAAAGAATTTATTGAATGGTCAATTGGATTTTCATACACATCTCCTAACCACCGTATGTAACCTAGCTGTTGGTTGGGTCGGTAAGCAGCACATGTCTCAGTTTCTGTAGTCTCTTGAAAAATGAACGTATACTCAATATAGCCTGCAGCTCGAGATGGCAAATTATAACGCTCTAATTATTTGATCATCAAGTCTATTGACGAGCGCGAGCTAGAACCTGTATCATCATACAAACAACATGTTCGAGTATCTGGGATCTAGGAAAACGCTGGATCTGCGTTGTGGGATGAGCTTGGAGATATAGGAATCTAAGAATTAGAAATAATCTGTCAGCTCAAACTTTACATTCACAGATCTTGGAATGGTTCGAATTTTCAAATAATTGGTGACACTTGTTGCTCTCTCTTGATAAGTCCTAATAGCTTTGATTGATGTGAAAAAATGCATTAAAACATGTTTACTCTAGTTATTTCTATCCGATAGTTGTGAAAATCACTGAGAATGTGTATAATATTCTCATTCATTATTGGTGGAAATTGTGGAGCTTCTGAAAAATTTTGATTTTTCCATTCTATACCCTCCGAGTTATTCCTAATGAAATTTTCCAAACACTTCGATTTTTTTCCAGATATACTATTACAACTTTTTTTTTCAATCAACCCCAACCTATTCCAGTCCGAGACCAATATGTAGAAAAAGTTTCGAGTCGATCAGTTCTTTACTGACCTGTATGTCATGCAAAAAATAACGATGCCCTTCTTCCCCGATATACGGAATGGAAATCTTCGTGACGCTCATCCAATTATCCATAAAATACGTATTCACCACCTGTGATGACGTATCGATTATTCATAATGAGCATATTCATTCGTCAATGACTGATATCAGTCAGATTGTTAAAGCAAACACAACTCTCGAGATATCATAGATTAAAACTACATTGATGAGGTGATAGGCCTATACTACCATGAAGGTTTGTGTGACACATAACTTTATCTGCTAATCAGATACGCATCGTCTAAAGACAAAGTTGAGGTTGATATGTCTGGAACATCAGTATCAGTGCGGTATACATCAAAGTGTTTAGTTCATGGTCTGATGAATTTATAATATTCACTCTCTCATCCATAGGCCTAGTGAGCTTCGTTAGAATTTCTTCTGGAATGGTAGCAGAGACAACTTTGGAAAAAAAGGAATGTTACTGGAGATTTTGTTGAAACTGACAGTCAAGTTATTTCATAGCTTAAAATATCTTGTGATACTCAGTTTCTTATATAATGAGCATCGTTAAAATTTATTTTTGAATGGTGTAGCAGTGACAACGTGAAAGGAAGTAATTTGACTGGATATTTCCTTGAAAGTGACAGTAGAGTGTTGTACAACTGACAGTTGGAACAGAGCTTGGTGACAGTTACGTCAAGATGGAAAGTAAGGCCTGGATGAAGTATTCACTGACATGTGTTAACGTCGTCATAATGGTGAGTCGACTGGTTTTTTATGTGATAATTAAATGTTCACTGTCCGTCAAAATCCACATCTACACAAACATAAATTGTGCATGGAAAAGTTCACATAAGAATGTGTCGTTCACTGCATAGTTATCATACGTATCGTTACCGTTAATCACAGCTGTCATTAATTCATGTGACAATCACGAGATCTTAGAACAACCAAGAAGTGAGCCGCTTCAAAACAGTCGTTTTTTATTTGGGAAGCAATGATTGTTCATCAATATTTCAATGTTGTTGATGAATGGAAATGCGAATTTTTCTTCTGAAAAATCATGGAAAACTAATGACCATAATTCAATGGTGTGAATGGAATATAGGCCCATATGAACACTGTACAACGCCATTATGTAAATGCTTCAAAAACGTTGTTAACAACATGTGGGTTACGACGTTTTGAAGGTTCACACTTCACTGCCTTTCAACAAGACTGAACCTTCCGATCATCAACAAGTCTTCATTAACACTTGCTCGCGTTCTTCAAATATTCACAGTTTTTGACACACACACACACATATATATATATATATATATATATATATATATATATATATATATATATATATATATATATATATATATATATATATATATATATATATATATATATATATATATATATATATATATATATATATATACATATATAGATATATATATATATATATATATATATATATATATATATATATATATTCATATATATATATATATATATATATATATATATATATATATATATATATATATATATATAAATATATATATACATATACATATATATATATATATATATATATATATATATATATATATATATATATATATATATATATATATATATATATATGGTTCATTCTTTTACTGCCTATTCCTCTACTGCCCAAAAGGTTATGGTATACCTGTATCACCTATTTATTCTCGTAATGCCCAAGTTATTTCTCTTACTGCCTAACTGATCATTTTGTTCCCGTACTGCCTGAAGGAATATTCTTCGCTTCCAACCGCTGTTTTCATTATTGACACCCTGTATCGCAGTCGGAAGCGTGAATAAAAAACAATTTGTATCACCGTTTTTACTACAAAAATGATATTAAAGATGGGAGAGTGTTAATATCAACGAACCATCGCAATGCGGAATATTTGTGAGTAAATAAATAATGAAAATGTGATGTTATATGGACGGTACGAACACTGAGACGGAAAGCAACAAATAAAATGTATATATAGGTCGATTGAAAATTGTAATTGCATTCCGTAAAACGGAATATTCGAGAGCTTTCTTTATTTTATATTTTACGTTCCGTTACTTACGTATAGTGGATTAATGTAGGCCTACTTATTGTATATTAGTACCACAATATACAAATAACGTACCGTATTTGTATATATGTATTTTTGATTTTTTTTATTGTTAATGTTTCATGAACCTAATTTGTTTGATTACATTATTCGCATTATTGATTTTATATGAGGAATAAAAGGAATTTCAACTCAATCATTGTCATTCATTTTCCATCAGGACATGTGAATATATTGCTTGAATAACCACATATTCATATATCACTTTTTTTGTTCGCAGATTGTTTCTGTATTCCTATCATTTACTGCTACACATGTATAATACTTTATACATGGCCACAATTTATTTCCCTCCTTCCCCACATATATACTGGCTTCAGCTTGTGTGGATCTTGATTCAATTTAATCTTATAGATCCATCTACGAGTTTAAAACCAATTGGCGCATGTTTTGTTCTGTAATTAATGTAATTCTATGACAAGGACATAGAAAAACATGTATATGACCAATATGTTATGAATTAGGGTGTGGGGGAGAAGTACAAAGTCTTCTCTGTTGTATTCGGGTACCGCTCTTGTAGACCACAGTATTGTGAACCCCGATATTCTGTACCCCAAGAAAAGGATAAAGTGGACCCCAATATTGTGGCCCACACGTTAAAACCAGAAAATTGTACAAATACTTTGGTTTTGTGGTCCCCAATATAGTGGGCCACAAAACTAGAACATGGGGGTCCAGAATATCTTTTCCAAACGACCGAAGTGGTATTGTGGACCCCAATAAACTGATACACAGAGATTTGTCATTGTTGACCCCAATAAACTGAACCCCGATATTGTGGGCCACAAAAGTGTATTAAATGTCGTGTGGATATAGTGGACCACAAACTGGATATACTGTACCCTAAAGCTCGTTAGACATACTGCACCCCGGTATTCTGGTCCCCAATATAGTGGGCCACAAAACTAGGACACGGGTGGTCCAGAATATCTTTTCCGAACGACCGAAGTGGTATTGTGGACCCCAATAAACTGATACACAAAGATTTGTCATCAGTTTATTGGGGTCCACAATACCACTTCGGTCGTTCGGAAAAGATATTCTGGACCACCCGTGTCCTAGTTTTGTGGCCCACTATATTGGGGACCAGAATACCGGGGTGCAGTATGTCTAACGAGCTTTGGGGTACAGTATATCCAGTTTGTGGTCCACGATATCCACACGACATTTAATACACTTTTGTGGCCCACAATATCGGGGTTCAGTTTATTGGGGTCAACAATGACAAATCTCTGTGTATCAGTTTATTGGGGTCCACAATACCACTTCGGTCGTTTGGAAAAGATATTCTGGACCCCCATGTTCTAGTTTTGTGGCCCACTATATTGGGGACCAGAATACCGGGGAGCAGTATGTCCAACGAGCTTTGGGGTACAGTATATCTAGTTTGTGGTCCACTATATCCACACGACATTTAATACACTTTTGTGACCCACAATATCGGGGTCCAGTCTACGGGCTCCCTTGTATTCTAAACCACGCGCCTGACTGCAACACAGGGTGTCAATGATAAAAACACCATTTTAAAAGCAAAGAATATGTAATTGACGACTAGTGATTGACCCGCCCACAAACGTCACAAAACAGAACATCCAATCAAATGAGCTTTGTTATGTGGGAAATTTCACATTGACCTATCAGAGTATCTCTAAATTCCCACATGGAGTATATATCCAGGTGGCTTCGGCGATTAGCCACGCCTATCACTAGTGGTCAATTAGGCAGTACGATCCAGTTCCTATGGGCAATACCATGGAGTGGCAATACGCGAACACTTGGGTCAGTTCACCCTTCTTAGGCAGTACAAGCCAGATCCTAGGCAGTAAAAAAAATAAAGAATGTAGAAAACAAATAAAGATTGAGAAGAAGAGAATGAGAAGGTTTTGGGCATGAGACGAATAGGCGGTAAAACACGGCACACACGATCAACATTACCTGTCTACATGTTGATATCAATATATTGATGAGATAATAGAGCATGTTCAATTGTTGACAATATGTTGACGGCACCCATTAACATATTGCCGTCGTGTATAGGCAAGGTCAGAAATACGGGTTATCTACTAGCTGTAAAAATGTTGATATCAACCTGATGACGGGTGAATGTTGATCGTGTATGCTGTATTCAAGAGAAAACACCATGAATATATGAAATATATGTTGTCAATAGTTTCCACGGATTTTCCACCCACTTGATTAGTAAGTGGTAAAACCGTAAAAACTATTGACAGCACATATCAAGTCCACCAAAGTTTCCTTCATCATATATATATATATATATATATATATATATATATATATATATATATATATATATATATATATATATATATATATATATATATATATATATATATATATATATAAATATATATATATATATATATATATATATATATATATATATATATATACATATATATATATATATATATATATATATATATATATATATATATATATATATATATACATATATATATATATATATATATATATATATATATATATATATATATATATGTATATATATATATATATATATATATATATATATATATATATATATATATATATATATATATATATTTATATATATATGTATGTATATATATATATATATATATATATATATATATATATATATATATATATATATATATATATATATATATATTATTTTATTTATTTATTTATTCCGTTTATTTTCCTTTCCTTATAATCACGCACAACAGATACAACAGATTACAAATACAATAATACAATTACCAACAACACAATGATGAAAGGAAAATATATTACTGAGTGCAAGAAAGAAGAGATCTTGAGTTTGCACTCAGATTATAGGAACTAAAATTATGTATAAGTCTTCATTCTATGAATATGGTGAATTGGAGATTATCAAAATAAAATGAAAACTATGATAATGACTTCGGAAATAGATGGAGAAGTAAAATATTTCATAATTACACCTAATCAAGTAACAAATCGGTGATTATGATGGACCAACTTAAGTATTTGTAATGTATGTAGACTATATATAGTGTTCAACATTTAGGAATAATTCAAGCAAGTGCCATCGCAAATTTGACTGATTAGCTCATATTGAATGATAGAATTAATAGCTAATAATTTATTTCATGCAGCATCCATTTCTGAATTTGTATCTATTTAATTGATTATAGGAGTTGAATATATAATTTCAGAGTATTCATGATTTAGTATTATTGAAACATATATGTTTATATATATATTTTCATATATATATTATATATGTATATATATATATATATATATATATATATATATATATATATATATATATATATATATATATATATATATATATATATATATAAATATATATATATTTATATATATATATTCATATATATATATATATATATATATATATATATATATATATATATATATATATATATATCATATATTTAAATATATATATATGTTTTGTTGAAAGCTTTCACGACTCATCATGTAATTAATGATCAAATCTTTATGGATCATTAAAAGTCGCGTTGACGAATAAATATTCATCTAATTAAAAAATTTTATTAATAATTTTTATTCAATTAGATTCATAGATGTGCATCAAGCTTATTCTTATTTTCATTCTCATTGTTATTCCTATTACACCTTTCAAGACATTCATTGAAGATGTGTTTTTCTTCATAAGAATCTGTTTTTTGGTTCCTATTATTCATCATTTATATAATTATTTTCATTTTCAGCCCTCGAAAATGACCACTATATATTGTAGTCGAAACGTCGGGCAATTAAATGAATATTAATTCGTCAACGCGACTTTTAATTATCCATGAAGATTTGATTATTAATCATATATATATATATATATATATATATATATATATATATATATATATATATATATATATATATGTATATACATATATATATATATATATATATATATATATATATATATATATATATATATATATATATATATATATATATATATATATATATATATGTATATATATATATATATGTATATATATATATATATAGACATAGAAAGATAGATATAGATATATAATAATAATAATAATGGAATTGAAATTCCTTTCATTTTGCAGCATAGTTCATACATCAAGTGTGTTCACAAAAAAAAACCACAAAGCCTGATTCAGGCTAATCTGTGGAATAAATACGAAAAAAATACAATGTACATGAAGTATGAATTATGGTGAAACGGAAAAAACAAACAATTAAGTTACAAGTAATGAACGAATTGATTCATATTTGTATAGGCCTATATAAAATGGATGGTGATCCATATGATAATAACATCTAATCTAATGATTGAAAAATGAAAACCTAGGTCCACACAATATTTGAGTGTCACAATAATGAAACATAATACTAATGATCACGAATAATAATAATGATAATAGTGATTTTTTTTTATTTTTTTTTTATTTTTATCTGATAAATGAACATTTTTACAACGCATGTTTCAGTCTTAGAGTGTCCACAAAACCCATTGAGGGTTTACCTGTGGAATGAGTAATAATAGCATATACTAGTATATATAGCATCTTCGATAATACTAGCAATTATCTACAAAAACACGTTCTACTCACATAAATTGGAAAAAATACAAGTGAACAAAATAAAATACAATAAAAATAAACACAATACAACACAAATACAATTCAAGTAAACAAGCTACAATGAAAATTAATGATAAATACACCACAATAACAACAATGAATAATAACCTTTGAAACAAAATACACATAATACATCTTCAGCATAATAATTTAGGTCCTGATTTGATAATTTGTTTTATTTATTTATTAATTTTATAAATTTTATGTTCCGTCATTGAATTATTTTATGGTGCTTAGTAACCAGTTCTTCACCTCTCGTTTAATGTTAACATATTTCTCTATTTTTCTCAAACTTATTGGCAGCAGATTGAAAGTAACTGGAATAACATATTCTAATCGCCTTTTGCCGAATTTATTTATCCATGACGGAACCTGATACGTTTCTCTGTTATAATAATAATAATAATAATAATAATAATAATAATCTTCATTCTTTTTTTTTCAAGTTTTTTTTATTATCATAACCACACATATGAGTACATTTCATAGACCCGCAAAGTCACAGAGTGTTGACTTGTCTGCGGGTCTATTAACATCACAATGTAAAATAAGTATACTCGAATTGAGTTAAATTGTCTGGGCGATGAAAAGCAATTACATATCTAACACAACATAATACAAGTGAATGATACAAATGAAGGAAAATAAATGGGTAAAATAATCAAGAACAATTATATTTTCTAAAATTATAATGATGAACAAATAAACGATTTGATCTTTTATCAATTGAATGGTTAATTCTATAACAGACTATTCTCATGAGAATTGATCCAAATTTTCAAATACTTCTTCAAAAGAGAAATTGAAGTTATATTACACAGTTCTGAAGGAAGTTTATTGGAGAATCTCGGTATCAAGGCTCGTCTTTCCTGACTACCGTAAGAATTCTAACTCATTGGCTCTATTATCTCTGTTTCTAGTTTTGTATTCATGATCAGCTTTTTCTATGAAATCGTGTGTTACGTAGTTGTTGATGATGAATATAAAGAAATGTAATTGATTAACAGATAGTAAATTAAGATTCAAGTTAGTGGACCTATTATTTTTAAGTGACAATATTTTTATTATTCTTTTTTGGATATTTTCAATTCTTTGTATGTAGCTATTTGTGGTGAATCCCCAGGGTAAAATGCCATACCTGATTAATGATTCAATGAGCGCATGATAGACAATTGATAAGGTTTTAACGTTAACATAAGGTTTTAAAATACGTATGCTATACATTCCTGAGCGCAGACGGTTACATAATATATCTATATGCTTATCCCATTTGAAATGATTATCAATAACAATGCCTAAATAAGTTAGATGATGAGTATTACTATTTTCTATTGTGAATGTGCAACTACAAGCTGCGGTGAAGTGCGTACAGTCTGTTCTAAAATTGGCATGTAAGCAAGCATAATCATGGTATATTAAGTTCACGTTCTCCAAAGATTTGAAAGGTGAATGAATATACATTACTTTGGTTTTTTTATAATTAATTGTCAAACCATTGTCATGTGACCAACACAGAATATTATTGAAGTCAGATCGAAGGAAATCGTTAGCTGTTGAGAAATCTTTATGAATTGCAGCTAGAGCTGTGTCATCACTCATCAGCATACAGAAAAACTGAGCATTTTTCAATTTCTTCCAACATATCATTTACATAAATGAGATAAAGTAAGGGACCTAAAATTGAACCCTGAGGTACACCAGATGTGACAGGAACTAATTTGCTGAGGTTGTCACCAAATTTTACTGTCATTGTTTGATTTGATAAAAAAAATTCTGAACCGACATAACATAGGCCCTCCAATACCAATTCTTTCCAGTGCTCCCAATAATCGGTCATGCAGAAGCGTATCAAAGGCCTTGGAAAAATCTATAAATAAGGCTATGACACTGAGATTATTATTCAAAGCCTTATAGATTGTGTCAGAAAAATCATTCAAGAGTTTTCCTGTACTTTTATTTTTTTGAAAACCATATTGTTTTGAGTTAATTATTTTATACTCATTCAAATAATTAATCAATTGATCAGCAATATACCTCTCCATAATTTTATCAATTGAGGATAATATAGCAATCGGCCTATAATTCTCAGAAGACTCGTGATTACCATTTTTGAATACTGATTTAATTATTGATTGTTTTATTTCATGAGGAATATTTTGACAGGTGACAGTAAGATTTATAAATTCTGGTAATATGGGACTTATTTTTTCAATTATAAAATGCAAATCTTTCAGCCTTATTCCATCAACTCCAGGACCTTTCATAGTATTAGTTTCCGATAATATTTTCTTAATAGACTCTGTGGTGGCTCTGACGTAATACATGGATTGGCTTGATTGTATCTCATTTTTTAAACATGTTCTTATAGTACAATCATGACGAATCGAGTTTACACCGTTGATAAAAGCATTCACAAAACCATCAACAATCTCAGCTGAATCATATATATTTCCCATATATCTTGAAATGACGTCATCTGCGGAAGTTTTAGGTTTTCTGCAGATAATTGTATTTATTTCTCTCCAAGTTTCTCTAATGTCATTTTTACAGTTTTCGAAACGTTTCTTGGAATAATTTAGTTTGGCTCTAATCAGTTTTTTATTGATAATATTTCTTAATATTCTGTACTTATCTCTATGCGCGATATTTCCTTTGGAATTTTTCCACTTCCTAAAATAAATGTCTCTTTCTCTCATATTTATTTTGATTTCATTAGAAACCCAAGGCTTTTCATTTCGCTTGGAGGTGGGAGAAACATCAACGCATACAATTTCTTCTGAATCTGTATATATTTGGTTGAAAATTAGTGTAATGCTATTATATAATGCGCATGGATCATTATAAGTATTTCCGTTTATACCATCCCAATTTGCGTTCTTCAATCCACTCTTCACTTTAATTTCATTGAGTCTTTTTTTATAATCCACTTTATCAGCATTTGGCTCATTGTGTTTAAAGTAATCATCAAATATTCCCGCCCTTATGATGTAATGATCCAAGATTTTGCTTTCTATTATTGCTGAGAAGATATAATTTTGTTTGTTATCAATTCGTGAGAATATATGGTCAATACATGATTTAGAAAAAATACCGACTCGTTCCTCAACACGTGTATTTCCATAAATACATTGCCGTGAACCGTTATTAGCCATGACATTGTTGTAACGGTAAATATTAATATTATCATTATTATTCAAATCCAAGTTTATATCGCCAATGATAATTACCTGGTCTTTCTCTGGAATTGTACTCAGTAGCATATCAATCTCCTTGATAAACTCTATTGTTACTCCATTGTCAGGTGGTCTGTATATATAAAATAAGTGTGTAATAGAACCATTCAGTATGATTTCACCTCTCACTCCTTCGAAACAGTTATACACTTCATCTTTCAACGTAAAATTGAAACTATTTCTTATGTAGACAATAACAACTCCACCCCTTCTCTTTTTTCTCAGAAGCGAAAACATTCTATAGCCATTGATGTTGAACGAACCTTTTTCACATTCTTTCAGATTTACCTCTTCAAGTACAATAATATTCAGCATGTCAGTCACATTATTGATGTAAGAAATGAATTGGTCAAAGTTACTCTTTATAGATCTTGTTTAGAAACAGTATATTGAACTTGTTTTTAAAATATGTGCTTACGTTAATATCAACTAATGAGTTGAAATTAAATTCACTGATATAAGGTATAGTGTTCTCGTCATAGTTAGTTCAGTTAGCATAGTGTTGAACTAGTGAAAAAAAAAATTACAAATGTGCTATAGAATGCGTCAAATCAAATACAATATGAAATCTAATATGAAATACAGGAAATATGAAAAAGTAATATGAAATACAGAAAATATAAAATTATAACATGTGTCTTCATACATAAATATAAGATTATGATGAAACGAAGTCTGCAATTGTGTATGGACAGATATTGATGAGGTGTCGTTTCAGGTTTGATTTGAAATAATTTAATGATTTGATTTCTTTTATCTGATCCGGTAAACTATTGTATAGGAAGGTGCCCATGTATAGTCTGGACTATTCTTGAGAGCATCCTGATTATGATGCGGATGCTGAAAGTGGCATTTCTGTCTGGTTTTTATGTAGACCTCGTTAGTGAGTAGACTTGGTCTATTTACATAGATGAATAGGATGGTTTCATAGATATATATGGCAGTCACAGTGATTAGGCGAAGTCGTTGAAATATTGGTCTGCATGTACACCTGTAATGAGCACCTACTTTCGCTCGTACCGCTCTTTTCTGTGTAATGAAGATTCTCCTCGCGTGAGTCGAGATACCCCAAAATATTATGCCATAACAGAGATGAGAGTACATCACACCGTAGTATGCCGTAAGAACTGCATTTTAGTTGGCTATACGTCGTAGATTATACGGAGCAGGTATGGTGCAGATGATATTTTTTGCACCAAGTAGGCCTAACTGATGTGATGAGACCAGTCAAGGGTGATCGCATATGATGAGAACAAGGAATTTTGTGTTCGAGACTTGTGCCATGCTTTTATTATCGAGTCTGATTAGTGGACTGCACTCCAATGATGTTCGCAGGTGGTGAAATCTCATGGATGTTGATTCAGTCGTGTTTATTGTGAGTTTCGAACCATTGCACCACATTCAACCATGCTGTGTGTTGCTGCGTTTGCAATTGCAGTGACAGAGTCTGCATCTGAAGCGGTCAATAAGTGACTCGTATCATCGTATCATCATCCCACATTAATGTAATGTAGGTAGGTCATCTTTCAAGAAAGAACTGAAACAATACCTATTGTATAAGTGTTTTTATTCTGTTGAAGAATTCTTAACTGACTGATGGACTGTATTTGTATATTTTCATATTTTAACGCCTTTTAATTTGTACCATATGTATACTGATTTTTATAATATATTGTATTTTTATTTTTCTAACTTATCTTATAACATGTACATGTTCAATCAAGATTATTAAATTGAAATGGAATGAAATGAAATAGTCAAAAGGCCTTGGTCAAGTTTCTTTGGTAAGAGGCTTACGTATAAAATATAAAGTAGCGGACCGAGAACAGTTCCTTGAGGTACGCCAATTGTGGTTGTTGTTAATTCTGAAGTTGTTTTAGTACCGTTATTGTCCGGTAATTCCACACATTGCTTACGCTGAGAGAGAAAAGAGTTGATCCAATTCAGGTCCACTCCCCCAATACCCACTGAAGCAAGAGTGTTGGCTAATATGATATGGTTCATGCTATCAAACGCCTTTGACATATTGTGAAACAATCCGATAGCTTGCGAGTGATGATCTTTACCTTCGTACACACCTTGAACAAACTTATGTATAGCATGAATAGTTGATTTACCTTTTCGAAATCCGTATTGGTTTGTAGATAGTTTGTGGATATATATATATATATATATATATATATATATATATATATATATATATATATATATATATATGAATGGATGGGAAAATAAAAAATGAGTATTCTACTAAGAGATTTACGCTCATCTGTGCATCTGTGATGGGAAACGCTGTTTCTCGAACGTGATTGGTTCTTTGAAGAGTGATGGGAAGGGGGTGAGGGAAGAATGGATTGGATGAGGGAAAGAGTAAGGAAGGGGTGAGAAGATTTGAATGGAGGAAGGGAAGCAGACTGGGTGGCGCGGTTTGAAGACAATGACGCATGATGCAGTGGGCTGGTTCCAACTTCTAGAACATTCTTGACCGTTGTCGAACGTCCCCATGTTGTTCGTGAATATGCTGTGAATGTGTGTGAGTGTGTGAATGTGTGAGTGAGTGAGTATGTTGAGTGTGTGACTGAGTGAATGAGAGTGAGTGTGTGAGTGAGTGAGTGTGAGTGAGTGAGTGTATTGAGTGTGTGATTGAGTGAGTGAGCGAGTGAGTGAGGAGTGGGAGAGAGAGAGAGAGAGAAAGAGAAAGAGAGAGAGAGTAGAGATGTATCTGTGCATCTGTGATGGGAAACGCTGTTTCTCGAACGTGATTGGTTCTTTGAAGAGTGATGGGGAGGGGGTGAGGGAAGAATGGATTGGATGAGGGAAAGAGTAAGGAAGGGATGAGAAGATTTGAATGAAGGAAGGGATCAGACTGGGTGGCGCGGTTTGAAGACAAAGACGCATGATGCAGTGGGCTGGTTCCAACTTCTAGAACATTCTTGACCGTTGTCGAACGTCCCCATGTTGTTCGTGAATATGCTGTGAATGTGTGTGAGTGTGTGAATGTTTGAGTGGGTGAGTGTGTTGAGTGTGTGAGTGAGTGAATGAGAGTGAGTGTGTGAGTGAGTGAGTGTGAGTGAGTGAGTGTATTGAGTGTGTGATTGAGTGAGTGAGCGAGTGAGTGAGGAGTGGGAGAGAGAGAGAGAGAAAGAGAAAGAGAGAGAGAGTAGAGATGTATCTGTGCATCTGTGATGGGAAACGCTGTTTCTCGAACGTGACTGGTTCTTTGAAGAGTGATGGGGATGGGGTGAGGGGAGAATGGATTGGATGAGGGAAAGAGTAAGGAAGGGGTGAGATTTGAATGAAGGAAGGGATCAGACTGGGTGGCGCGGTTTAAAGACAATGACGCATGATGCAGTGGGCTGGTTCCAACTTCTAGAACATTCTTGACCGTTGTCGAACGTCCCCATGTTGTTCGTGAATATGCTGTGAATGTGTGTGAGTGTGTGAATGTGTGAGTGGGTGAGTGTGTTGAGTGTGTGAGTGAGTGAATGAGAGTGAGTGTGTGAGTGAGTGAGTGTGAGTGAGTGAGTGTATTGAGTGTGTGATTGAGTGAGTGAGCGAGTGATTGAGGAGTGGGAGAGAGAGAGAAAGAGAAAGAGAGAGAGAGAGAGAGAGGGGGTGATGGAATGATGAGGGAGGGGGGGAGGGAGGAGAATGGCCGGAGAGGGTTTAAGAGGAGAGGAAGGAAGAGGTGGTGGTGGTTGGAGGGGGGAGGAGTGACAATATGTAATGGCGTTCACACGGCAGAGTGACTGGCGAGGTGTAAAAATGATTCAGCGTAGAAGTGGAGGGCATAGCGGTGATTTGGTCCTCATGTTTGAAACATGAGGGGTCTTGCTAGTATATATATATATATATATATATATATATATATATATATATATATATATATATATACATATATACAAATACATAGTCCTATATAAAACTGGAATATGCAATACGATGTCACCGGTGCCATATAGCCACTCTTATATACATCTATACTTCACGAGGGAATCCGCTCAATCGGGACAGGCAAATGGGAACTTCGGCTCAGATTTGTCCCCAAGGAAAGCGCACATACTGGCCATGCCAATATTTTGGGAGTGGTATATACCTTCTTTATATTATGATGGAGTTTTTTGGTATCACCAGATCCGTTCGTGCCTTGACCTAAGCCAAAGACCTGTATAATATATATTACTACGTAAGCTCATTGTTGTTCATATGTCCAGGTATATGCGCTTGTCGCGCTGATCATAGATGCCGTGACTTTGACAGACCTCCAGTCGTACACTGACATGATGTCCACGGCCATCTTGGTGGTGCCAGCCATCACATTGGCCGTGTCTTCGATAGCCATTCTGTTGGCCATACTGGGATGTGTCATCGCGTTCAAGAAGAGCTATTGTATGGGCATTACGGTATGATGGAAACTTCAAACGAGCAATTTTGAGAAAAAAATTGGAGTGAAATTATATTGAAGGGTATCACAACTCTGAAACTAGATTCCTATGGATGATTATAAGCTTTCAGCTACCCCAATATAACAGAAAAAAATATAAATTATCATCTCTATTTCAGAAATAAGAATCAATTTTTTGGTAAAAAAGATCGATCTTAAGAGTACAAATAAGGATGGTCGGTTATTCACCAATAATGCAATACTGTTACTTGGAAAATTAATACCTGGTAAACAATAAGAAAATACTGTATATAGAAAACGATCATCGTACACATTTTTATTGATTTCACAATAATCGGATGAGAAATAACGGAAAATGCGCCCAATTTGTAAGAATCTTATTGAGTATCAGGCCAATAATATCAACAGGTTGCACTAATCAGTAGCACACTTAGCAGCAGCAGCAACAAGTTACAGCGAGGGATTTTGAATTTTTGAAGTGATCCAAGGTACCCTATACATTTGGCCTATGTATACATTTGGTCGTGAGCTGACAGAATATCTCAGTATGGATTTTCAAACTTCTAAACTTATCTCAAAACGCATATTTTGCGTTTTCCGAGCTGGAACAATTTGCGAAGTCATTTGAAATGAACCCTCTCACTTCAGTTCTGCGTGATGGTGTCGGTCTTCTTCCTGATAGAGACGCTTGGTGGCGTCACCTACTACACCCTGTACCTGATCAACCTCTACTCGCAAGTCGAGGACAAGATGGCCGCCTCGAGACAGGACTACATGACAAGCATCTCTTCCAGATGGCAGTGGGATAACATGCAGAAAACGGTCAGTTGGCATTCAACAAGCTACACCATTAATCATCATTGTATTCACATTTTCAGGAACATTCTCAAGACATTTTTAATTGTAATATTTTACTACTCCTTTACATTGACATTGACATTGACGAAAAATGTCGCTTACATTGACGAATTCTTACACGGTAAAACAGACGACTGGGATCCAGAATTGATGATGGATGAGATTGAAGGATATAGACTCCCCTAAACAATTTGGAAGAGATATCCAGCTTGAAACAAAGTATTCAAAGCCTCTTCCTCACTTCAAACCACAGCCTGACACCATTGAAAAAAATCTCGAATTTTCCTCCCAGCATGGAATGAAATATAGTATTATAGTGTTATATAAATTATCATGTCATATAATCATCGATATAATATGTCTTATATTACTTTAAATTTGATTTATATATTGTAGAAGAAATGCCTAAACATCCCAACAAAATAATCACTCATGTATCGATCTGCGTGATGAAATGAACACAATATGTACAAATATACACGAAAAAGAAAATGAAAATACATGAAAGTATGAAAATATTGATGCCTAACCGAAACGGGTGCCCGAGTGGCTAGCCCAATGAATCGCCATTCAGGAGACCGGGGTTCGATTCCCGTCATGGTAGACCATCCTGACACTACATCGTGATTACAGTGCATCGTAAAAACCCAATATGAATGAATAAATAAATAATCGATCTGCATGTCTTTGTAGTTCCGCTGCTGCGGCGTGCGCAGCGCCCTCGACTGGGGCGACGTGTTCGGCGTGAACCAGACGACGTACCTGCCGATGTCGTGCTGTGAGCCAATCACAGGAGAGATCGGCAACTCGTCGTGCACCGTCTTCTCGGTGAACCGGTTCAGGAGCGCATGCGCGGGAGAGTTCGGGAGCTATCTAGAGGACAACACGGCCACTTCGGGTTACACGATGATCGGCCTCGTGCTGTTACAGGTGGTTACAGAATGAATGTTACGAAAACATATCGAGAATGTACCAACTGTACTAAAACCGACTGACCAAAATGTCTACATTTTGAGCAGTGTATAGAAGTTTAAGTGGTAGGTTTGACTCCTCCCCTTCAGAAATGTGTTCGATACGGACCTTACGCACCTAACCTCAACCATCACTGAAGTATGAACATTTGATGGGTGGTAACAATTTGTGAAGGGTAGAAATCAAACCTCGCAGTTTTACTTCTTTACAGGTTGACAACAAATGGAAGTTTATGTCAATCGGTTTTTAGTTCAGTCTGGTTTTTAGTACGGTTGATTAATTGAATTCTGGAATTACCAACCAGTAGAGCCTGGTTCCCAAAACGCTTTTTAACGTCATTTGGCACGTATTCTGATAGTAATTATATAGTATTTTCTTGTGCTGTTTTGTTGCTATCAAAGTTTATTTGAAACTTGGAAGGTTCAATTCTATAACAATTCACATGATATATCGAATCAATATAACATATATTTTCAACTACAAACAACCACTAAATTGGAATTAAGAAATATTATCATTTATACCAAGTTCAATTTCTTCTGAACAATTGAACACTCCCCTATATATAATAGACCAAATACACTCTGGCAGAGTAATTCTGTGGGAAAAAACATTCCTGAAGATAATAAATATATTACTCTCATGAAATATCTGAATCAGGGGCACCACTTTATGATCAACATTTTTAATGGATGCCATTGAGAAAATTTCATTGTTGATAACAATTGGAGAAAGTTATCACTTGAACTCATTGTTATAAGGACATAATTCACACAAGTAGTAGGCCTACTTTATCATTTTCAACTTGTGTGATAGTAGTAATGGAGGACGAGTTTATACATCTTTACATCTTACATGCTTACGTGCTTTACATCTAATAATCGTGAAAACTATGATGAGTGATTTTTATAGGTTTGGGGAGAAAGTATGTTTGTCGGGTTACCATGGCAATTACAAAATTAATGTTGTGGATGAACAGACAAATAGAGAAGTTGTAATTGGATAGTACAATTTGGAGGGCATTATTTTTCACTTGCCACAACAATGACATCACATGAAAGAAGGCGATGAGAATAAACATAATTTTCCCCACAAACCCATCAGAGTCACTGAAATAGGTACTTCATTTCGTGTTTTTAATGTGTTGTTTTTATTTCAGATAGCGAGTATAGTGTTTGGCAGCGTCTTTACTCATCCTCTCAGAAGTCGCTGGTGAACTACCAGGTGCATGTTTCACAACAAACTATATTTGTTCTCATTTTAAAGTACAAAATGTATACGAAAATGTTGTAATATAATTTACTAAACTTGTTTCATCAGAAAGATTGAGGATGAGGATGGAAAGATCCCCGTAATGAAAGTATGCTGGAAGTGGAGTGTAGAATTGAATTCGAAACAGAAGCGTTGAGATTTTGAGCACATTATAGATACAATATTATGCGATTTGAGACAAATAAAGCGTTGACTGACATATTATTGAAATATAGGCCTAGAATAGAGTATAGTCCACGGTATAGCCTACAAGTAATTGATTTCCGATCTGAATTTCAGGCTGCAAAATCGACTAATTGGATGAGCGAAGCGAAGACTCAATTACACTATACCGAAAAAAAGTACTTTTTTTTCGCGCTCCACAGGTCAGACGAAAATTCAAAATCAGTTGAAACTTGGCACACACAAGTGTCATTATCTAATTCGATACTGTATGGTTTTGAGGCGCGATCGGTTGAACAACTTATGAGAAAACTCATTTCAAAGTTTTCAAAAAGTTCATAAGAATAACACGAAGAAAAAAATTCAGGAAAAATATTTCATCCGAAAAAATTCAAATTCTCAGGGAGTTTCAATCTAATAATGATACACATTATTCCGAACTTCCAGTCAAATCAAATCAGCCATTTGATGTAAAAAAATATTTAATGTAATTTTTATGAATCATTCAAAGCTATTAACCTATTAAGATACCTATTAAATCCAAACTACAGATGACACCACTTGATTGTAAGCGATTGAAACAGAGCCTTCTTTATTATTGAATGAGCGAAGCGAAGACTCAATTCCACCATATCCGAAAAAAAGTCCTTTTTTTCGCGTTCCACAGGTCAGACGAAAATTCAAAATTAGTTGAAACTTGGCACACACAAGTATCATTATCTAATTCGATACTGTATGGTTTTGAGGCGTGATCGGTTGAACCACTTCTGAGAAAACTCATTCCAAAGTTTTCAAAAATCCCATAAGAATGACCCACAGAAAAAAATCCAGGAAGAATATTTCATCCGAGAGAATTCAAATTTTCAGAGAATTTTGATCTGACAATGATACACATTATTTCGAACTTCCACTCAAATCGGATCAGCCGTTTTGATGTAAAAAAATATATGATGTAATTTTTATGAATCATTCAAAGCTATTAAGATACCTATTAAATCCAAGCTACAGGTGACACCACTTAATTGTAAGCGACTTAAACAAAGCCTTCTTCATTATCATGGAAATTGTTAATGAAAAATATGATGGCAGTGATGTAATGGTTTAGATCTCAATGTGTATATATATATATATATATATATATATATATATATATATATATATATATATATATATATATACATATATATATATATATATATATATATATATATATATATATATATATATATATATATATATATATATATATATATATATATATATATATATATAATAACCAATCCAAAGATAAGTTGATATGTTCCAGCTCATCCATCAACGCGGCAACACATAACGCGTTTGCCTAGCCATAGAAATTAATAATGAAAAATAAGATGACAGTGATGTAATGATTTGGATCTCAAGGTGTATATATATATATATATAATAACCAATCCAAAGATAAGCTGATATGTTCCAGCTCATCCATCAACGCGGCAACACATAACGCGTTTGCCCAGTAACAAATCACAGAACATTGTTAGACGAGCTTTAGCGAGGATTCAATTTGACATACTGAAAAATATTGGTGTTCGTTTTTATGTTTTTTTTTTTTTATGTTTTTTTGTCGGTTCTCCACAGGTCAGACGGCTACAGCTATCAACTTCAAACTTTTTTTCGTGATGGTTCCTCATCTAACTTAGATCTGTATAGTTTTGTGGCATTATCGGGTTGGTAACTTTTTTTTTTATGAATTTTAGAAATTTCAAAAATCCCCATTAGAATAACCCGGAGGAAAATACTTGAAAAATCAAAATTTTTCAAGACCTCTCAAATTTTCGCCGAATATAGAGGAAACTATTAAACACATTTTGAGAGATTTTTCGCATCAATCGGATGAGAAATAACGAAGAAAACGCATTTATAAAGCATTTTCCCATCAATTTAGGCTATTACGGGAACCAATTAAATCTATAGCAACAAGTGTCACTAATTAATTCAAAACGATTAAAATGAATGAAGAAGAAGGCCGTGACATAACTGATTCTCGTAAGGTTTTTGAACGTTTGGAGTGATCCAAGGTCTGTAGATGCAGATTGGGTTGACAAATTATTTTTCATTCTAGATTTCTATACCCCTAAGCTCGTCTAACAACGCGCATCCCGCGTTTTCCTAGTTTATCACCTCAATAATAACCCAATTTAATATGCACTGAAGTATTGATCGATTATGGACGACGGGAATGTATTCTCATTAAAGATTAGCGATTTGTGTGCATAATAGAGCCTGCTCAGCAAATCATGCAAGTAGCATAGCCATAAAACTGCATAACATATGAAGTGATCATCACAATATCTTTTGTGGTGATTGTTCACAGCTCAATATTTAAAATATCAAAAAGCTATTTGTAAATATTTAAAATAAAAAACATTCTTCCGCCCTGTGAATGTTGCCGCAAACTTATAGCGACCCTGGTGGATATGTGCCAAAACACTGAAGAGACCATTTTGATTTTTAACCAATCGGCATTCGGCAATTACAATTCACGATTTACGTATTACGTCGTTCTAAGATTGTAGTCAGCTGCTGGTCGAGTAGGCTATACAAAACTATTTGTGCTAATTTCCTAGTTTGTTATGATGCAAGGTCTTAGTCTCACTAGCTTGAAGAAGCATCCAGCTGTACGTATACCTAACTTAGTCTTAGTCCACACTTAGTCCACACAAAACTTAGTCCACAAATGTCTAGGCCCTTGGACCTTCATTGTGTCATTGTGTCTGGGCACGTAGGCCTAGGCCTACTCATGTACTAGAAATCAAATGGCTCTAGGCCTAGTTAAACTTGGCTTGAGCCTCAGGCCTTTCTACATGGACCTACAACCGTGTCCAATCGCATCTTTGATGTGTTTGAACTCGATTGTTTTTGCTGAAAATCGACCTGTAGGGCCTATGGTAGGGCCATTAAGTATATAAACACTATACTTAATGGTAGGGCCTACCCTAGGCCTTGATCACAATGTTAGGGGCCTAGAACATTTCAGGCAGAATTGATCTGGCTTAACCGTTTTGAGACTGAATGAACTAGCCTAAGCCTAGGCCTAGTCCAGGCCAATGTTGCTACCGCGCACATCTATGTGAGTTTCTAGCCTATCTCTAGGCCCTAGGGACTGTTTGGCATCCGGCCAAGCCTTGCCCGGCATAGGCCTACCGTAGTGGATTTGATTAATATGCCGTATCCTTGAGTGATCTGCTTTAGGGTTGTTAGGTGGTGGTGAATGATGGTTATTGTGAGGACATTGGCTAGGGTCACGTAGGGCAGGTCCAAAACTCAGTTTAAATTATAATCTCGCCGACAGTCAGTTTGACACAAACCTCGCCCTAGGCCTATCTAACCGTAACTGTCACTGAAAAGTTGTATAAACCTAGTCATAAGGGCCTAGGACTAAGGCAAAGTCCTAAAGTCATAAAAACAATCGGTTAAACAAAATCTCTACTTCTTCACGTCTATAAAAATATAACAACTTTCAAAAACACAAATCACACACATCAGACAAGAACCATCGTAACTAACCTTAATGTTGCTAGAAAAAAGACGTCTCTTGGACAAAGGCAAATAAACTACAGTTTTTAATTCCCCACCTATAGAAATTAAACTCTCAAACACATACTCCAAATTTAAACTCAAATTGATTCTATGAATCACAGACTTACCAATAAATCATTTTGAACTACTCTTCGAGAAAAACTCTTCTACCTTCTATTCTAGTGACCTCTCTTAAAACTATTTAATTTGATAAAATATTATATTACTGCTACCCACTCACATGTAAAACACCTCATTCTCTGTAAAAACTCCCATCTTGCTACTCAAATGAAAATTTTCTTCTTTGACTCCTCTCCCAGACACAAGCTTTGCTTATGTGGGTATTCCTTCACTTCAAAAACAAATTTACCTAGATTATACTATTTAATTAAGAACTTAGTATTATATTATAATTATATTTGTAATTTTGTCTCTATTATAATTGTATATGTAATTTTGTCTCTATATATGTTATTGTATTTCAAAAGTAAGTATTTTTGGAATAAAACTTTTTTGATTGATTGATTGATCAAATGGTATGGCATATTTAGGCTTACCGTGGATTTGACTGAACTTGACAGAGCAAGTAGGGTTACTGGTAGGCCTAGGCCCTATGCTTGACCAATTAACCAAAAATGAAAGTTTTGGCACAATCAGCTTGATTGCTAACATGCTTGGAATTAGTGTGATCCAGGAGGTGAAGGGAATATTAGGCATTGATCAGATTCCCTGTATCAAAATCTTCACAGTTTTTTTCTCGTTGTTTTCCCTTGATGTCTGATGTTCTAGGGCCTAATGGCTTATGCCGGGATGGTTCACTACCGTACAATATAAGTCTTGACCGCTTCATTCCCATCACTCTTACGAAACCTTCATCTCACTACCGGTAGTCATTCACACAATGCCAATAGATCTTGATTATTATTATCCAGTACGTTGTTGAACTGGATATAATAAATTAATTTGTAAATAAACCAATCGAAGTGCGACGATGCAGATCTAGACGATTACGTTCGAGATATTGAAATTTGCTGTCTTTATAATGGCCGAAGTGCCATACTACTGATATGTAAATTAAGAATTAGAAGGCAGTGTATGCAATGGTGTTTTGTATATTCAGGCCTACTTTGACAGCAGTGCCTTGCCTTCATGTAACGTTACAAAATCAATGCCGTGAGCCCTTGACTCACAGTTTTCTTGTTCAAATTAAAGACGTCTTACGTTTTCTCCTGAATAACATGGTGTTATTGAGTCCGTTCAAATGAATATTAGTCTTGGAAGTAAAAGCCCATTTCAGATAATATTTAGTACCGTACGTTAAACAACATAGGCCTACGATAATATTATTATATGCTAGGTCTATCAGGTAGGCTAGGCTATAGACTAGGTCTATGTGAGTCAAAACTAACTGTGAGTTGAAAGACTTGGTCTTTCAATTTAAAAATGGAAGTTTTTGCACTTGGCTGTCTATTTGATTTTTGCACACTTATAGGCCTATGTGAGTTGTATTTCTTGAAACCGGTACTGAGACCGGGTGCATGTCTAGGTACTAATTTAGTGTAAAATCTCTCTCCTAGTTGATCCCTCTGTACGTGTGTGTCGGAGCGGGTTGCGTTGGCGCGTTTTACTACACAATGCGATTGGCTGTCCGTAGCCCGGACGTCAGCTGGGACAAGACCAAGAACCCGGAACCGTGGCAGGAATATAGCAACAAGCAGTACAAGTATTCCTCTTCGTACGACTATTCCAAGGACCTCCCAAATCCGAAGTTCTAGAAACATGCATTACCGTACGATACTCTTATAATGGAGCTAAATAATAGATCTGTCATCGAGGTCTAACCTAGCTTTTGTATCCAACATAATCAGGGGCCAAATAGTTGATCATCTCATGTTTATTCTAAATATTCCAAATGTAAAAATGTAGCATTCCAGAAGCATTGTTTTCATAAACAAATCATTAGGTCTAAGCACATTTATTTTTGAGGAACATTAATCTTATATGTCAAACTGATCTTGCCTAAATCTAATTTAAGTCTCAGATATTGTTACAAATCATTCCAGAGGCCCTTGAAATTTGCATACTTTTATACTATGGTACTTGGTAGCAACAATTTGTAATTTTGTAATCTTAAAGGTGAAATAAATGTTAAATATTGATACGTACAACTTCGATTGATTTCTTCGTCCTTGGACTTGACTTGTTGCATGATCTATATTCCAAAAATACTCGTAGGCCTATAACTTGAAGGACTAATGGACGATGACAGAAATGTTGTTAAACTAAATATTTTTTGCTTAATATATGAATTGGGTGAAAGGGAAGAGAGAACAGCAGCTCACCGAGATTTATGAGTAGAGAAAGGCTTACTCATAGTGGAGAGCCCGTTGATAGAACACATAGAGATGAAAGTTACACGAGGTTTCGACGTTTCGGCTATTGCCTTCGTCCAACCTCCCCCCCCCTCCACACCAAGTTAGACCACCCCTCACTTCATTTTATATCTATTGTTTCCCCCCCCCCTCGTTTTCACCCACCCACATGAAGAAGCAGCCTTCATCAGTTCATCACTCTCTACTCTACTGTGACCAAGGCAATAGCCGAAACGTCGAAACCTCGTGTAACTTTTATCTTTATGTGTTCTATCTACGGGCTCTCCACTATGAGTAGGCCTTTCTCTACTCATAAATCTCGGTAAGCTGCTGTTCTCTCTTTCCCTTTCACCCAATTCATATATTCAGCCTCAGGCTTTTTTTCTATACACACACAAAGTAATTTGACATCTATTTTGTGCTTAAATGATCTCATTTTCCTTTTTCATGTACATTAGAGATATATTTTAGTTTTTCGGGGTGCATGCCGATAGATGAGAGCCGGTATTGAAATGCTTTCACTATTGTTCAACTGTTTTTACTGTAGGGCCTAGTTCATAACGCAATTAACAAAAATTGTTGGCACTGGTATTTGACTCAATGATGAATGAAAGGGCATGAAACATGACATAATGTTGTCAAGATATTAAATGCAACATATTTGGAAAGTGTGTAGATGCGGATATGCGTGGACAACCTGTCAGCGCGACCACAACAGTGAAGTGATTTAACCCCCTCGATCAAATGTCATCTCTCATGACGTGAGGCAGGTGAAAAAAGTCATCAAGTGTCTAGAAATAGTTTATTTTCACAGTTAAAAAAAATATATCAAAATTGAATAGTTCACACAGGACAACTGTAGACGTTGATGGCCTTGTCCTCGGAGACTGAAACGATCTTCTTGCCGTCGGGACTGTACTTGCAGCCCCAGACCTGGTCGGTGTGCTCCTTGAACGTGTGCAAGCACTTGCGGTGCGCCAGCTCCCACACGCGCACTGTCTTGTCGGCGCTCGACGACACGAAGTGCTTGCTGTCTGGCGAGAAAGCAACGCTCAGCACCCAGGAGGCGTGGCCCGAGACGGTACCGGCCACGTCTGCGTGTTGACTGGAAATAAGGCGGCGAGCAATATCAGATTGTGATGTGTTGGGTCTCACCTGA
This sequence comes from Brachyptera risi, assembly GCA_964007535.1. NCBI lineage: Eukaryota > Metazoa > Arthropoda > Insecta > Plecoptera > Taeniopterygidae > Brachyptera > Brachyptera risi. The sequence goes on along the minus strand of OZ023328.1, from coordinate 12,715,099 downwards.
CTGGGTTGACTAGAATATAATGGATAGGAATAGAAGGGAATAGCTACATACAGACAGTAGATAGGAATACAGGGGGACCTCTTCAGTACATTTTTCAGGGGACCAGACTGAAAAAATGTATTGATGTGAAAAACTTATTGAAGGAACTACCTATTCAACATGGGAGCGTATGGGAGAGATCAAAATATAAAACATAAATACTGTATTTATATATAGTCAATGTATAAAGAAGGTTCTACTGTAGCTAGTTGGATTTTAATTTTTCAAATTCATATTGGGTTGAACGTAGACTAATGTACGCTAGAGGCAATGTGCTCATCTCCCTAGCTGGTTGTTTCAAGTTCTAGCCTACTACAGTATTGAGCATCCCTGCGCATGCCACAGTTCTTCAACCCACAAGAACGCGTATATACACCGAGTCGGATGAACATCTTGACCCGAAATTCCTCGATATTGACTGTGCTTATCACACAGCTGAGAAACGGTTCAGTCAAATCAATTTGGCCTGAAAAGGCTGAAATATTTGACGTTTATCACAATATCTTGAATCCTTTTGCTTAAAGCCGTTTGGAAATTGAGAAATGCCCGCCAAATTTGCCAATTACCTATATCGCCTAAGTGTTATTGGGCTGGAGTTGTTGCCATACTATTTCAATGGCAAGTTACAATCAGAGTTTGATTTAGACTTGATCAGAAATCAAGTTTGAGTTTGATTGGTAAGATATGATTTGACGGTGCCAAATCTAAACCTTGAATCGTGTTGGAAGTGGATTGTTTTTGGCCAAAACTAACATGTACATTTCGGCATGCTCAAACCGTTACAGACTGAATTGATTTGGCTATACTGTTCGCTGCCTGTATGATGAACATAGCTCCAGTCAGGCAGAGAGCTTCACCCTAAATTCCATACCCTAATAATATGTAATATTATTCATCACAAGTTGTTTACGTATTTGTTTAATTTAGCTAATGATCTAATATCTTACAGATAAGCCTTTTAGGTTCTGTAGACTTTTTGAGAACGTGAATATATATTCACCCATTCTTTCTTCATCAATACAAAAAAAATAGTGATTGTTGCACTCACACATCGTATAGCTTCATGTGCCCGTCGTCAGACGCGGTGAGCAGAAGCTGCGAGTCGGGCGAGAAACACAGCGACCTGATTGGCATCGCGTGACCCTCAAGCGTGTGCACCAGCTTGCCAGATGCCACGTCGAAGATGCTGATGATACCGTCGATGGCGCCGCTGGCTATGTATTTACCGTCGGGACTCTGAAACGAATGACGGATCGCAATGCTGCAGTATACACCTCGAGTAGGATGATGATTATTATTTGCTCAACAACCCCACGAACAGCTAGGTTATTCGGGGGTGTGAATGAGCAGGTGACCATGAAATTATGAAATGATACGCTAAGTGAAAGGACATTTACAAAAACTCATGCCTTATGCAGAACTTGAACCCACGCCTAATGGTGACTTCAATATCTAAAGCGGTGCCAAATCTTTCATCGTTGATGTGACTCGATTAGGGTCATTACCATTGCAGCACTTGATAGGCCTTACTCGATTATGATTGACTTGTGAATAAATACCACTGAGATGAAACGAAGTGCATTGCTGTAAGGTATATATCTATTAACCAGGGAAACATAGGATTTGCATTGTGAGATGAGGTTAGTAGGGTAGTACCTATATAATTCCAGAAAAAAATAACTTGTCAGCTCAATCTACATCTACAGACCTTGGATTCCCTCAAACGTTTAATAAAATATCGTTTACTGACTCGCGTTGGGCGAGACGAGCGGCACCTATCACAGCACTCGTAGCTCGTGACAGGTAACACGGCGCGTAGGCCTTCGCGTGTTGCTTCCAAGTTGAACTTGGTCCAACATTTTTGCTCGGTCGCGTCTGATCGCGCGTGTTACTGTCCCACAATGCACCCTGTTCAACCATCAGCGCTGCAAATTTTACGGGACTTTCGTGAAGATTGGACGTAATCTAACCTCATCATTGTCTTTGAATTTTGTTGTCGTGGTGGACAGGACAGGATACGTTATTTAATTCAATTCATTTCATTTTCATAATCATATAATATAATAATAATATTGCTTCACTTGGTCATTATACAAATCAATAGCATCCATCTCACATTAATTGACATTCAGTAATCAGTCAGTGGGCGCGACTGCGCGAGTCAGTAAACGATACTTGCGGGAGCAACACGCGGTTCGCTCGACGCGTCCAACGCGAGTTAGTAAACGAAGCTCAACCCTACTGGAATCATATGTCACAGCCTTCCAATTCCATACATCATTCTGATAGTTCTAAATCAATTGGTACACTTGTTGCTGTAGATTTAACTAGTTTCCCTCAAGATGCATTGAGGGTTGCGTTGGTTTGCTGGTTGGAGATGGTGTCCTCACTTCCTATCCCTCCTATGTTGAAAATATGTTCCAATTAACACAGTCCACGTTCAAAGAACTATTGACTGTGCGTAGATAAGTGGTGATAAAAGAAACCAACTTTACACAATGGCATCAGCTCAGCTAATCACAGGTTTCATCAAGTTTGTCAGCCCATCAGCCATTTCTACAAAACAACACTAGACAGAGCAGTGATCAAAATTTCTCAAGGTAGTTACTAGTTAGGCATACTCAGGAAATGGAATGTATTCTCAAATTAGTGGAGTCACCATCTTCAACTGTCAAACCAACGCAATCCTCAATGCATCTGGGTTTCTCTTAATAGCTTTGATTGATGTTAAAACTTAAAAGGCCGACCTTATTACCACGTTATGTTTTGAGAGTCGAAACGTTACGTGGCAGCAACAATGATAATTGCTGCCACGTTACGTGGCAGCTATTTGCAAAATTGCTGCCACGTAACGTTTTGGTTCATTTGAATCAAAATGTTACGTGGCAGCTATTTTGAAAATTGCTGCCACGTAACGTTTTGGTTTTTCACGTTCTGAGTCAAAACGTTACGTGGCAGCAACAGTGATAATTGCTGCCACGTAAGGTTGTGGTTTTTGAATGTGTGTTTTACAGCTGCTGACCAAGCAAACAATGTTTCCTTCCCAGGCCTACGCTGTCTACTGATTGTGATTATTAATATAGAAAGGTCGTAAATTGGTTCAGGTTTCTGATCTTGGAACACTTTATTTACATGTGGTAAACTTGTTGAACCTACGGTAAAAACAATGGATTACTAAGTGTTGTGTGATAGGCCTATGCCTAGCCAAAACTAACCTGTCGAAACGTACGTTTTGACAAAAGACTGTCAAAACGTAGGTTTTGATATGACTTTGACCTTATATCTTTGAATCCAGGACGTAATTGTGGGAAGGTTAGACCAGGCCCAGAAGATGAACGTTCATTGCAATAATAATAATTGAAAAAATTATTTTCTCAAAACGTAACTTTGCTGAATCTCAAAACGTTACGTTTTGACTTTTTACGTGAGGTACTTCCGAAACGATCGTTCAAAGAAAGACGGAGTTGATTTCTAAGACACATCATTTTATAGGTGGAATGTGAAGATTATAGAAATATCTTTGGTGAAGATATTCAGAACGATATTTATCTAACTTATCAGCTGACATTACGGTAAAAAGAATTGATTAACCGAGACGCGTGGCCGAGTGGTAACACACTGAGCCGTCATTTGGGAGACTGGGGTTCGATTCACGCCACGGTCAACCATCATGACAGGGGTTTTTCGTGGTTTCCCTCTGTTATTCAAGTTGATACTGGGATGGTTCCTTAACAACAGGCCACGACCGACTCCTTCTCACCATCCATAACACCTAATAAAATAACCTTTCATCTCATTCATCATCCACCGACGCCAATAGATCGTAGCCATCAGTATTGTGCGTCATTGAAACCCAATATAAAATAAAATAGGTCTACCTACGATTTGAACAGTGTGGCAAGAAAACACGTGCGATTGCAGTGTCGTGTTCGGCCTAATCAAAATGGAACAATGTCAAAACGTACGTTTTGAATGTGGGTTTTAAACTTTGGTTCTTGGACAAGATAGAAATAGGATAACTTATCAAAAAGGAGTAGGGGGCCTACTTAGAAACAAGTTTGTTCTAAAATTGCTCAATTTAAATAGTTCCAGGTAAAAATCTCACGCAGGTCTGCACATCTGTTTCACGCACGTAAACGAGAGGCAGGGTTTTTTTGAGGTTCATACCCTAGTTCATAATGCCAGCTGATAAAAGCCTCGAAAAAAGTCGTCCTTAATAGCTTCACATTCCGCCTATAAAATGATTGCGCTCAAAAATTAGCTCCAAAGTAGTCAAAACGTAACGTTTTGAGAAAACTACCGAAGGTACAAGATGAAAGTGTTGACAAAACTTACGTTTTGACAGATCTATTTTAGCCAGGCCAGTACACAAGACTTTATAATCCATTGTTTTTACTGTGATGTCAACTGACCTATCAACTGACCTATCTCTAGAAAAAAACTACAATCAAGTTCTGGATTCAGAGGTACTAGATCGAAGTCTTGTCAAAACGTACGTTTGACAGTTCCGTTTTAGCTACGCGTAGGCTTATCACAACATTTTGTAACCCTTTGTTTTTACCGTGATGTCAGCTGATGTAAGTCTATAAAAAAAGTCAAAAATTACGTTTTGACAGCTGATGTAAGTCTATAAAAAAGTCAAAAATTACGTTTTGACAGGTATAAAAAAGTCACAAATTACGTTTTGACAGGTTAGTTTTAGCTAAGCCCATAGGCCTATCAGACAACACTCAGTAATTAATCCATTGTTTTTACCGTTGGCTTGACAAGTTTTTACTAAAAACGTGAGAAAAAACAGAACGTTACGTGGCAACAATTATCATTGTTGCTGCCACGTAACGTTCTGACTCAAAACGGCACCATCTTCAAAACCAAAAAGTGGAAAAAACAAAACGTCACGTGGCAGCAATTTTGAAAATAGCTGCCACGTGATGTGGCAGCTATTATCATTGTTGCTGCCACGTAACGTTTCAACTCTCAAAACGTAACGTAGTAATAAGCACTCCGAACTTAAAATGCGTTTTAAATGCATTTTCTTCGTTATTTCTCATCCGATTGTTTGAAAATCTCTGAAATTGGGTAGACTTATGTTTATTTTTACATCTTCGGTGAAGATTTTAGAACTTTCGAAAAAGTCTTGGGCCCCCCTACCGTATTTCCAAAGTATTTTTCCTAGGGTTATTTTTATGGGGATTTTTCAAACTTTCCAATTTGTCTCCAGAATAACTGTTGGACCGATTCTTCTGAGGAACAATCCCAACCCAGTTTGGTATAACACCAATATGTAGAAAAAGTTTCAAGTTTCTTTCCTGACCTGTAGGCCCAGGCCTATTCTACGAGAAAAAAAAAAACGGCCCAATTTTTTTTAGGTAGGGCCTATATGGAATGGAAGTCTTTGATTGGATGAATCCATTCAAGTTGAGACCAAAGTACAGCCAATATTTCCAAACATACATACATAGGCTATGCTGAGTGTGAATTTTCCCCGAGTGTCCAAGTTTTGTTCTTCCTTTCCGGACTCGACTCCGTATAGGTTAATCTTTCCAGAGTGACTTCCGGAGATGATAAACTTGTCATCAGGCGAGAAAGCTACTGTCCAGATGTCAACGGGACCGACATCAATGCTGCCAACTTTGTGACCGTTGCTCAAATCCCAAAGCCGTAAGCTAGAGTCTAGGGAGCTTGATGCACAGACTGAAAAAAAATATATACAATTATTTCTATATTTCATCTCAAGTAGGCCTAGTAGTAGTACCGGTAGTATGGGATTGGATGAACCAGCAGAGCTCTAGAAGAATGAAAATTAATCTTATAGACCACTACTTCAATGACGAAACTGGTTTCTCGTGCTTCAGATAGGTAAATTGAACGAAATTACGTAACAGACACTGTTATGCTAAAAACATTCTCATTCGATTGAATGTACGCTCTGCATTTCGTAGTATCAGGCTTATTTGTCCGCCAGCATTGGTAATCAGTATAATGATGTGAAAATCTGACCAAACAACGAAATGGAAAACTTATGATGTGGATGAAAGCGTTTATTGAATATAGAACCACGATTTTCAAACAAAAAGTTAAGGGAGGATGGTTTCGAAACATTGGCCCTCAATCATTGAAAGCACACAGTTGACTACCTACTTAGTCGTCGGTTGCTTGGTAATATATGGTGTTATGACAACATCATAGACAGCAAGATGGTAGCAATGACTGTTCAAGTTATGTTTTCGTGCTTGTGTCGGCCACACGAATATAGGGATAGGCCTTGGGTCAACACTCCTTAAAATGTGTGTGATATGTAAATGATTGATTATGAGGATAGCGCAAGTGTCGCAATAAACTAATCTGTCTAACTGAGGCCATATGGTGAAGAATAAATTTATTCTTGCCTATTCTGACCACTAACATTTTCATGATCATCAACGATGCAGTTGCGCACAGTAGGACAACAGAATGCAGAAATAATACGCCTACTCACTTGTTCCTTCATTGTTGATAGCAACAGATACAACACCAAGTGAATGTCCTTCTAGCTTGTGTTTCAATTCCAGGCGATCGTTTTTGAAAGCCCAGATCTTCACTAAATCATCCACCCCTCCCGTGACAACGTATTCAACTGGCTTTGATTCTTTTTTTGACGTTGATTCAGACGTTACATCCTCTTCTTCCTTTTTGCGACCCCATGCACAGCTCCAGATACTGTCCTCATGGGCGTTATCTTTTTTGAATAAGAGGGAATGCTGAAAAATATATATGCTCTATAGAAATCAGAAAATACAATAATACATGAATCAATCAATGTTATTTCTGATAGCATTGTTATCTAACCCATAACCTCAAAAGTTCTGTGATTGAACACCCTGCACTACACAAAAAGCTAACATATGGACACATACATATAAAGTACAAACCATTATAATTCGTATCAAGCCGCTATCGGTAGCACAATCACAGATTAATTCAATTCATCAATTTTAAATTTTCAATCAGTGTATCACTGACATCGGTGACGCAAAAACCAAAACAACCAAGTTGGGAAGGAGTAGGCATGCACGTTGATTGGGTAATAGGTTCGTGATCAAATAACTCAATTGACGTATGCAATGGAATTTTATTGAATCGACTCGATCCAATATTCCTTGATAATATCGCGATTCCATCGAATAAAATGAATGAAAATTATATGTTACCCTTTTACTCTCATGGACTCAAACCCCATATTCATTTTATGTGAACAATAGGTTCCATCTCTTTGACTAACGTTGTTTTATCCGAGTTGCTTCCTTACGGGGTTTGATTTTTCTCTTTCAATCTTCTGCTGGCTCCTGCGCGATTATAACGTAACACCGCTATGAATGTGAGTTTTGTTTTTATAAATTAAAGTTATATGAAGAGGAATATCGTTGTGGACCAAGCATTTTACTCTGGTCATGGAATATGCTATAAGTTTATCAATAGCGCAGTTTATATCGTACACTGAATTAGATATAAGCAGGTAGGCGAGGCCAACGTAGTTAGGTGGAACGCATTTTGCCACGAGGCTGAAGTGAGGTTAGGGCGTGCTCTATTGGCGTACACAAAGTATTTATACTTCAAATGCATGTTGTTTATATCCTCTCTGTAAACCCAGTATCATAACAGGGCCCAAGTCTTGAACTGGGTTTCTAGCTACGCTTGACCCTAGCATATTTGTCATAAACGATGATAGAAATCTTTCGAATTTGTACGGGAATATGATGCACCCTGTTGCATTTACCTCTTAACAGACCTAAAGGTTGTGAACTATGACCTCATGTCTTGTTTAGGGTAACATCCACTGAAGCTAGGACTACTTGTATCAACTTTTGAACATTATAAGATATCAAGGTAATTTTACTGATTAACGTACCATGGCCAATTTTTGTCCTATGTTCGCATTTTTGGTGTTTTCTTCTAGATCTTGTTCACATAGGCCTATATGGTGTGTAGTTTGGACATTTTGTATTTTGTTTGTTTTAATATGTTTTTTATTCACTTGAAGTTGATACTTTGTGATCTGACTAAGATGACAAAGTTGGACAGTAGGTTATGTTGGGGTCAGGTTAGTGTACAAACCTCGCGTATACCGCCGGCAGGCGAAACAGAGCTAATATACTTTGAAAAAAATGAAGAAAAATGGCGTGGTACGTTCATCAGTAAATGTACCGATATCAAAATTCAAACACCTGTAGGCCTAGGAGAAACACAGTTAATTAACAGAAAATATTGTGTGATTTTCATAGGTAGGCCTAGGCCTACAGCTTGAAAAGCTCACTTTTCAATTGCTAATGCCCAGGCCTTCTTGCCTAGGCCTATATGCAAAGATGTCAGAATCCAGGTTTAATAATTTCTTTTCACATCATTTTGAAGACGATTTAATATGATGTGTTTCTCTCATTGGAATTTTTGGTTTTCTTACTGCTCGAAACTTTGATTTTGCTATGTACAGTGAATCGACTCCCATGCACTCTTAGGCTTGATTACTCTAAGGCTGTGTTCCAAATCTATTGTACTTGTAAGGGCCCTAGCCGTTTAGTGTACTTGCATCCAAGTGCACTTTTTGGAACATTCCTAACGATCAAGAAAGTCTAGTCAAGTGTACAAGGGAACATGCAAGTGTGCATGCCATGCACACTTATGAATGCACTTTTTGAAACAAAGTATTGGAACACTACTAGTCACGGCGGCACTTCCGGTTGTGATGTCACAAGGGCTCTTACAAGTGCACTTGACTGGATTTGGAACACAGCCTAATATGTAGAATACAAAAAGTAAACAATCGGTCTGGTAATATCAACTTGGAAAAAACTTTGATTCAAGTTGTTTTGAACCTGGGTCCTGAACCACTGAAACCACATGCTTTAGGCCTAGCCTACCACTGAGCTATGGAATCATAGAAAACGAGCAGTGTTCCAGTATCACATGACAGACAACAGCCACTCGAATGAATAATATTTGGCACGCTGAAATTGGGAGAGCATCCTTATCAAATTGAGACCTGATATATTATAGGTCCATGGATTTTCAATGCCCAATTATCTACATTGAATCTTGGGCCTTCATGTAAACTGGTATATTGTCAACCAATAGGCTGAATGTGATTGGTCGTAAGCTAGTCGAGGTGTCTGTTCATCCCTCACTCTGTAGTAGTCCTACTTGCAGTTGAATTCTCCCAAGGATTGTATTTAGTCACTCCCATTGTAAATTAGTTATTCGTGTCTGCGTGATGATCGCCATCTGGCTTGGCTGGCAGGTTGTTATCGCCGCCAAGTTCCGCCACTTAATATGGGGACTCCTGAGCGAGGGGCCATCTGATGGACCGTCTTGCCAAACTTGTACTTTTACATCACCCACAGCCAGAGGCCTCTTTATATTTTCAAATCATTCAGCTGAGCTCAGTAGGCTTGGACTTGGGCCTACTTGTTTGCTAGAGCCCAGGCATATCTTTGTTGATTGAAAAGCCCAGCAATTTAATATTTACTTGATCAAGAGTACTGATACGTGTGGCCGAATGGATAATACACTGAACCATCATTCTGGAGACCGGAGTTCGATTCCCGCCATGGTCGACCCTCCTGACATCCTGAGAAAAACGCCTGGGTTTTCGTGGCTTCCCTCGGTCGTTCAAGTCAATACTGGGATGGTTCATTAACAACAGAACACGATCAACTCCTTTCCACTATTCAAAAACACCTAATGAAATGACCTTTCATCAAATCTCATATATGATTGATTAACGCCAATAGATCGTAGTCATAGGGCGTCGTTAAATTCAATATGAATAAAAATCAAGCATTATAATGCAAGCAATCCAACTAATCTCAACCCAATCCTTTTTTGTTGCTTCATCACTATTGGGAAATTTCTTCCTATGGTATTTTTGATAGGCCCCATAACATTTTTGATTAGTTGGCCTTGCTTGATAGTTGGTACTAACTACTGAGTGGAACTAAAATGATATATATTTTTTTTTAATTGGGTTTTAACGACGCACTACACTGATGGCTACAATCTATTGGCGTCGGTGGATGATGAATGAGATAATGGGATGATGAGATGAAAGGTTATTTTATCTGGTGATTTTGGATGGTGGGGAGGAGTCAGTCGTGGCCTGTTGTTAAGGAACCATCCCAGTATCAACCTGAATGACAGGGAAACTACGAAAAACCCCTGTCGGGATGGTCAACCATGGCGGGAATCGAACCCCGGTGTCTCGAATGTCGGCTCAGTGTGTTGCCACGCGTCTCGGTTACAATGATGGTATATTTTTCAGAATCTCTATGGTTGAAGGTTAGATGAGGGCTTTATGCTGAGGCGAGATTTTCACTTTGAAATTGCAGTCTCATCCTTTTGAAAATTTAGGCATGTATCGCACCTGCAGTGCGATTCCCGTTCTCCAATCCTTGACTTAACAATCTGTAACTACTGATTTAAAGATCTGTACATCACTAAAGATTGGTAATATCTAAAGTGTGATTCCATTTCCACTTTTAAAGATGACAGTCTTTAGGGTAATCGTTAATTGACATTTCCTTATAGATCTATAAGATCCCTATCGTTGAGTTTTTAAAGAATGCATAAAATGGCGTTCATCTAATAATTCGAAAATATTATCAAATAATATTAAATAACATGAACATTTTACAGCTTGGCGAATGATTTTGAATTGTTGTGCGTAAATTGAAGAGTGAAAAGTATAGTCATCACTTACAGAATCATTTAGTTTTTCACCTCCTTTTTTGATGCCAAAAGTGGGATGGGAGCGAAACCGTTTCTCCTTCCTTCCTTGTGACGATAGTCATTCACCCTCTTTGGATTATGTTTGGGCTAGTTTACTTTTTTCAAAACTGAATGAATTTTCAAAACCCATGAATGATTCCCATTCAGAATATTTTGAAGAAAATCAAAGTCGCAACGATGAAATGAGAGAAGTTGGAATTGACAAGAGCTCCAGTGCCTTCTAGATCGAGAGGTTCTATTAATCCTGTATACGCTCTCTAGATTCGAATGATGCATAATTTTTTTCCATTGGCTAATTATGTGCCATCGATGACAAGCGAGAGGGCTTTCTCTATGTATGGGAATATTCTGACAGACTTACGAACCCAACTTAAGCCTGAAAATGTGGAGATTTTGATGTCTGTAACTTTCGGCAATCAGAATGCCTAGTACTGTAATAAAATAGGATTATAGAAAATATGTGTTGTCAAATTTTTGTACCCAACCCTCCCGTTTCATCTAAAACCCACTGAAATTGTTCCATTTTTGTAGCGAAATATTCCGTCTTTTAGAGTTTTTACACCGCTTTGACTTGGATTTTTATGACGAAATAAAGCACTTTTATTCACCATAACTCAGGGACCCTAGCTATCGGTAGTAGACCTACATTGAATGCTTAAAAGCATCAACGTTCTCAGCCGATGATGATAAACAGTGTTTCAGAATTATTTTGTTGTTATATAACTGGAATTCCTCGTTGCTGAGGCTAGAGACCTTGATGTTCTTGCTTGGGACTGAGAATGAAAATGTGACCAGAAAATGAATTCGAAAGAATGTACCTATGGTAGCATATTCCAAGGGTGTCAATATATGTTATAATAACCAGTATTGTGTAGTTGAACTGATAGGTCCATAGATTGGAAGTGTCCGTCGCTATTCATAATGATGGACCTACTGGTAGGTGAATATTGCTTGTAGGCCTACAGTGAAAACTCCTTGGTAGGCCTACGTTTTCCTTAGGACCAGACTGAAAAAATATATTGATGTGAAAACTTATCAAAAGAACTATTTCACTAACATGGGGAGCATATGGGTGGGATCAAAAAATGAAACATGATTGTAGTGAATGTATAAACGAGAAACTCGTGATTGAGGTTCTACAGTATTAAGATTAACTATACGGACGCACACACATTGAGATATGTTCAGAGTTTGTATTTTGCACTGAGACGTTTTAGAGTGACCAACCCATGGCCCGCGGGCCACATATGGCCTGGGGCATTATTTCAGTGGCCCGCTGACGAATTGAATGAATTACATTTGTATGCAACATGTGGAAATCAAATGCCCCTCGGGCCGAGAAGTGGGTGCACACAGAGTATCAAAGACGAGGTAATTCTCTAGCTAGCCGCTACTATATTGATAAAAATAATAATCAACGTTATGTCGTGTAAATCAAAACAAAACAGTGTATATGAAAAACAGTACCACATGCGGGACCGAACACGTGTAAGAGGCTAGCTTGAAATTGAAGCACAAAATCACATTCACAGTGAGTAAGTCATCGTCCCTTGGTAACTTTTAGTTTTATCATGTGTTGTGATGGCAAGACGTGTTTTGGAGCGAAATTAACATCATGTCAAAGCGCAAAGCAACCAATAATGAATGTCGATCATTTCAGGAAAAGTGGACAAATATGTATTTTTTTTACCTACTTCAAAGACAAAGGCCTCTGTTGTCGGTGATTTTGCATTTAAAAAAATCAAGATACTTTGAGCAAAGGCTACAATCAAAAATATAATGTTTTTCCCTCGTCTTTTCATCTGAATCCATTCAAATGTTCCATTAAAAGTAAAAAAATACACCAAAAATTATGGTTTAAAAAAAATCCATGCGTGGCTAAAAATAAGTGGCCTGGTCCCCCAAACCCCCCGCGGGTCACCGGCTTTGCACATACTACACTGTATGTGCTAATCGTTCTTATCAAGAGTAGCATAGGCCTACCCAGCAAAATGATCACCGCACGATGCTGTATATATATATGATGAATAATTTTTTTAGTGAACTTGTGTGGCCCGCGGTGATATTTGGAAAATTCAGGTGGCCCCCTGCCCAAAAAGTTTGGTCACCACTGTTGTAGATTCTACCTAAGTTCAATGATATTTAATTGGATTGATTGCTTTCATTGTTCAAAATGTATGGTATCTTTCTTGCCAATGATGATAAACAGCATTTCAGAATCATTTTGTTGATGCACAACTGGAATTCCTCGTTGCTGAGGCAAAATAGATGGACCCACACATTTTAGATTACCAACTTGAATCTTGTGAATGACTGGAATAATCTGGTAGGAATATTCTGCTTCACGACGATCATGAAACTTTGGCATTAGACTCCTAAAAGTGCCATGTTATTTTTCCAATCCCCTTGTTTATATATCTGAACAGTTTGATTTAGTTTCCTGGGGTCATTTTTTTACTTGGCCAATGATAATGAACAGTTTCTCAGCTCAGAATCATGTTGAACTATGAAAGTAATTATCCAATGGACCATTTTAATTATACAATGTGCAGGCGCGTCCCGCCTCCTAACAGTGGAGATCGCTGGTGTTGCATTCTGGGAGTTTTAGTACTGTTGAAAAAGTCGGCCTGCTTATCCACAGGTTTAAAGGCGATACACCAAGATATAACTTGTATTATCTCTCATCTCACTCAATCTGACAGTGTGTAAATCTCTTGTAATATAGTAAACATATGAATGTTGATACTGCTATCATATTATAAGTAGATACGTTCACTGTAACGCGCAATAATATAGATCAATCTAGTGCTAAATACCAGCATTGGCAGCATAGGACTTTCGAACGCGCATACTAACATCACGTTCTAGTTCAAACGATTGCCGCTAGATGGCTCAATGCTTCTCGAAAATGGTCTATTGAATATTCTTGAACTTGGGTTGGCCCTATAGGCTATAATGTCTCAGTACAGACTACAACCATATCTAAAAAAAATTAATTTCTCGTTACCTAGGCTAAAAAAGTCGTGCTTAATTTTTTTTTTCACACAGAATAAGAGTTTGCTAGAGCTCAGGCATATCTTTTTTGATTGAATAGCCCAGCAAATTAATATTTACTTGATCAAGATTACTGATACGTGTGACCGAATGGGTAATGCGCTGAACCCTCATTCTGGAGACCGGGATTTGGTCTCCACCATGGTCGACCCTCCTGACATCTTGAGAAAAACGCCTGGGTTTTCCGTTCAAGTCAATACTGGGATGGTTCATTAACAACACACCACGATAAACTCCTTTCCACTACCATATTCAAGAATACCTTATGAAATGACCTTTCATCTATCTCATATATCATCAATCAACGCCAATAGATCGTAGTCATAGGGCTTCGTTAAATTCAATATCATTAATAATCGAGCGTCATAATGCTAGCAATTCAACTAATCTCGACACAATTGTTTACATTATGGATTAGTTGGCCTTGCTTGATAGTTGGTACTCACTACTGAGTAGAACTAAAATGATGTTTTTTTTTCCAATTGGGTTTCAACGACACTCTATACCGATGGCTACTATCTATTGCCGTCAGTGGATGATAAATGAAATGATGGGATGATGAGATGAAAGCTTATTTTATCAGGTGATTTTGGATGGTGGGAAGGAGTCGGTCGTGGCCTGTTGTTAAGGAACCATCCCAGTATCAACCTGAATGATAGAGGGAAATCACGAAAAACCCCTGTCGGGATGGTCGACCATGGCGGGAATCGAACCCCGGTGTCTCTAATGTCGGCTCAGTGTGTTGCCACGCGTCTCGGTTAAATTGATGGTATATTTTTCGTATCTCTATGGTTGAAGGTTAGATGAGGGCTTTATGCTGAGGCGAGATTTTCACTTTGAAATTGCAGTCTCATCCTCTTGAAAATTTAGGCATATCGCACCTGGAGCATTGAGTTGAGGCCCTACAATGTTCCCCGATGAACTCGATAATGCCTGGCGGTGCAAGCTGACCATCACTTGTCATGAATACTAGAATGACTTTGAAAATAGATTAGTCAAATTTAGACACATGCTCATGCCTACTAGAAGAATAAATTTGTGAACTTGTGGAGACCTACCAGGACCCTCATTCTGTAACAACTTTTTGTAGTGGTCGAATCCATTTCGACTGAAAAAGGAAACGTTTCGATCTGTCACCATTCTATAGCACTTAATTTTGACTCGAAACCAATTTGACCGTGTTTGAAACAGATACTGCAATGTTTGCGCGCCAGCAACGAAATATTCATGGAATTATAAGTGTGAATAAAATATGTTATCGTGAGTGTTGAGTGTGTGAATGGTGTGGAAAGTGAGAAAATATTGGTAACAGTTGAATGAAGACTATTCACTGGCCATGTTGGTTGCTCTTATATATCTTCCAAGATGTGACAAATAGTTTTGGGTTATGCTTTTTTTTTACGTTTGACTTGACTAGTATGTTTTTATCACAGTCTTCTCTATTCAGATCATTATTTTCTTATAGAGTAATCATCTGAATGAAAAATATTGTTTTTTGTGCATTCAATTAAATTGAAATCTGAATAATTGATCCATCACTCATCATTTATGGCAATTGAATTACCAAAATTTCAAGTAAACCAGATGAAATTCGTGAAAAAGGCTGCGGTGGCTCGGTCGTTGCATGTGTTTCACTCAAAAATGAGCAATATATCACACTTTTTCCAACTCCTGTGTATGTGAATAAATGGCCATTCCATCGGTGCTGTAGAATACAATTTCAAACGGGACCAAAGCGATATCGAAATGATTTCGACCAGTCAAGTAATGCACAAAAATTATAGAATAAGGGTCCAGGACGTTAATGTGGCGTAGATGTAGGCCTATCATTTAATATCCATCTCATTATTTTTCAGATTTTGTATCGTGGTGACATTCGTCGATCATCACGTACCCGTGAATTCAAATCCACCTAAGGATGGGGGAGAAACTGGTTGGTGTTGGTGACCAGCAGGCTGGGAAGGATGTGAGCAGTGTGAGTGCAGACGGCAATGATCCAGGCGTACGCTGTTGCAAAGGTAGGCCCATCGACCATTTGATGCCCCCGGTTTTCGTAAATGACGGCCTTTATTTATATGAGATGTGCGAGTCCATGTTCTTGTTTCGAGTCCCAGGCATGTTCCAGGCTACCCAAATAAGGAGTGAAATAAATAATGGGGTGTACCATTATGTAAGCCGTGCCGATCTGTGTTGAGGTTATGTTACGTGATGGTTTGGTAGAGAGAGGCCCGTGTGGATTGGACCTCAAACCTGTAGTATACTCAAAATCTTGATTAAAATCTGTTTTCTTTTCGATTGGGCTAATGGATAACGTCTTTTACAAAGTGGGCCCACCGAACATGTATACGTTCATATTGATGCTATCAGTAGTAGACCTACATTGAATGCTTAAAAGCATCAACGTTCTCAGCCGATGATGATAAACAGTGTTACAGAATTATTTTGTTGTTATATAACTGGAATTCCTCGTTGCTGAGGCTAGAGACGTTGATGTTTTTGCTTGGGACTGAGAAAGAAACTGTAACCAGAAAAATGAATTCAAAAGAACGTACCTATGATAGCATATTTCCAAGGGTGTCAATATGTTATAATAACTAGTATTGTGTAGTTGAACTGATAGATCCATAGATTGGAAGCGTCTGTCGCTATTCATAATGATGGACCTACTGGTAGGTGAATATTGCTTGTAGGCCTACAGTGGAAACTCCTTGGTAGGCCTACGTTTTTCAGTTGACCAGACTGAAAAATATATTGATGTGAAAACTTATCAAAAGAACTATTTCACTAACATGGGGAGCATATGGGTGGGATCAAAAAATGAAACATGATTGTAGTGAATGTATAAACGAGAAACTCGTGATTGAGGTTCTACAGTATTAAGATTAACTATACGGACGCACACACATTGAGATATGTTCAGAGTTTGTATTTTGTGCTGAGACGTTGTAGAGCCTACCCATGTTCAATCATATTTAATTGGATAGATTGCTTTCATTGTTCAAAATGTACGGTATCTTTCTTGCCAATGATGATAAACAGCATTTCAGAATCATTTTGTTGATGCACAACTGGAATTCCTCGTTGCTGAGGCAAAATAGATGGACCCACACATTTTAGATTACCAACTTGAATCTTGTGAATGACTGGAATAATCTGGTAGGAATATTCTGCTTCACGACGATCATGAAACTTTGGCATTAGACTCCGAAAAGTGCCATGTTATTTCTCCAATCCCCTTGTTTATATCTGAACAGTTTGATTTAGTTACCTGGGGTCATTTTTTCACTTGGCCAATGATAATGAACTGTTTCTCAGCTCAGAATCATGTTGAACTATGAAAGTAATCATCCAATGGACCATTTTCATTATTCAATGCGCAGGCCCTTCCCGCCTCCTAACAGCTGAGATCGCTGGTGTTGCATTATGGGAGTTTTAGTACTGTTGAAAAAGTCGGCCTGCTTATCCACAGGGTTAAAGGCAAAACACCAAGATATATAACTTGTATTATCTCTCATCTCACTCACTCTGACAGTGTGTAAATCTCTTGTAATATAGTAAACATATGAATGTTAAAACTGCTATATCATATTATAAGTAGATACGTTCACTGTAACGCGCAATAATATAAATCAATCTAGTGCTAAATAGCATTGGCAGCATAGGACTTTCGAACGCGCATACTAACATCACGTTCTAGTTCAAACGATTGCCGCTAGATGGCTCAATGCTTCTCGAAAATGGTCTATTGAATATTCTTGAACTTGGGTTGGCCCTATAGGCTATGCTATAATGTCTCAGTACAGACTACAACCATATCTAAAAAAAATTAATTTCTTGTTACCTAGGCTAAAAAAGTCGTGATAATTTTTTTTTTGAGACAGAATAAGAGTTTGCTAGAGCTCAGGCATATCTTTTTTGATTGAATAGCCCAGCAAATTAATATTTACTTGATCAAGATTACTGATACGTGTGGCCGAATGGTTAATACACTGAACCCTCATTCTGGAGACAGGGATTTGGTCTCCACCATGGTCGACCCTCCTGACATCTTGAGAAAAACGCCTGGGTTTTCCGTTCAAGTCAATACTGGGATGGTTCATTAACAACACACCACGATAAACTCCTTTCCACTACCATATTCAAGAATACCTTATGAAATGACTTTTCATAAAATCTCATATATCATCAATCAACGCCAATAGATCGTAGTCATAGGGCTTCGTTAAATTCAATATCAATAACAATCAAGTGTTATAATGCTAGCAATTCAACTAATCTCGACACAATTGTTTACATTATGGATTAGTTGGCCTTGCTTGATAGTTGGTACTCACTACTGAGTAGAACTAAAATGATGTTTTTTTTTCCAATTGGGTTTCAACGACACTCTATACCGATGGCTACTATCTATTGCCGTCAGTGGATGATAAATGAAATGATGGGATGATGAGATGTAAGGTTATTTTATCAGGTGATTTTGGATGGTGGGAAGGAGTCGGTCGTGGCCTGTTGTTAAGGAACCATCCCAGTATCAACCTGAATGATAGAGGGAAATCACGAAAAACCCCTGTCGGGATGGTTGACCTTGGCGGGAATCGAACCCCGGTGTCTCTAATGTCGGCTCAGTGTGTTACCACTCGGCCACGCGTCTCGGTTAAATTGATGGTATATTCTTCGTATCTCTATGGTTGAAGGTTAGATGAGGGCTTTATGCTGAGGCGAGATTTTCACTTTGAAATTGCAGTCTCATCCTCTTGAAAATTTAGGCATATCGCACCTGGAGCATTGAGTTGAGGCCCTACAATGTTCCCCGATGAACTCGATAATGCCTGGCGGTGCAAGCTGACCATCACTTGTCATGAATACTAGAATGACTTTGAAAATAGATTAGTCAAATTTAGACACATGCTCATGCCTACTAGAAGAATAAATTTGTGAACTTGTGGAGACCTACCAGGACCCTCATTCTGTAACAACTTTTTGTAGCGGTCGAATCCATTTCGACTGAAAAAGGAAACGTTTCGATCTGTCACCATTCTATAGCACTTAATTTTGACTCGAAACCAATTTGACCGTGTTTGAAACAGATACTGCAATGTTTGCGCGCCAGCAACGAAATATTCATGGAATTATAAGTTTGAATAAAATATGTTATCGCGAGTGTTGAGTGTGTGAATGGTGTGGAAAGTGAGAAAATATTGGTAACAGTTGAATGAAGACAATTCACTGGCCATGTTGGTTGCTCTTATATATCTTCCAAGATGTGACAAATAGTTTTGGGTTATGCTTTTTTTTTACGTTTGACTTGACTAGTATGTTTTTATCACAGTCTTCTCTATTCAGATCATTATTTTCTTATAGAGTAATCATCTGAATGAAAAATATTGTTTTTTGTGCATTCAATTAAATTGAAATCTGAATAATTGATCCATCACTCATCATTTATGGCAATTGAATTACCAAAATTTCAAGTAAACCAGATGAAAGTCGTGAAAAGGGCTGCAGTGGCTCGGTCGTTGCATGTGTTTCACTCAAAAATGAGCAATATATCACACTTTTTCCAACTCCTGTGTATGTGAATAAATGGCCATTCCATCGGTGCTGTAGAATACCAATTTCAAACGGGACCAAAGCGATATCGAAATGATTTCGACCAGTCAAGTAATGCACAAAAGTTATAGAATAAGGGTCCAGGACGTTATGTGGCGTAGATGTAGGCCTATCATTTAATATCCATCTCATTATTTTTCAGATTTTGTATCGTGGTGACATTCGTCGATCATCACGTACCCGTGAATTCAAATCCACGTAAGGATGGGGGAGAAACTGGTTGGTGTTGGTGACCAGCAGGCTGAGAAGGATGTGAGCAGTGTGAGTGCAGACGGCAATGATCCAGGCGTACGCTGTTGCAAAGGTAGGCCCATCGACCATTTGATGCCCCCGGTTTTCGTAAATGACGGCCTTTATTTATATGAGATGTGCGAGTCCATGTTCTTGTTTCGAGTCCCAGGCATGTTCCAGGCTACCCAAATAAGGAGTGAAATAAATAATGGGGTGTACCATTATGTAAGCCGTGCCGATCTGTGTTGAGGTTATGTTACGTGATGGTTTGGTAGAGAGAGGCCCGTGTGGATTGGACCTCAAACCTGTAGTATACTCAAAATCTTGATTAAAATCTGTTTTCTTTTCGATTGGGCTAATGGATAACGTCTTTTACAAAGTGGGCCCACCGAACATGTATACGTTCATATTGATGCTATCGGTAGTAGACCTACATTGAATGCTTAAAAGCATCAACGTTCTCAGCCGATGATGATAAACAGTGTTACAGAATTATTTTGTTGTTATATAACTGGAATTCCTCGTTGCTGAGGCTAGAGACGTTGATGTTTTTGCTTGGGACTGAGAAAGAAACTGTAACCAGAAAAATGAATTCAAAAGAACGTACCTATGATAGCATATTTCCAAGGGTGTCAATATGTTATAATAACTAGTATTGTGTAGTTGAACTGATAGATCCATAGATTGGAAGCGTCTGTCGCTATTCATAATGATGGACCTACTGGTAGGTGAATATTGCTTGTAGGCCTACAGTGGAAACTCCTTGGTAGGCCTACGTTTTTCAGTTGACCAGACTGAAAAATATATTGATGTGAAAACTTATCAAAAGAACTATTTCACTAACATGGGGAGCATATGGGTGGGATCAAAAAATGAAACATGATTGTAGTGAATGTATAAACGAGAAACTCGTGATTGAGGTTCTACAGTATTAAGATTAACTATACGGACGCACACACATTGAGATATGTTCAGAGTTCGTATTTTGTGCTGAGACGTTGTAGAGCCTACCCATGTTCAATCATATTTAATTGGATAGATTGCTTTCATTGTTCAAAATGTACGGTATCTTTCTTGCCAATGATGATAAACAGCATTTCAGAATCATTTTGTTGATGCACAACTGGAATTCCTCGTTGCTGAGGCAAAATAGATGGACCCACACATTTTAGATTACCAACTTGAATCTTGTGAATGAGTGGAACAATCTGGTAGGAATATTCTGCTTCACGACGATCATGAAGCTTTGGCATTAGACTCCGAAAAGTGCCATGTTATTTCTCCAATCCCCTTGTTTATATCTGAACAGTTTGATTTAGTTTCCTGGGGTCATTTTTTCACTTGGCCAATGATAATGAACTGTTTCTCAGCTCAGAATCATGTTGAACTATGAAAGTAATCATCCAATGGACCATTTTCATTATTCAATGCGCAGGCCCTTCCCGCCTCCTAACAGCTGAGATCGCTGGTGTTGCATTTTGAGAGTTTTAGTACTGTTGAAAAAGTCGGCCTGCTTATCCACAGGGTTAAAGGCAAAACACCAAGATATATAACTTGTATTATCTCTCATCTCACTCACTCTGACAGTGTGTAAATTTTTTGTAATATAGTAAATGTATGAATGTTGAAACTGCTATCATAATATAAGTAGATACGTTCACTGTAACGCGCAATAATTTCAATCAATCTGGTGCTAAATAGCATTGGCAGCATAGGACTTTCGAACGTACATACTAATATCACGTTCTAGTTTGAACGATTGCCAGTAGATGGCTCATTCTTTTTGAATATTATTTAACCTAGGTTGGACCTAGGCTATAAATTACAATGTCTCGGTACAGACTACAAACATATTTTAGAAAATTGAATTTTTTGTTGCGCAGGCTAAAAAAGTCGTGCTTCACTCTTTTTTGAGACAATAGTTCATTGCATGCAGCAAGAATACTGGATAGTACTGTAACATCCACGACGTGTAAGGTCTCATCAACGTAGGTAGTTTTCAGAATTGAAATATATTTCATATTTATGAAAAATATTGCAGGCCTGCTCTATTCGCTTATAGCTATTCATAGAAACATTGTTTTTTCACGCCACCGAATTGACCATGCAAATGCTCAAGTTTGTTGCAAACACCTGCTTGTTCATGATTTATAACTAATGAGCTATTTTGGTTTCGGAATGTCATTATAACGTTCCCTGCTTGTGTGTTGCGGTAATTTGCTTATGTCATGCCAGACTGGAGAATCTGACGTCATGATTTAGAAAATTGATCTGAACGTATTGTTATTGAAGCAAGTAACGCAATTAGGTTGTCGGTATGCCACAACTCAAGCCAAAGTAATTTTCAATAATTCTCCACCAAATCTTGGTAGGTATGGTTTTATACTTGGGGTTTCTACGTGACTTGTCTCACTGGTCGGTGGTTCATTTTTTTTTGTTGTGATGATATCTGTACGAAATGTACTCTCATGCCAGACTATCTGAATCGGCAATGATTTCAATCGTCCTATCTAAACCGAATGAAATGTTACTACACAGTGAGACTCGAGCGGAACCTCTTGCTGGGCTGTTACATCTGGCAGAGCTAGACATATCAATACTGTATCCAGACAAAGGATTACTATACTAGGCCTACTTGCATTTTTTTATCAACATCTTCCGTCCGCTTTATACCTCCATAAACTTGGTTGTTGCTGGGGTCGTTATGCAAAATTATTATTGCCGTTCAGCAAACAACAATGGCTAGCTGTCTAAATAGGCATGATATGAATACAGTGTGCATGTTTATTATTTTTATAAAATAGGGATGTACTCGAATTAAAGTTATTGTTCTGATATTGGCCTACTCTATCCATCATTTTTCAAGGGATCAGACAAACTAGACCTTCCATGCAGGAAGATTTAGGATTGATTATATATGGGAGTGGGTGAGAAAAAATGGATGATACAGCCAGGAAAATGCTGGATCTGGGATCTAGACATGATCTTGTGAATGTTCACATCATTTGTTTTAGTAGGGGTTGATTGTTATGATACCTGTACTAAATGTACTGTCATGCCAGACTATCTGAATCATAGTGATTTCAATCGTCTTATCTGAATGATCAATATTCCGTTGTTATATTCTGAATTATCAATTATTGTTCCATTATTATTATTGAATATTAATGTATAAGTATTATAGGACTAGTACCGGTATTAGGCGTATTATTCAACCATTGACTAGGTTATTCATCAACCTGACTGAAATTTCAATTTATTCAATGAGTTTTGATGCAGCATTGTTCTAAGCTTTTTGGATACAGGACCAGACTGATTTTATGAAATTGAAAACCTTTACAGGTCATCATATTGTGATGACTGATGAACCTTGGTCACAATATCATTCCTATTTTTGTATCTTGGTCATTTTATCAATATATATTCAATTTTTTGAATACAGCCTTTTCTTCTCTTTTGAAAAAACACTGAAAGCAAGGTCATTTCATTACCCAAAACCTTGTCATATTGTTGGCTTGAAGACCACATCGACAGCTAGGTCATTTGGGGGTACCAATGCGCAAGTGATGAGTGAAATGATGCGATCCAATGAATAATCGCCTGGGTATTTTTTTCAATGTTCATGCGATGAATAATCTTGAACAGTTGAAGATTTTCTGTGATGACTATTATACATAGTACCTGAATGGGTTCAATTCCATTCATATTGGCCTTTTTATGATGTTAACGAGGCATTTGTCTGAGAAAATCACCAACAGAGTGGGCTCCAGATGGTTTAACCTATTCTCAAACATCTCTAGCCACCCTCGGTCGCTTTATAACCTCGTCGTTGATCCGCCGTAAAACCCAAATATTAATTCATTCCTTACTATCGAATAATTACTCAGCCAATGTAACTATTTTATTTAATTTCTTTTGCATTCAACATTAAACAGGTAGCCCGGTCAGTCAAGGTTCTATGTTATGAAACAGCGCAGGTTTGTGTTCTGCACAAGCCACAGGTATAGTTCACGTCTTAACGTCCACTCGTTCACACTTCTTAGTAAGCTAGCTGTAGGTTGGAGCCGTCGATCAAAGAGAAATCATCGTTGCCGTTCTTGCTGGTACATGATGTTTTCAGCCGATGATGAAGAACAGTCTTTCAGAAATCACGTGTTGATATACAACTGGAATTCCTCGTTGCTGAGGCTGAATTAATTTCTCTTATTGTTCACTAATTGGAAAACACAGTATGCGTTTTAAGATGAGTTCGCGAGATTTTACCGTGACATTGATTTAGAATCTATTGACTCGATTTTTTTCTGATTCACCTATTGCCTATCGATAATTTCAGTTGGTTTGAAACCCAATTCGTTTCACTTGTTGAGCTTGTTGGTTGTATGTTGATAATGTGTTTGCATAATCGCCCTAAGTGATGTAAAAAAATTACCTAATATTGCCATCTTTGAAACGTTCTATAGAACTTGTCGTAAACTGTATAATTTATAACTTGTGTGCTTGAATTTGGAAGGTATTTTTCTTCCATATTCCCCTCCCCCCCAGGTTTCTACAAGGTATTTCAAAATTATTTTTTTCTAAAGTGGTTCAACCGATGGAAGTGCACAATACGTATCGAGTTTGATGATGTTAGATCATATATGCATGCCAAGGTTCATCAGCAATTTTTTGTATATCTCGTTTTTTCCAGTCCGCCCGACACGTAGTGGAATCGACCGGTTGTATCTTCAACTAGTCGACGTATTTTGTTACAATTCATCTGTTATCTCTAACAAGTACATGATAAGGTTCATACTGCCCCAGTCTGATTACTGTGACTGATTGGTTATACTTACTGGCTCTTGTTTTTAATTTACTGGAATGGTACACGTTATCAGCTTCTAGGCCTGAATGTACTCGTGCATGAGTATTCTTTTCTTATTCAACTGTTGTCTCCTACAAGTACATGATGAGGTTTCTACTGCTCCAGTCTGATTGATAACTTTGATGCTTTAAAACTGGATGCATCAACATCTAGCATTTGCCTACTGCCTCTAATCTCTTTCTTTGCCTTCGTTCTCCTTGCTCCTCCTTCTCTCTGCGATGATGATAACCGTTCTGGATTACGCTTGTTTGAATAACAGTGATTCTAGCTTGCCCACATTATGTTCAACTTATCACTGCATCGCAAGGCTGGTTCTTCATAGGAAGGAAGTTGTTTTCTATTTCAGCACATGAATTTGTCTACTACTTTTTCTCACCCACCTTGTTCTTCTTTTTTAGGTGATCGTTGGCGCTAAAGTGTCTTCCATGATCCTATTCCATGAAAAATGAACCTGTTGGCTCTGTTTGGTGTTGCTACCTGCATCCATGTTAAACTTCAAGGTAATTACCGATTAGTCGCACTCAATTTCCAGAATTGTACTCTGTTTTGTAGCCCCATGTTTTGTTTCCGATTTACAGAAGTTAAACGCTTTGAATCAGGCCCGTGTGGTATTTTTTCACGTTATGGAAATGTGAGTGAACTTTTCTGAATACCTGGTGCTTTGAGAGCGTTGAGATGATGAATTTTGATTCCCTTTTCCAGTTTTGAGCCATTTGCAATCCTACTTGTTGAAATATTCAATGCCCCTTTCTAAAGCGTAGTGGCAACTGCAATCTGGTCGCTGCTTCGATTGAAAGGCAAATAAATGGTGATAATTACCAAACATGCCAGTCTTCAATATTGCCAATGCTTGACACGTCACAACATATTTCGTTCAATTCACATTTCACGGTATTTGTTTGCTATGTAGGGAAGTTTGACTCACTGAATCCCTGGTTATGAATCCCTCTCAAAGCGTGCTAGAACAACCCTCTTTGTTTGCAACTCGTGTTCAGTCCAACGCACTGAACGTGTCATTTATAAGAGGAACAACATTTTTACAGACCATCGTTCAGCACTGGTTTCCAAACTGTACCCCTAAATGACCGCGCTGTCGATAGGGTTGTAGGGCAAAGAAGAGTGAATAATTATTGAAAATTCTGTGCCTTGTTTGCGCCGTTATGAAACCCAGTTTGTTATTTTCACTACACATTCAACCTGTTTTCTGTGGGTATGTCCTCTCTTGAAGCCAAGTGGAGTGGTCGTAGTAATTCGGATTTGAAATTGGACTCTTTATTTATCTGTTTCTCATCTCGAATGAGTACATAATGAGGTTCATACTGCCCCAGTCTGATAACTGTGACTGATACAGTATAACCTCTTTAGTAAGTTTCTCTTGAGTACATTTTTCTTCTCAGTAAGTTTTATTTTTTGATCCCATCTATAAGCTCGCACATGTTGAATAGTTTCTTTAGAAAGTTTTTCACTTTAGTAAGTTCTTCACTTTAGTAAGTTCAAATCTGTTTAATAAAGAATGAATGAAGTTTTTTCAGTCTGGTCCCCTGAAAAACGTACTAAAAAGGTTCCACTGCACTTACTGCCACTTGTTTTAATGCCACTGGAATTGTATCCGGGATGATATAATAATGTACGTACTAGGTAGCGGCAGTGTTCCAGTATTAATTATAGAATTGTCATTCGATATGTAAACTCATATCGATTATCGTCTACTTAACATCGGTTATTAATCGTATTATATCGATATTTTTTCTCCAAATCGATTATCGTATCGAATGTCAAAATATCGTATCACATCGATATGATTGTGTGTTACAAATTGCGGTCTAAGCAGCTGTGTTGATAGATTCATTGACAAGTGGTTGACCTTGGACTACCGAGTTTCGTCCCTGCAGGGAGGGCTAGAAAGATAACGGGATACCGTAGAGGAAGAGGCAGATTTCTGAGCTGTAAAAAAAGTACAATTAACAACATACATCTGGAATTCATTATTTATCTATTAATATAATACCGTATTGTCCCGAATTTAATCCGAGGGTTCTTCTCGAAATTTCAAGCCCAAAAGTCACCCTCGGCCTATATGCGAATCTCGGCCTGTAATCGCTCAAAAATACGTTTTTTGCTCATTTTAATTGGGCGTAAGCTTAGTACATCCGCACACTCATAATAACGGAATCGACTAGAAACTGAGAGATATTCCACTGGAAACAGTTTAATTGATGAGCGTAGCGAAGTCTCCATCCCACTCTTATAGGGCTTTGTCTGTGTGTTTTTTTTTTTTTTTTTTTGTAAGCACTCCACAGGTCGCAAGGGTTGACTGATCAACATGAAACTTTTTTTGTACACGCAAACTCATCCAACTTAGAACTGTATAGTTTTTGATATGAATCGGTTGGACCGATTTTGAGAATCATCATCTCAAAGTTTCTAAAAACCCCATAAGATTTGGCTGGGCAGAAAATGTTGAAAAATAAAATCTCTCCAAATGGAATGAAATTCTCTCTGAATGTGTATACATGGATTTTACACATTATTACGATTTTTTAAGCAATTCTGATGAGTCGTTTTGAAGAAAAAAAATAAAATGACTGATAATATTCATAAAATATATCATAAAAATTGTGACAGAATTAAGTTGTTGAGATTCACTGCTTTCTAGATTCAAGAGTTGACCAACAATGAAGTATTTTTTATATGCGTCAAGGTGTGTAGAACACCAGAGTCAATGAAGTGGCAAGAGAAGAACTACTTTAACGACTTTAATAGCTTATTCAGATATCAAGGTGTGTAGAATACCAGAGTCGATAAAGTAGCAAGGGTAGAACTACTTTAAGGACTTTTATACCTTATTGAGATATCTCGCTCATCTTACAACGCATATTTCGCGTTTGACTAGTATTTAATAAATGTTTCATCATGAAGAAGCATCATTTTCTCAATTTCCATCTTTTTTATTTTACGCGCAATAATAAACATGGCTCATTGAGCTGTTTGCTGCATGGTGTGCGTCTTCCTAGTTCCTACTAGCTACTACGCGCTACCCTGACGCGGTCTGAAACCCAACTGCGCAATAGGCCCAAGTCTATATTTTTGTCTCTTGCGCATATCAACTCTGACGTCATAGCAAACAGCGTTTCTCATTGGCTTTTGAGTGCCCAATAGAAAACATGATTTCGTGCCACATACACTGATCGGAGCAATTACATAAAGGGTAAAATAGTTAGCTTGAAAAGGATATGATATTCATTTTGATAATTGAAAATAATCATATTGATATTGTATCGCCGAGATTGAATCGATAAACGTATTGTTTGAGAAGATATCGATCTAAATCGATATATCGATTATTGTTGGCAACCCTAATTAATTTGTTGAGTGATTCAACTAGAGAAAACTGATCCAGCTCACGTTGATGATACGTTTGCCATAGCAGAACTATTTAAGCCGCGTTCCTTAGCTTTCACATTAAGGGGTATTCAAAAGTGCCATATTTGATAATAACAGTACTCTCGGGTAGTCCATCTCATTCGAGCTGCGACCCTTCTGGAGAGAGGACATGCTTGTCGTCGCTCCACACAGAAATATACACTTGAAAACGTGAAATAGTGCTGCAAATGGGATAGTCTGCAAGCCAGACAATACCGGACTTATCGCCCGATCGTCAGACCCAATTGACTCTTGTCGCGAACAATGCAGAAGGGATC
Source organism: Brachyptera risi (assembly GCA_964007535.1). Lineage (NCBI taxonomy): Eukaryota > Metazoa > Arthropoda > Insecta > Plecoptera > Taeniopterygidae > Brachyptera > Brachyptera risi. Next base: position 12,686,845 of record OZ023328.1, on the reverse strand, counting down.
GAAGACCTACCTGCTCAGTAGAATACAATAGATCAATAAAAATGCGATTGAAGTGAAGGATCATTTTTTTTGATGCATAATTGAGTAATTCAAATGCATTGGAATTGTTGATGTGATACCAAATCTTTTTTGTTTATGAAAATAGGAGCATATTTGACTGAATTAGGATCATAACGTAACAAATCATACTCGGTCAAGATTTCAGATTCCATTATAGGCCTACATATTTTATTCATTGAAAAATGCTTCACACAAAATAATGATATAGAGTAACAAATAGAAAGAAAATAGCAATGCAATAAAGCTGTATGGCGAGGGGTGGGCCATAACTTATATTTAGAAACTAGGAAAACGCAACATTTGTTGAATGAGCGCCTATAGGCATATTTATATGCCATGTAATGGAAACCTATACACCTTGAGTTCAAAACAATCATGTCCCTGCCTTCCTGTTCTACTCATTGCTCATTTTAATCATTACAAATTGATTAGTGACACCTGCTGCTTAGATTTGATGGGTTTGTTACCAGGTTTGACCGTTTGATTGCTGTGCAAAAATTACGTTATACTGTTTTGACATCCAAACGGCTGATCCGATTTATGTGAAACTTTGGAATGATGTGTATCATATTGAAGTTCCATGAAAATTTGAGTTCATTGAAAGGAAATATTTATTCGGAATTTTCTCCTCCGATTATTCTTACGTGTTTTTTAGAACACTGAATCGGTTTTCACAGAAGTGGTGCAACCGATTGCGCCTCGAAACTATACAGTGCCGAATTAGATGAGGACACTTGATTGTGTATGCCAAGTTTCATTCGAACTTGCAATTCCGTTTTACCTGTGGAGCGCGAAAAAAGAAACAAAACCAACATATCATTTTTTTTCGAGTATGTCGAAGTTGAGTCTCCGCTTCGCTCAACTAATAAGTAATAATATCTACAATGATATCACAAGCGGATGGGCATCATGAGGCAGAATACATGTGGAGATTTATGATTAACTAGGTTCAGCATTGAGATTGAGAATGCAACAATGACATTTTCTCACGAAAAACATGTGAATTATTAAAGATATGACACAATAATGTTGGTAATAATCATGACAATAGTATAGTAACCATGATATTTATAAATGATGAAATTTTCTAGATTCAAGTTTCTTTAAAGGTGATAAAAAATGAATACATTATAATATCGTACGACTGATTCCAAAATTTATCTTCAACAACCCTCATCGAAATTACATAACATCAATTTTTGAAAAATGAAAAAAATACATTTTTATTGATTTATTGACATCATTGATAAGATCAAGAGCTCGAATTTTGAACGAATGTAAAATGATGATTACAATATACACTCAATTTAATTTATCAAATGTTTCATACAAGAACTCAGCTATTTGAATTTTGTTGAAAAACAATTAAAATTGAATAATAATAAAAAGCAAGTCAAACAACGGGAGAGCTAGAACCGAGAATTGAATCGAGAATCAACACACCACACACAGGAAGTTGTCTTCGAAAATAAGAATCCCTTTTGTTAGCCTCAGGCGTGAGCCTCTGCATATTCAGTCTACCTGGAACTGCAACTTGAGTGACAAGATGTTCTCTATCTCTCTCTCTTCAACAGGGTAGCTCAACAAAAGTCTGCAGCATTACGCTACCAACTGATTAAAAATACTTTCCAATCAATTCAATTTATAGTGTTCTGAATGAGTTGGAATTTTTTCAATTACCAGGTGACGGCAATATAGTTATCGATGTACACACGAAAAATCATTTTTTTGGGTCGAAATTTTTTCATGTTTTCGCTTAGAATAGTGACTTCTATCAATTTAATCTAAGCATAGCTCTATCAAAAATGATTTTGAAAATTTCAGACACTTCATTATGTAAAGCTTGTTCAATTCTCTTGGACACCTATTTATATTTTCTGTCAGTTCATTTTTCATCGCTACAAAAATGTTTTTCCAAGACCGTGCAATTGGACTCTTTTTCCCATGCTACAACCTTAAAGCAGTGCATCCAATACTCATTTGGAATCTACCTGTTATATCTTCAACTTTTTCATGTTTCTTGTTTTAATTCACCTGTTATCTCCAGTATGTACATGGTGAGGTTTATACCGCCCCAGTCTGATTACTGTGACTGATTGATTGGTTATGCCTATGACTATCAATAACGTAACGGGATAAGCAACATGGTGGTTTCCTTTCGCACCATGCGTATGTCAAAGGGATGCCGCCTTACAAATGTTATGATGATTTGCTGGTATTATTGTGTGTTGATCTACCGTATACAAGTAATAGATGTGATGCAATCTGTGAATCCAGCTCTTTCCAACTGCATTAAACAATATTGGGATAAATTTCATTTAAATTAGCCAATCTAAATTCAAAATACGTCTGTAAAAGCATTTAGTCCCATAGTCAAGAGCCCTACAGCTATATTTACCATTTGATAATTGGATAATTACTCATCATCTACGAGAAAGATTGAAATCAATGCAATTGTACAACTATGTACTATACATTGAAATACGAGTCTAATACGTACGATTTGATTTGAAATGGCGAATCTCACAAATGTACACGAAAGCGCGCTGATTCCATCATGGTGAAAACGGCCTAATGTTAAAAGGATAGGACTTAGGCCGTGTTGCTTATCCCGTTACGTTATCGATAGTCATAGGTTATGCTTACTTACACTTGTTTTATAACCACTGGTATTCTTTTTGTTAATAATTCAGGTAGGCCTACTTATTTAGATTTTTTTTCGTTCATTTGCTATCTGCAACTACCAGTAGTATGTGTAGTATACCACACCAGTCTGACTACTGTGACTGATTTGGTTGTACTTTGGATGAAAATAAGGAAAGCTGTCTTTGTATTGTCAAGATTTCATTGTTGATGAAATATAAATATGAGTGAATCATGTGCTTACAAGAGTATGTATTCCATTAACCCTTTTAGTGCCAAGAGCCGATATATTGGCTCTAAATATCTTGCTTGAGAAATGCCAAGAGCCGATATATCGGCTCTTACTTCAAACTGATGTAGTTCCCAAAGTTTCTGTAAGATAGCAATAGTAGTGACATATTGAGAAAGCTACTATTCACACAAATTTCGTGTCACCAAGATCAATATTGTACCATTTTTCCACAGCCGTCTATGTTTGTTTACTACATTTGGCTGAAATATGACGATGTTATCAAAGACCTTGGTATCTAACTTCGTTAGAAGACCTAAAACAGATCTTATTTACCATTATAATGCTTGGCGACATTACTCACTAGTGCTACCTATCGCAGTGGATTCAATTAGAAGAGAGATATCTGCTTTACCACCAATATGTTCAATGCGTATAACACCGAACTGACGTGATTATCGTGTTGTGAATCATTCATAGAAATATTCCTAATAAGTTGGAAATAGTATGGATATGTACGAATGAACATATATTTTAATTGGTCAAGCCTAGGCTGTACTTACATTCCCGTTTCTCCCTGAATCTGAAGAATTACTTCACTTTTGCCTTGATCACATAATTAAAACACTCATCGATATAACAGATAGCGTTGTCTCGCCCACTCATAATGTAACTATAGGCCGGGTCGTATTGATGAATCATGAAATATACTAGTTCTGAAAAAAACATTAGTAGGATAATTATGTGGATCCAAGAAGGTGTGAGAAAAAATCATTCTGGAAATCATTCCAACTGGCCCGCCTAGAGAATAATTCACTCCACTACGATACGTGCGCTAGCATCACCCTGTCGCCGCTTAGAAGGCTTAGTTTTACGTCTTCTAACAAAGTTAGATACTGAGGTCTTTGATGTTATTCTATAGTTTGTTTTCAAAATGGCGTCTTGTGGAAGACGTGATTATTTTCAAGTTGAAGAAGTGATTAGGGATTCAGTAGATGAATCAGATGAGGAATAAGGAAGTGACTTTTCGGAAGATGCATTATTCCATCTTCAGATGAAATAGTGATGCAAGTGACAGGGGCAAAGAGAGTGATGTACCTGATATAAATGTGGCTAGGCCTATGCCTAGGCCTAGAGTAGGCCTAGTTCATGTCATGTCGTCGTCTTTTTGAAGATAGTTTGTAATGATTGAAATTCCACATAAAAATGAATAAACTCGTGATTCTTACTCAAAATAGTTTGTTCATCATCATGCAATTCTTCAAAATAATGTTGAAAATTATTTGTCATCTGTACCATTGGTCTAAACCCAACAAATATTTTGACAGTTGAAAAAAATGAAAATGAAAGTCATTTTTTTATTTATTGTCAGATCAAATGTGTAATGACAGTATTCCTCATCCAAAAGCCCATCTTTCCATCACATTTCAAAAAATATTTCATAAGATTTGACCGATTGATGGACAAGGTATGATTTTTTTGTGATTCACTGTAAATCGGTCAAAACCTACCTGGCATTATTAGACACATTTTTAGATCAAATCTGGTGGCACTAAAAAGGTCAAGGTTCTATATTGACATGAACTTATTTCTTTTCATCAGTATTGAAGAGAAAGGTATATCGATAATTAGTACAGACCGAGGTAGTTCAAGCTGTTGATGCATACACATGTAGCATTTCCCTATGGCCCCTTGAAGAACTGGTCTCTTTCTCCCCCTTCCTCCTCCCGCTGTGATGTTGAGTGTTTTGGGTTACGCTTGCTTGAATAACGGCGATTCCAGTTGCTCACCCCTAGCTCCATGTATCACTGATTGCTTGGTTGATTGCTGATCGGAATCAAATTTGATTTATCAGAAATCATTTCAGCACATCGATTTGTCGGCCACTTTTTCTCACGCACCTTCTTCTTTTTTAGCTGATTGTTGGCGGTGACGTATTTTTCGTGTTCCGATGCGTTTGAAAATGAACCGGAGCTTGTTGCTTTGTTCAGTGTTGCTTCATGCATCTACGTTCAACGTCAAGGTAATTACTGATGAATTGCATTCGACATCAATAATTGCTAGTTTTCCCAATTTTCGAATGGTTTGAACTTTGCCGACAAGGTATATGTTCACGATACAGAAGAATAGAAGGGAGTTCTTACAGAATGATAACCAGTCCCCTCCTGTTTTGTTGATGTAAACCTGTCTCCCTGACTCCAAACCAAAATCAACAATCCAATTCAAACATTTTTCTTCCTCAATCTATCACAATATCATAGTTTTGTTCAGAATACATGATGATTTTTTTACAGACTAGAGTTTCTGATACTCTTGAAGACAATTGTAATCTGAGATATTCTGAACAATTTTCATTTTGAATAAATCACTAGATATCAAATTCTAATTTATATTTGAAATAACCAACCTTCATGAACCAAATAACCCTCTTAGCCCAAGAGTCAGTCACTAAAAGGTCACCAGTACCTCATAGGGAACGGGTCCGCATATTTTAATATTAACGTCATGCATATACTACTTTGCATAAAAGAGGGCGTCTTGAGTGGAATGTGTCTGAAAGGGCGAATTCCCTCCAGCATCGTGTCTTATGAACTACAATGTCTGTCGTTCCACATCAAATCAACTGAGCCGATCATCATTATTTTCCTTACCATCTCTGATTCTGATGAAATTCATACCATTTGTACCAACCACCGAGTCAATCAATCGTACACATTCTTGGCTCCGTTACCCTTATAGTTTTCGATTCAAGCCATGTAAAAAAATGTCAAATTTGGTTGCCTTGTACAGTACATACCATTCCAAAATTTGCTTCTTCTAAATTGTTCTACTTCGAGACATTTTTTTTCTTCAATCAAGCTCTGATTTCAAACACAGATAGGTGGTTCACGGCTTTGGTCCATACAGAAATGTCTCCCACAAACACACTGATGAATATTTCCATAATCCAAACAACATGTGTATTCCAATGCATGTGTGTTCGTAATTTGTGAAGTTGTTATCTATGATGAACATTCATGCACCATTCTTACATTCAGTGCAGACAAACAAAACCTAACGACTGAGATGCAACATCACAAACTCATATTGTCATCGCATTAGACTCAACCCAATATTTCCTCAAGTGAATCAAGTGGACCAATCACATTGAACTATGATTATACATTTTTTCTCTCATTTGTTACAGTAAAGCAAGACTCAAAATTGAAAAATGTTCACACAGATATGTTAATGTCCACTGCACGGAATAGTATCAACTATCAAGTCTGATGCCATTGATTTGCATCGAATCAGAGCTTGCATATCTAAAAAATGTCTACGTTGAACGGTTTAGAAGTAGCAAATTTTGGAACTGCGCAGAGCGCGTCAAATTGGCACTTTTCCACATGGCGATACTTGAGTACCGGTACTAAAGGGGCTGCAGAGCCAAAGATTTGCACGATTGGTTGACTCTGTGGTTGGCACAACTGTTATGGATTTCATCAAAATTGGAGATTGTGAGTGAAATGGCTCGGTTGATTTGGTATGGAATGTCCCGTCTTTGGAATCGGTCATTCGGTTATTCCTGACATCCCCACCCCCCTACAATAATGTTATTTTCCATATTAATACTGATACAGGGATTCAAAATATAATTCACAAGCTACATCTTGGATATGGGGAGGACCGTTTCATTACCTCATCGTTTCGTGTAAAGCGGACACAACGATCGGCAAGATTGTGAATGGGACAAATTGTTGCGTCATTTGCCAGTGATTATAACTGTCAGCCCCAGTCAATCTGAACCATTGTGACGGAATGCTGTTTATGAGGCAACTTGACGCAATACCTCCTGTGTCTCCTGGCTGGCTCTATGGCGGAAGTATTGCTCCGGGACTAGAAATGTTTTCATGTTGTAGTTAGTGTGATTATTATTCAGGAACATTGTGATATGCTTTACGTATGAATAATCTGGAACAGTTGAAGATTTTCTGTGATGACTATTATACATAGTACCTGAATGGGTTCAATTCCATTCATATTGGCCTTTTTATGATGTTAACGAGGCATTTGTCTGAGAAAATCACCAACAAAGTGGGCTCTAGATAGTTTAACCTATTCTCAAAAATCTCTAGCCACCCTCAATAGCTTTCTGACCTCGTCGTTGATCCTCCGTAAAACCCAAATATTGATTCATTCCTTACTATCGAATAATTACTCAGCCGACAAAACTGTTCTATTTAATTTCTTTTGCATTCAACATTAAACAGGTAGCCCGGTCAGTCAAGGTTCTATGTTATGAAACAGCGCAGGTTTGTGTTCTGCACAAGCCACAGGTATAGTTCACGTCTTAACGTCCACTCGTTCACACTTCCTAGTAAGCTAGCTGTAGGTTGGAGCCGTTGAGCAAACAGAAATCATCATTCCGTACTTACTGGTACGTAATGTTTTCAGCCGATGATGAAGAACAGTCTTTCAGAAATCTTGTGTTGATATACAACTGGAATTCCTCGTTGCTGAGGCTGAATTCATTTCTCTTATTGTTTACCAATCGGAAAACCCAGTATGCGTTGTAAGATTTCACCGTGACATTGATTCAGAAGCTAGCCTATTGACTCCATACTTTTCTGATTCACCTATTGCCTATTGATGATTTCAATTGGTTTCACTTTTTGAGCATGTTGGTTGTATGTTGATAATGTGTTTGTATAATAGCCCCAACAAATGTAAAGAAAAAAAATTATATATATTCTTTGAAACGCTCCGTCTGAATTAGATGTAGAACTTGGTCGTAAACTGGCTCATTTGTGAGCTTGAATTTGGAAGATATTTTTCTCCCATATTCCCCTCCCCAAATCCACTCCCCAATTCCCCTCCCCAAGGGTTACCATGGTGCCTCGGCCGGGAACCCTGAACCCGAGGTACTACTAAGTATTCCAAAATTATTTTTTTGGAAAGTGGTTCAACTGATGGAAGTGCACAATACGTATCGAGTTTGATGATGTTGGATCATATATGCATGCCAAGGTTCATCAGCAATTTTTTGTATATCTCGTTTTTTCCAGTCTGCCCGACACTTAGTGGAATCAACCGGTTGTATCTTCAACTAGTCAACATATTTTTTTACAATTCATCTGTTATCTCTAACTAATACATGATGAGGTTCATACCGCCCCAGTCTGATTAATGTGACTGATTGGTTATACTTACGGACACTTGTTTTTAATTTACGGTACTGGAATAGTTCATGTTATCAGCGTCCAGGCCTAAATGTACTCGTGCATTTATATTTTTTCTCATTCATCTGTTGTCTCCTACAAGTACATGATGAGGTTTATACTGCTCCAGTCTGATAACTTCGATGCTTTGAAACTGGATGCATCAACATCTAGCATTTGCCTACTGCCTCTAATCTCTTTCTTTGCCTTCGTTCTCCTTTCTTCTCCTTCTCTCTGCGATGATGATAACCGTTCTGGATTACACTTGTTTGAATAACCGTGATTCCAGCTTGCCCACATTCTGTTCAACTTATCACTGTAACGCAAGGCCGATTCATCAGAGGTATGAACTTATGAAGTTGTTTTCAATTTCAGCACGCAAATTTGTCTACTACTTTTTCTCACCCACCTTGTCCTTCTTTTTTAGGTGATTCTTGGCGCTGAAGTGTCTTACGTGTTCCATTTCCGTGAAAAATGAACATGTTGGCTCTGTTTGGTGTTGTTACCTGCATCCACGTTGAACTTCAAGGTAATTACCGATTAGTCGCACTCAACTTCCAGAATTGTACTCTGTTTTGTAGCCCCATCTTTTGTTTCCGATTTACAGAAGTTGCGCTTTGAATCAGGCCTGTGTGGTATTTGTTTACGTTACGGAAATATGAGCGAATTTTTCTGAATTCCTGGTGCTTTGAGAGCGTTGAGATGATGAATTTGATTCCTTTTTCCAGTTTTGAGCTATTTGCAATCCTACTTGTTGATACATTCACGGCCCCTTTCTAAAGCGTAGTGGCGACTGCAATCTGGTCGCTGCTTCGATTGAAAGGCAAATAAACGGTGATAATTACCAAACATGCCAGTCTTCAATATTGGCAATGCTTGACACGTCACGACAGAATCCATTTTAATTCACAATTCACGGTTTGAGTGAAATAGTGAGATATATGATATGTTTGCTATGTAGGTAAGTTTAGCCTCATGAATCTCTGGTTATGGTATGTTTAAGAAAACAAACCCTGCTTGTAGCTAATTGCACACTCATCAGCGTGTCGTCATTCATCATTTGATTCCACCCTCTTGAAGTGTGCTAGAACAACCCTCTTTGTTTGCAGCACGCGTTCAGTCGATTGCACTGAACGTGTCATTTATAAGAGGAACAACATTTTAATGAATCATCGTTCAGCACCGGTTGCCCAACTATACCCCCCAAATAACCGCGCTGGCGATGGGCAAACGAGAGTGAATAATTATTGAAAATTCTATGCCTTGTTTGCACCATTGAGAAACCCAGTTTGTTATTTTCACTGCACATTCAACCTGTTTTCTGTGAGTATGTCCTCTCTTGAAGCCAAGTGGAGTGGTCTTGGTCATTCGGATTTGAAATTTATCTTCCATCTTCAACAAGTATATGATGAGTTTCATACCGCCCCAGTCTGATTACTGTGACTGATTGGTTATACTTACTGACACTTGTTTGAATGCCTCTGGAATTGCTCACTTCATTAGTTTGGGTACCGCTTCTCATTTTCATTCCTCTTTTGGGGGCATTTTCAATATTCAAAAATTGTGTGTGGAAATTTGTCTTTCTGTGTACAGTTACCAAAACTATTATTCAGTATCAGTTTTTATTGTGCACAGAGAACTGGTAACTTTGTTTCCAGTGGATGTATGGATGTACATTTGTACAAGTGACTTGAAAACTAAATTGAACATATTACACCTCAAGTTATTAGGTAATGTGTTTACGTTTGGAAGTTGCACTGATGATGTACTCAGCTCACTTAGACAACATAATGACACAAATGATGTATTGCACTGAGCTTCTTCCTGTGGCTATGAACCCAATTTTATTTCGTTCCTGCGCTATCTATTGACACTTCTTTAAAACAATGTCGACTTTTGATCAATGTCTTTATGGGCCTAGTAGCGTTTATTCAGACGACATTTCTGTCAGCAACACGATAGGATTCTGACTGACAGTAGTGAAAATGGCGGATATCAACTTGGCGATTTATTATGCCTATTTGGACTTGAAATGAGAAACTTATCCCAACACATGAATCTAGGAAGATGAAACGGGTTTGTTACTCGATTCTAATATCAAAACAATGTAGGATATTTACTAGTGAAGATGGGTATATAGTTCAAGCTCCTGTAGCAATTCCTAGGCCTAATCTACGTAGGCTTAGGAATCAAAAATGAGTTTGTGAATTCCTATCTGATTTTTCATCACCCTTTGATTTCTCGTATTTTTCCGTCTTCCTTTTCCTGTGGTGACGAAAAAATCGTTGTGAAATGATCATGAATGTAGTCCCTGGAATTATCTATTGTATTTTGACAAAAATTACTCGGCTCAGAGCTATGTGTGAAAACTTGGCAGTTGGAAGGTTAGTGTTGGCAATTACTATGATGATAACACCCAGCTCTCTGATGCATACTCATCGAGTAACCGTTGAGGTCAAACTTAATCTGAGTTTCTGCTAGCAAGCCACTGAAGACTGTACAACATAAAGTCCTGGCCAGCTTGGGTGGTCCAGCTCGGTTAAGCTCGGGCGGTCAAGCCACTGCTTCCGAGTCCAGGCTGCTGTAGTCACACCTCCTTCAAAACTTCTGTTCATCGCTCCATTCAACTGATATACCCTTCCGTATCGTTTCTGTTAGTGGGGTGGTTACACTGCATTGCATAAAATAGCGTAGGCCCTACTTGATCTCTATTTCAAAAATGTATGCCTGAAGCTCTTTTTTTCTTTTTCATGAGGTTATTGAATGATTTACAGTATTTCAAATGTTTTTTTTTTCATCTACTTTGGTACTAGTATTCAATTTCAATTTTTTGTAATTTTTCTGTTATCTCCAACAAGTAAATGATGAGGTTCATACCGCCCCAGTCTGATTACTGTGACTGATTGGTTATACTTACTGAAACTTGTTTTGAAGCCACTGAAATTATTCACTTCATTACCATAGTTTGGGTGCCGCTTCTGATTTTCATTTTTTTTGCGCATTTGTAATATTGTTACAACTTAGCTTTTATGGGGATGTTGACTTAGTTGTGGGATCGGGTTCGGGACCAGTCTGGGTCTCTATTCTCAAAGAACTAGGTGACATAGTTAACAGTAGAATACTATTTAATGCTTGTAACTGATTTACATACCCTGGAACCTTGGAATTAGAGCCCCCCCCCCCCCCCCCTTGGGTGAAGCCCTCAATAAAAATAAACCCACCCACTTATAGGTCCTACCGTACAACAGTTGAGGTCACCAGAGTGGGGTGCGATGAAGATGTCTGAAGTCCAAGGTCGTCTCCCCTCTCGTTCGGTCTTCAGGGTCCGTCGTGATGGCCTGTCCCCCTCGAATCTCTTAGATCAACTCCCAGATCAGAATCTAATTAGGAGTCACTACCCACCCGGTATTGGTAGTACCTGGTTGTGTGCATGCCTACTCCTGCCGGGTTCTGGGTAGACTGCCCGCTTAGCGTAGATGTTATGAGGCCAGCGGGTTCCAGGGTTGACGGGAATAGGCACTGTGGTGGCCTATGATGGATACTGAGGTATAGGCGAGTTATATGCGCATACATGTACAGAGGCACGAAGGATAAAGGGTAAGAGGTCTAGGGGTCTCAGGTGAGTGATTGCCACTCACCTGAGGCCTAGGAATCAAAAATGAGTTTGTGAATTCCTATCTGAATTTTCATCACCCTTTGATTTCTCGTATTTTTCCGTCTTCCTTTTTCTGTGGTGACGAAAAAATCGTTGTGAAATGATCATGAATGTAGTCCCTGGAATTATCTATTGTATTTTGACAAAAATTACTCGGCTCAGAGCTATGTGTGAAAACTTGGCAGTTGGAAGGTTAGTGTTGGCAATTACTATGATGATAACACCCAGCTCTCTGATGCATACTCATCGAGTAACCGTTGAGGTCAAACTTAATCTGAGTTTCTGCTAGCAAGCCACTGAAGACTGTACAACATCAAGTCCTGGACAGCTCGGGTGGTCCAGCTCGGTTAAGCTCGGGCGGTCGAGCCACTGCTTCCGAGTCCAGGCTGCTGTAGTCACGACTCCTTCAAAACTTCTGTTCATCGTTCCATTAAACTGATATACCCCTCTGTAACGTAACTGTTAGTGAGGTGGTTACACTGCATTGCATAAAATAGCGTAGGCCCTACTTGATCTCTATTTCAAAAATGTATGCCTGAAGCTCTTTTTTTCTTTTTCATGAGGTTATTGAATGATTTACAGTATTTCAAATGTTTTTTTTTTTCATCTACTTTGGTACTAGTATTCAATTTCAATTTTTCGTCATTTTTCTGTTATCTCCAACAAGTAAATGATGAGGTTCATACCGCCCCAGTCTGATTACTGTGACTGATTGGTTATACTTACTGACACTTGTTTTGAAGCCTCTGAAATTATTCACTTCATTACCATAGTTTGGGTGCCGCTTCTGATTTTCATTTTTTTTTTTTCGCATTTGTAATATTGTTACAACTTAGCTTTTATGGGGATGTTGACTTAGTTGTGGGATCGGGTTCGGGACCAGTCTGGGTCTCACTTCTCAAAGAACTAGATGACATAGTTAACAGGAGAATACTATTTAATGCTTGTAACTGATTTACATACCCTGGAACCCTAGAATTAGAGCCCCCCCCCCCCCCCTTGGGTGAAGCCCTCAATAAAAATAAACCCACCCACTTATAGGTCCTACCGTACAACAGTTGAGGTCGCCAGAGTGGGGTGCGATGAAGATGTCTGAAGTCCAAGGTCGTCTCCCCTCTCGTTCGGTCTTCAGGGTCCGTCGTGATGGCCTGTCCCCCTCGAATCTCTTAGATCAACTCCCAGATCAGAATCTAATTAGGAGTCACTACCCACCCGGTCATCTGTAGTACCTGGTTGTGCGCATGCCTACTCCTGCCGGGTTCTGGGTAGACTGCCCGCTTAGCGTAGATGTTATGATGCCAGCGGGTTCCAGGGTTGACGGGAATAGGCACTGTGGTGGCCTATGATGGATACTGAGGTATAGGCGAGGTATATGCGCATACATGTACAGAGGCATGAAGGATAAAGGGTAAGAGGTCTAGGGGTCTCAGGTGAGTGATTGCCACTCACCTGAGACCCCTAGACCTCTTACCCTCTATCCTTCTTGCCTCTGACGCATCTTCGTGACAATATTGAAAATGCTTTTGTTGAAATTTGCCTTCAATCTACAGTTGATGATTTTTATTGCGCATATATAGATCTGGTCACATTTGTTTCCAGTGGATGTTCGATAACTGGGACTAACACTTGGACTGTCGTGTACACCTCACACATCGAGTGATGTGTTGACGTGTGGAAGTTGCAATGATGATGTACTCAGCTCACTTAGACAACATAATGACACAAATAATGTATTGCACTGAGCTTCTTCCTGGTCCGTGTTACCGTGCCCAACGCATCCACAATATCAAGTACTGGTACCCACGTAATGTGGCGTAACGACAGAATTACATCAATAGTGTCGGTTATAAGTAATTCATTAGTAATTAAATACATGATCCCACTGCAACTTTGGGGTTGTAATATAATACTTTCAAAACATGCACAATTTGTTTGCCTTAGCCGTAAACCGTCCATATCATATGATTCTATGAATGGTGAATATTGTAATTCTCTTGAAGTTACCAGATCTGCACATATTGATCTGACCGTTGTTTTTGCAATCCTGGTAATTATTAATTAACCCTTCTCAATCTCAGTTGAACACATAGTAATAAAACTGTTATCACTTTTCAGTATCAGTATTTGGCATGATTTATGAGGTGGAATTTTCCACCTTGATTATATTTGGTGAACATGAAGTTGGTTTGTTGATTTATACTTTCTTGTGACTAGGTAATTGTGTTTTCACAAACTGTTTCCATCTGTTTGTCGTAGAGCTTTCCATCTGCTGTTGAGCAATCGAGCGGTCTTCCTCCACGGGAATAATGCTGTGGCAGTGGTAGATCGTCCAGCAAGGTATGTCAGTCGACGGAATCTGTGTTACAATTGTTCAGGTTGTAATTTGACTTGATGTTTTGATCTGCCCGTCCGACTGTAAGTTCGTTGAAAACCAAAATCAAGTTGGAATGCGAGTTCATGAGTTGTGTCAGCGTAAGGCATGGGCTTGTGGAATACATTGTCCATATACAGTCGGACGCGCATATAACGAATTTCAAGGGGAATGAAAATCTGTTCGTAAAAACAGAATTTCGTTATAGAGATTTATTGCTTTTTTTCATAACAGCACTTGAATTTTAGAGATTTATAAAGATAGGCCTACATTTACGACTTAGGCCCTATTATACCGGTAGTACTGTATTAGGTGACATATTATCATCGCATCGTATCATCACTTAGTATGTTTGTAGAAAGTAATAGAAAACAACAATGTCCTCTCATAAAGAACTTATCATCTGCTATCACATGAGACCACCACTCCCCACTTCTCGTTTTTTATTTCCTAGGTTACAGGACTCTATCACGAATGGAAATGGAGGAATGTAAACAAAAAATAGATTAACAAAGTCATTGAAGATGTCACCATCACGTTATTATTTAGCGCGCGTTGAGAGAGTGTTTGGTTTTGGGCCGTTCCACTGTGCCAGTGCCGGGATGGGGGGGTGCGGCAAGAGTTATGACCACGTGCTGTACGCGTCACCAGCTGCTAGGATGTATAGTCCGTTCAAAATAAATGTAACCTGAAAATAAATTCACGCAAAATGCTCCGATTTTCAAACATTTTGTTGGAAATAGCTGAAAATAATGAGCAAAATATGCTGAAAAGTGACAAAAAATTCGTAATAATCGAATTTTGAAATATAAATAACTTCGTTATAGGTCTTTATTTAACATTGTAAGGATAGGAGATTTGAAGGGGGGATGGTAATTAATTCGTAAAAACCGAAATTTCGTTAAAACCGAGTTTGTATATGTGGGTTCCACTGTATCATCAAACAATCCAAACAACCTAGTTGTCAGTTTTCAAACTATACGTATACGCACGTAGGTTCTTGATCTTATGATGTCTTTCATATTTGTTGGCAGCGGATCAAGACCATTGGTATATTACTGTAATTTAGCAATTGACTGCCTCAAAGCTTGAATCAGCCAAGAGGTGCCAATTGACGACTGGTGATTGACCCGCCCATAAACGTCACAAAACAAAACATCAATCAAATGGGCTTTGTTATGTGGGAAATTTCACATTTACCTATCGAGAGTATCCCTAAATTCCCACATGAAGTATAGGTCCAGGTGGCCTGGCAGATAAGCCACACCTAGGCTATCACTAGTGGTCAATTCTGAACAGTCTTATCATTTTACTCTCTGCCTTCATTGGAAGCAATAGTAATCGTAAATCAAATCAAGGATCCAATGTCATTGAAGAATATAGGTATGTATTGTTCTCCACCAAGAGCCGATTTTTGTTGGTGATCATTTACCAGTTACGTGCGCTATTGGCGTGGGCCTCTTCTCGTCGAGTTCAATTGTCATAGCAAAACAATTGTAGCGACGTCAAATAGTCTTGGATTGCGATGCGCACTGTGATGTGATGATAAACTACACAATTCTTTGATTGGTGGATGTAATGTCCATCCATGAAATCAACCTTGCAGTACTGATCATAGTGTGACAATCTCTCAATTGGTACTTCCAAATTTGTATTACTATTTTCTGCTAGGCTTCTGACTTTTCTCTTTCCATTTCTAATGTCGGTCAACTTGACTCGGTTGTACTGAATACCCTCATTTATTTAAACTGTGTTGATTACAATTTACTATAGTTGCAACATTGGCTAGAATTTAGATACCGGTATAGTAAAATAGCTAGCCATTTTTTTTTGTCTCCAAGTTGAAGCTGATGTGTTTCTTGTTATTTAAAAATGGCTCGCTGGCAGTTACTATGATGATAACACCCAGCTCTCTGAATAATACTTATCAAGTAACCATTGAGGTCACAAACTTGATCTGAGTTTCTGCCAGCGAGCCACTGAAGACCGTACATCAAGTCTGGCAAGGTTACCTTCCCAGATCCGGCTCGAGCGATCGGGGCCACTGCTTTGTATTCGATGCCAGACTGGCGCGGGTCTCCGAGTCCGGGCTGCTGTAGTCAAGAGTCTTTTAAAGCTGTTCATCGTTCCATGTAACTGCTATAACCTTCCGTAATGTAGCTGTTGGTGGGGTCGTCATAATACGTCCCAAAAAAATCATTACCGGTATTTAGTGTGCAGTAGGCCTACAGTAGAGTATGGAGTTTGCACACTTGATTTTCATTCCTAAAATCTGTGCCTGATACTTGTTGGTTCTTTTTTCATGAAATCATTGAATGATTCACAGTATATCAAACGTTTTTTATAAACTAGGACTGGTAGCGATATTGAAATATATTTCATCCTTATTCATCTTCCATCTCCAAACGAGTAGGCCTACATGATACCGCCCCAGTCTGATTACTGTGGCTGATTGTGATTGGTTATACAGTAGAATCTTTGTAGAACGTCCTTCAATGCAGCGATCATCGCGATATATCATCGTTTTGAGATAGTCCTGGCCAATTCCCATAATTCCATGTGCATTTTTTCTTTGTTAATACGTCCCTTAATTTAACAACCATCGCGAGAAAACAACGCTTTTTTGGTTCCCTTCAAGAAAAACCATCAATACTACGACGAAACGACTGAAAAATTGTTATTGTTCGTACCGTTTTGACCTGAATATTAGCTGAGGGTTGTTCTCGAAATTTCAAGCTCTACACCCTCAGCTTACTTGCAAATCTCGGCCTATAATCGGTCCAAAATACGTTTTCTGCTCATTTTAATTCGGCTTACAACACCCGCACACTCATAACCACAGAATCGACTTGAAACTGCGAGATATTCCACTGAAAACACATTTAATTGATGTTTCATCATAAACAAGCATGATTTTCCCAATTCCCAGCATTTTTATTTGACATGCAATACTATATATAACCACTTTAAGCTGTTGGCTGCATGGTGTGCATCATCCTACTGCCTAGTGCTGACTGCGTTTAGTCTGACCTTGTCTGACATTGACACGCACGAGACTGTTGAGCGTTTAGCCGCCGGCAATTGCACCGTCGCCTCGCGTGCTAGTTTGGCAGTCGATGTGGTCTAGACTCCGGTAGACAATTCCCGTCGCGCTCGGTAAGTTTTGCGCGATTAACTACCGGTCGTCTAATGATACTCTAATGTTTCAATGTTCTTATGTATGTACAAATACTTGGACACTATACGGTGGTATTATTTTCATATTAATACCCTTCCAAAATAAAGCGAAGTGTACAGGCCTACTTCTACACATCACGATTTGCACCATGTCTGTCCAATGTCAGGCGTGCTGCTTGACTACAACTGACGGGTGAAGAAATATGATACAGTTGAACACTTCAGACACTTGAAATCACACAGTAAATTGCAGGAGTGAGGTGGAAGGGGGGGATGTTTTATTAAAGCATCAATTCAGACTGAAAACACAAACTTGATGTAGAAATATTATTACACAGCATCATTATACAGTGTCTTACTATAAATTCATACATACCACATGGCAGGCTATCAGTGATCGATCTCCGCCCTATGCTATAATACTGACGACCGACAGTATTTTATGTATGCCTTGTAAAACAAACACACAAAGTTTTATTGTGAATTTAATTGAAAAATTTGGTTGAACGACCATCGTGATATAACGACCATTAGCTCATCTTCCCTCAAGGTCGCACTGAAGAGATTGTGCTGTATCATAGCTTTGTTCAGAATACATGATGATTTTTTTACAGACTAGAGTTTCTGATACTCTTGAAGACAATTGTAATCTGATATATTCTGAACAATTTTCATTTTGAATCTAAACAATAGATATTAAATGCTATTTTATATTCCTAATAACCAACCTACAGGTATCAAATAAAATAACCCTATTAGCCCAATAGCCAGTCACGAAAAGGTCACCAGTACCTCATTAGTCATTAAGAACGGGTCTGCATCTTTTGATATTAATATCACGCATAGGTTACTTTGCATAAAAGAGGGGCCAGTTGGTGTGGAATGTGTATGAAAGGGTGAATTCCCTCCAGTATCGAGTCTTATGAATTACAATGTCTGTCGTTCCACATCAAATCAACTGAGCCGATCATCATTATTCCCCTTACCATCTCTGATTCTGATGCAATTCATACCAGTTGTACCAACCACCGAGTCAATCAATTATACACATTTTTGGCTCCACATCCCTTATAATTCTCGATTCAAGCCATGTATAAAAATGCCAAATTTAATGGCCTTGCACCGTTCCAAAATTTGCTTCTTCTAAATTGTTCTACTTCGAGACATTTTTTTTCTTCAATCAAGCTCTGATTTCAAACACAGATAGGTGGTTCACGGCTTTGGTCCATACAGAAATGTCTCCCACAAACACACTGATGAATATTTCCATAATCCAAACAACATGTGTATTCCAATGCATGTGTGTTCGTAATTTGTGAAGTTGTTATCTATGATGAACATTCATGCACCATTCTTACATTCAGTGCAGACAAACAAAACCTAACGACTGAGATGCAACATCACAAACTCATATTGTCATCGCTTTAGACTCAACCCAATATTTCCTCAAGTGAATCAAGTGGACCAATCACATTGAACTATGATTATAATTTTTTCTTTCATTTGTTACAGTAAAGCAAGACTCAAAATTGAAAAATGTTCACACAGATATGTTAATGTCCACTGCACAGAACACTGTAGTATCTAACCTGATGCCATTGATTTGAATTGAATCAGAGCTTGCTTATAGAAAAAAATGTCTACTTTGAATGGTTTAGAAGTGGCAAATTTTGGAACTGCGCAGATCGTGCCAAATTTGTCACTTTTCCACATGGCGTAACTTGAGAACTATAAGGGCTGTAGAGCCAAAGATTTGCACAATTGATTACCGTAACTCTGTGGTTGGCCCAACTGTTGAGAATTTCATCAAAATTACAGATTGTGAGTGAAATCGCTCGGTTGATTTGATATGGAATGACCCGTCTTTGAAATCGGTTATTCCTGACCCCTACACCACCCTACAATAATGTTATTTGCCATATTAGGAGACTACTTTACATCTCACAAGCCATGAGTGAATCCTATAGTAAAACCTATAGGGGGACGCAAAAAGCGTCAATACAGGCCTTTAGCTCCCAACACATGGTGCGTAAACGGTAGGACCAATCAGTCCAATTCATTTTGCAATAAATTAAGATTGAGTGTATTAGTGCCTCTACGTTCAGTAAAGATCATAATTCTATATCATATTACTCTGAAAAATTGTAAAAACCATGCAAAACAGGTAGAAACATGTTGATTTTTGACAAACATTTTGAAGGGGTTGAAAACATACTACGAACTAAAGGTCTCCATACGAGCACGTATTGGATACTAGTGATCATCTAACCGGAAAATGTAAGTTGATACGGTGATTGGTTTTCCGTTGCCAACTTGGGCCCCGAACGTCTGCAATCAAACCGGTAGGCAAGATGTAAAGAGGCCTCTTAATACTGATACAGGGCTCATAATATCATTCACAAGCTACATCTTGGATATGGGGAGGACCGTTTCATTACCTCATCGTTTCGTGTAAAGCGGACACAACGATCGGCAAGATTGTGAATGGGACGGATTGTTGCGTCATTTGCCAGTGATTATAACTGTCGGCCCCAGTCAATCTGAACCATTGTGACGGAATGCTGTTTATGAGGCAACTTGACGCAATACCTCCTGTGTCTCCTGGCTGGCTCTATGGCGGAAGTATTGCTCCGGGACTAGAAATGTTTTCATGTTGTAGTTAGTGTAATTATTATTCAGGAACATTGTGATATGCTTTACGTATGAATAATCTGGAACAGTTGAAGATTTTCTGTGATGACTATTATACATAGTACCTGAATGGGTTCAATTCCATTCATATTGGCCTTTTTATGATGTTAACGAGGCATTTGTCTGAGAAAATCACCAACAAAGTGGGCTCTAGATAGTTTAACCTATTCTCAAAAATCTCTAGCCACCCTCAATAGCTTTCTGACCTCGTCGTTGATCCTCCGTAAAACCCAAATATTGATTCATTCCTCACTATCGAATAATTACTCAGCCGACAAAACTGTTCTATTTAATTTCTTTTGCATTCAACATTAAACAGGTAGCCCGGTCAGTCAAGGTTCTATGTTATGAAACAGCGCAGGTTTGTGTTCTGCACAAGCCACAGGTATAGTTCACGTCTTAACGTCCACTCGTTCACACTTCCTAGTAAGCTAGCTGTAGGTTGGAGCCGTTGAGCAAACAGAAATCATCATTCCTTACTTACTGGTACGTAATGTTTTCAGCCGATGATGAAGAACAGTCTTTCAGAAATCCTGTGTTGATATACAACTGGAATTCCTCGTTGCTGAGGCTGAATTCATTTCTCTTATTGTTTACTAATCGGAAAACCCAGTATGCGTTGTAAGATTTCACTGTGACATTGATTCAGAAGCTAGCCTATTGACTCCATACTTTTCTGACTCTCCTATTGCCTATTGATGATTTCAATTTGTATCACTTGTTGAGCATGTTGGTTGTATGTTGATAATGTGTTTGTATAATAGCCCCAAATCATGTAAAAAAATACAACATGATATATTCATCTTCAAAACGATTTAAATGTGGAACTTGGTCGTAAACTGTATAATTTGTGAGCTTGAATTTGGAAGATATTTTTCTCCCATATTCCCCTCCCCCCAGGTTACCGCAGTGTCTGCCGGGAACCCTGAACCCGAGGTACTACTAAGTATTTCGAAATTATTTTTTTCGAAAGTGGTTCAACTGATGGAAGTGTACAATACGTATTGAGTTTGATGATGCTAGATCATATATGCATGCCAAGGTGCATCAGCGATTTTTGTATATCTCGTTTTTTCCAGTTCGGCCCGACACTTAGTGGAATCAACCGGTTGTATCTTCAACTAGTCGACGTATTTTGTTACAATTTATCTGTTATCTCTAACAAGTACATGATGAGGTTCATACCGCCCCAGTCTGATCACTGTGACTGATTGGTTATACTTACTGACACTTGTTTTTAATTTACGGTACTGGAATAGTTCATGTTATCAGCGTCCAGGCCTAAATGTACTCGTGCATTTAGATTTTTTTCTTATCCATCTGTTGTCTCCTACAAGTACATGATGAGGTTTATACTGCTCCAGTCTGATAACTTCGATGCTTTGAAACTGGATGCATCAACATCTATCAACCGGCACAGATAGCCGAGTGGTTAACGCAGATGCTCCATGTGACCCCGGATGTAGTGGTCATGTCGGACCCGGTTCGATCACCGCCACCGTCCATCTTCACAGCGGTTTTTCGTGGTTTCCCTCTGTAGTCTAGGCTAATGCCGGGATGGTTCCCACAATATAGGCCACGACCGCTTCCTTCCCACTATCCTTCCGATTACCCATGAAAACCTTTATCCCACCATCCCATCATCTCATTAATCATCCATCCAACGCCAATAAATCTAAGTCATCATTAGAGTGCGTCGTAAAACCCAAAAGAAGAAAAAAACATGTAGCATTTGCCTACTGCCTCTAATTTCTTTCTTTGCCTTCGTTCTCCTTTCTTCTCCTTCTCTCTGCGATGATGATAACCGTTATGGATTACACTTGTTTGAATAACCGTGATTCCAGTTTGCTCACATTCTGTTCAACTTATCACTGTATCGCAAGGCCGATTATTAAGAGGTATGAAGTTGTTTTCAATTTCAGCACGCGAATTTGTCTACTACTTTTTCTCACCCACCTTGTCCTTCTTTTTTAGGTGATTCTTGGCGCTGAAGTGTCTTACGTGTTCCATTTCCGTGAAAAATGAACATGTTGGCTCTGTTTGGTGTTGTTACCTGCATCCACGTTGAACTTCAAGGTAATTACCGATTAGTCGCACTCAATTTCCAGAATTGTACTCTGTTTTGTAGCCCCATCTTTTGAAGTTGCGCTTTGAATCAGGCCTGTGTGGTATTTGTTTACGTTACGGAAATATGAGTGAATTTTTCTGAATTCCTGGTGCTTTGAGAGCGTTGAGATGATGAATTTGATTCCTTTTTCCAGTTTTGGGCTATTTGCAATCCTACTTGTTGATACATTCACGGCCCCTTTCTAAAGCGTAGTGGCGACTGCAATCTGGTCGCTGCTTCGATTGAAAGGCAAATAAACGGTGATAATTACCAAACATGCCAGTCTTCAATATTGGCAATGCTTGACACGTCACAACAGAATCCATTTTAATTCACAATTCACGGTTAGAGTAAAATAGTGAGATATATGATATGTTTGCTATGTAGGTAAGTTTAGCCTCATGAATCTCTGGTTATGGTATGTTTAAGAAAACATACCCTGCTTGTAGCTAATTGCACACTCATCAGCGTGTCGTCATTCATCATTTGATTCCACCCTCTTGAAGTGTGCTAGAACAACCCTCTTTGTTTGCAGCACACGTTCAGTCGATTGCACTGAACGTGTCATTTATAAGAGGAACAACATTTTAATGAATCATCGTTCAGCACCGGTTGCCCAACTGTACCCCCCAAATAACCGCGCTGGCGATGGGCAAACGAGAGTGAATAATTATTGAAAATTCTATGCCTTGTTTGCACCATTGAGAAACCCAGTTTGTTATTTTCACTGCACATTCAACCTGTTTTCTGTGAGTACCGGTATGTCCTCTCTTGAAGCCAAGTGGAGTGGTCTTGGTCATTCGGATTTGAAATTTATCTTCCATCTTCAACAAGTATATGATGAGGTTCATACCGCCCCAGTCTGATTACTGTGACTGATTGGTTATACTTACTGACACTTGTTTTAATGCCTCTGGACTTCATTAGTTTGGGTACCGCTTCTCATTTGCATTCCTCTTTTGGGGGCATTTTCAATATTCAAAAATTGTGTGTTGAAATTTGTCTTTCTGTGTACAGTTACCAAAACTATTATTCAGTATCAGTTTTTATTGTGCACAGAGAACTGGTAACTTTGTTTCCAGTGGATGTATGGATGTACATTTGTACAAGTGACTTGAAAACTAAATTGAACATATTACACCTCAAGTTATTAGGTAATGTGTTTACGTTTGGAAGTTGCACTGATGATGTACTCAGCTCACTTAGACAACATAATGACACAAATGATGTATTGCACCAGTTGAGCTTCTTCCTGTGGCTATGAACCCAATTTTATTTCGTTCCTGCGCTATCTATTGACACTTCTTAAAAACAATGTCGACTTTCGATCAATGTCTTTATGGGCCTAGTAGCGTTTATTCAGACGACATTTCTGTCAGCGACACGATAGGATTCTGACTGACATTGGTGAAAATGGCAGATATCAACTTGGCGATTTATTATGCCTATTTGGACTTGAAATGAGAAACTTATCCCAACACATGAATCTAGGAAGATGAAACGGGTTTGTTATTCGATTCTAATATCAAAACAATGTAGGATATTTACTAGTGAAGATGGGTATATAGTTCAAGCTCCTGTAGCAATTCCTAGGCCTAATCTATGTAGGCTTAGGAATCAAAAATTAGTTTGTGAATTCCTATCTGATTTTTCATCACCCTTTGATTTCTCGTATTTTTCCTTCTTCCTTTTCCTGTGGTGACGAAAAAATTGTTGTGAAATGATCATGAATGTAGTCCCTGGAATTATCTATTGTATTTTGACAAAAATTACTCGGCTCAGAGCTATGTGTGAAAACTTGGCAGTTGGAAGGTTAGTGTTGGCAATTACTATGATGATAACACCCAGCTCTCTGATGCATACTCATCGAGTAACCGTTGAGGTCAAACTTAATCTGAGTTTCTGCTAGCAAGCCACTGAAGACTGTACAACATCAAGTCCTGGACAGCTCGGGTGGTCCAGCTCGGTTAAGCTCGGGCGGTCGAGCCACTGCTTCCGAGTCCAGGCTGCTGTAGTCACGACTCCTTCAAAACTTCTGTTCATCGTTCCATTAAACTGATATACCCCTCTGTAACGTAACTGTTAGTGAGGTGGTTACACTGCATTGCATAAAATAGCGTAGGCCCTACTTGATCTCTATTTCAAAAATGTATGCCTGAAGCTCTTTTTTTCTTTTTCATGAGGTTATTGAATGATTTACAGTATTTCAAATGTTTTTTTTTTTCATCTACTTTGGTACTAGTATTCAATTTCAATTTTTCGTCATTTTTCTGTTATCTCCAACAAGTAAATGATGAGGTTCATACCGCCCCAGTCTGATTACTGTGACTGATTGGTTATACTTACTGACACTTGTTTTGAAGCCTCTGAAATTATTCACTTCATTACCATAGTTTGGGTGCCGCTTCTGATTTTCATTTTTTTTTTTTCGCATTTGTAATATTGTTACAACTTAGCTTTTATGGGGATGTTGACTTAGTTGTGGGATCGGGTTCGGGACCAGTCTGGGTCTCACTTCTCAAAGAACTAGATGACATAGTTAACAGGAGAATACTATTTAATGCTTGTAACTGATTTACATACCCTGGAACCTTAGAATTAGAGCCCCCCCCCCCCCCCCCCCCTTGGGTGAAGCCCTCAATAAAAATAAACCCACCCACTTATAGGTCCTACCGTACAACAGTTGAGGTCGCCAGAGTGGGGTGCGATGAAGATGTCTGAAGTCCAAGGTCGTCTCCCCTCTCGTTCGGTCTTCAGGGTCCGTCGTGATGGCCTGTCCCTCTCGAATCTCTTAGATCAACTCCCAGATCAGAATCTAATTAGGAGTCACTACCCACCCGGTCATTGGTAGTACCTGGTTGTGTGCATGCCTACTCCTGCCGGGTTCTGGGTAGACTGCCCGCTTAGCGTAGATGTTATGATGCCAGCGGGTTCCAGGGTTGACGGGAATAGGCACTGTGGTGGCCTATGATGGATACTGAGGTATAGGCGAGGTATTATTATTATTATTTAACTCTTGCAAATGCACATAAATGCGCGGTGGCAAGTTCCCTAAGTACCCCTATCCCACCATCTCCTTAACCCTCTGACGGAATAACTTTAACCTGATGTCATCCCCTTCAAAAACATTTCTACTAAGCCCATTCCAGTCCCTACCTGTCCTATTTAAGAAAGAGAATTTACCGACATCTAATGTAGCCCCCTTTATGACTACCGCTCTATCATGACCCCGCCTACCTCCATACCCTGACTTATTTCTTTTTATCAACTCATGCAGCTCCCCCCACCCCCCCTCTCCCTCCATTACCCTGAAGAAATTACATAAACGATCCTCCTTCCTCCGTATTTCCAATTTCTGCCACCCCAGGTCTCTCATCATCTCAGTTGGACTCTCCAACATTCTTACCCTCTCCCCCCTTTCATTCTCATCCCATTTCCACCTCCTAACCCTACCTGTAACCCTTCTCACAGCAATCCTTTGAACCCTTTCCACATCCCTTATCTCACCTAATCTATAAGGATCCCAAACTGAACTAGCATATTCTACCATGGGACGCACTAACGAGAAATATGCTTTTTCCTTAATCTCCATACCTGCCCCCCTAAGTTGCCTCATTACAAAGTTTAGTGCATTTATACTCTTTTTTACTATTCTCTCAATCTGACTCCCCCACCCTAGACGCCTATCAAATACCACCCCCAAATACTTGTAGTTTTCCACCAACTCCAGCGTCTTCCCTCCTACCTCATACACTACATCTGTCCTTATGTTTCTCTTACCGAATGTGACTAACTTGCACTTTCCTGTATTCAACCCCATCTTATTTGACTGAACCCAACGATTAATTGCCGCTAAATCTACCTGAAGAGCTACTACATCCTCCTCTGTAATGATTTCCCTATATAACACACAATCATCTGCAAATAACCTTATTTTCGAATCAACAACACTAGTCAGATCATCTATATATAAATCAAACAATAAGGGACCCAACACACTACCCTGTGGAACTCCTGACGTAACCTTAGTCTCACTTGAAACCTCTGAACCCACCCGAACTCTTTGCACTCTATCCTGAAGAAAGTTTCCAATCCAATTAACCAACCCAGCATTCCCAACGGACATTTTTAACTTCCCTAATAATATATTGTGATCTACCTTATCAAAAGCCTTCTCGAAATCTAAAAACACTGCATCAACACGTCCCCCCCTATCAACTACCCCAGCCAACTCTTCTGCAAAACCTAACAACTGCGTCTCACATGAATAACCCTTCCTAAACCCATGCTGCACTTCTGAAATACTCCTTCTTTCATCTACCTTCTCCACTACTCTCTTTATAACCACCCTTTCCATTATCTTACACACATGCGATGTTAAACTAATTCCCCTGTAGTTGTCTACCCTACCCCTTTGCCCTCCCTTTGAAATTGGAACCACCTCCGCTTTTTTCCAAACTTGCGGTACTCTACCTGCTGTGAGTGAAGCTTGAAACAACCTTAGCAAATAACCTACAACTCCCCTACCCGCTAATTTCAGTAGATCGCTTTGCACCCCATCTATGCCTGGCGACTTCCCACTTTTAAGTTTCCTTAATACATTCCACACTTCTCTCTCTTTAAGCAGAACCTCCTCCCCATCCCCCTCTATTGCTTCCTCCTCCCCCATAATTCCATTCGCATTGAACACTTCCCCATAGAATCTATTTAAAGCTGCTGCCTTCTCTATGTCCGTTTTCCACTCATTCCCTACCTGATCAACTAAAGTTGGCAACTCCCTGCCACTACCTTTCTGACTAGAAACAAACCTATACATTCTATTCCAGCTACCTTGCACATCACGTTCATTGAACATATCCCCCATGAATCTTTCTTTTGCCTCCCTCTTAGCCCTGTTTAATTCCCGCCTTAGTTCCTGGACCACCTCCTTTCCCTCCCCTGACGCCCTCCACTTCCTACTCATCTTTCTACCCCTCCTCTTAAGCCTCCTAACCGTACTATTATAGTAAGCCGGATCTGCATTTGCCTGTAGCACCTTATAGGGAACCAACTTATCCCTAACCTCTTCATATATTTTCTGAAAATTGAACCACAGCCCTTCAATATCATCCATGTCTATCTCGCACCACTTCTCAAACCTATCCTCAAAAGCTTTTCGAACCTCCCTTGCCTGCACCCTTTTGTAACCCCAAACTTTCTTCCCAACGTTTTTAGTTTGAACCGGAGCTAATGCTAAACTGACTATGGGTATTCGATGATCACTGATGCCTTCAACTACCACCGTCCTCGCCCACAACTCTATTGGCCTTACTAACACTACGTCTAGAATATTAGTTCCCCCTAGCCTTTTACTCCTAGTTCCCTCCTCCACAACCTGATGAAAACCTTCATTTAATATACCCGTAACAATATTTTGCACTACTCCCCTCCCATGTTCTGTACCTCCTACCTCCCACCGTACATTAGGCATGTTTAAATCTCCCGCTATAATTAAGCTCTCTACATTATCCCTAGCACTAAGCCTATCCTCCAAACGATGAAGCAATCCTAAATCCCCCCCCGGAGGCCTATATGCCGCGATTACTTCAAGAGACTGCCTGCCTACCATTATCCTCATACCCATCATCTCTACCTCCTCTTCTTTCCAGAGCAACGTCCCTTGGATTCCTCTTTTAACTGCTACCATTACACCACCTCCGTGCCTATCCCTATCTCTCCTGTGCAGAGTGTAACCATCTACAGTTAATTCACCTTCTGTAAACCCCTCTCCTAGCCATGTCTCCACTGCCACCACCACTTCTGGCTGATACAATTCTAACAGCGTCCTGAATTCATCCACCTTATTTGCCAAGCTTCTACAATTTACTACCATTAGACTAATTTCTGGGCCGTTACATTCCTTCAACATTTTTTGCCCCCCACCCATTTTACACCCATCTACTTCAGCCGTTTTTCCCTTACCTACCTCATCCCTCACTAGTCAGGCCTGTGCTACCAGCCTACCACCTTCCCTCCCTAACAACTCACCAAACACACACTTTCCCTCATCCGACAGATGAAGCCCATCTCCACATAGGCCTTCACCTTGCAGCCAACAATTGGCATCCAAAAAACACACACCCATTCTTTCACACATACGCCCTAGAAAACTATTCATTCCGTCTACCACCCCCTTCTTCATATCCTTACGATACAAAATCTCACTAACAACCACCCTACCTACCCCAAACCTCCCAATAGCTACATTCACTAACCCCTCCATCTCCTGCACTAACTTCACCTTTCCCCACCCCTCCCTACCACTGATGTCATTCGTCCCTACGTGAATGATCACCCCCTTCCCTGCAGCATCCTCCTCCCTAACCTGCTCTAGCACCTTCTTCATCCCGGCTACACCTATTCCCGGTAAAACTGTAACATCCAGCTTCCCTCCCACCTGCACTCCTACCCCTCGAACTAGTGAGTCTCCTAGCAAGACCACCCCTCTCGACCCCTCCTTACCCACCTTGACCTTCTCTGACCTAGGTCCTGCCCTAGCCTTAGCTTTTCCCCCCTCCATAATCCCATCACTGGGCCTCGGTTCAATTCCTCCTATGTCCCTCATTTCCCTATCCCTAACTTCATCCTTCCTAACACTACGGGTCCTTAATACAGCTATCTCCCTATCAATATGTCTTCCTTTACCCTTTTGCTCAACACTAACCCTAAGACTATTCCTCACAGTTGCATCATTTGCAACCACACCTACCTTAACTCCTTCACATCCCATACGTTCTTCCCCCTCCCCACCCACAGCCCTCACACCACTTTCAGCTAGGCCTACTTCTACGCCCTTCATCTCTTTATCTTTCTTCAACTTTCGCTCCAACCCAGCAATAGAAGCTCTCAACTGCGCTTCCAATTCCCCCCACTTTCCTGCCTCTTTCTCTACTACCTTGTCCCTCCAACCCCCCACACAGCCACCACACAACCACAATAGAGAAGTTACCTTAGCTATAACTTTATACTCATCCCCAGTCATACGCGGCACACTACACGTAATATGCTCCCACCCCATGCACACCCCACACTGCACAGCCTTTCGCCTACTGCTTACAACCTTCAAACATCTCCTACAATCTTCCCCGACACCTAGGCCTACAACAACATCATCTACACCAACCTTCATTATTATCCCAAAAGCCCAACTGATATTACAACGTATGGTTCCCTGCTAGCCTTATCCCAACAATAATAACACTACCCAATAATTGAATCTATTTTCTATACTTGTCTACTTTCCCAAACAAGGACTTGAATAGGCCTACTCGTTTCCAACCCGGATACCCTTAACCTCAAAAAAAACAATAGGCTGAAACACGCGCTCAACACTATCAACTTTCAGGTACTCAAGCCTGTACGGATCCCCTCACTAACACTTCCACTACCTCAAATACCCTTTATTAATACACTAAACCACAAATCCACCAACTGTTCTCAAAAGAACAATTATTAACTCCCAAAAGTTAAAGCACACAAATGTAACAGATCTATCTCTCTCAAATCCAAAATGGCATACATGTACAGAGGCACGAAGGATAAAGGGTAAGAGGTCTAGGGGTCTCAGGTGAGTGATTGCCACTCACCTGAGACCCCTAGACCTCTTACCCTCTTTCCTTCTTGCCTCTTACGCATCTTCGTGACAATATTGAAAACGCTTTTGTTGAAATTTGCCTTCAATCTACAGTTGATGATTTTTATTGCGCATATATAGATCTGGTCACATTTGTTTCCAGTGGATGTTCGATAACTGGGACTAACACTTGGACTGTCGTGTACACCTCACACATCGAGTGATGTGTTGACGTGTGGAAGTTGCAATGATGATGTACTCAGCTCACTTAGACAACATAATGACACAAATAATGTATTGCACTGAGCTTCTTCCTGGTCCGTGTTACCGTGCACAACGCATCCACAATATCGAGTACTGGTACCCACGTAATGTGGCGTAACGACAGAATTACATCAATAGTGTCGGTTATAAGTAATTCATTAGTAATTAAATACATGATCCCACTGCAACTTTGGGGTTGTAATATAATACTTTCAAAACATGCACAATTTGTTTGCCTTAGCCGTAAACCGTCCATATCATATGATTCTATGAATGGTGAATATTGTAATTCTCTTGAAGTTACCAGATCTGCACATATTGATCTGACCGTTGTTTTTGCAATCCTGGTAATTATTAATTAACCCTTCTCAATCTCAGTTGAACACATAGTAATAAAACTGTTATCACTTTTCAGTATCAGTATTTGGCATGATTTATGAGGTGGAATTTTCCACCTTGATTATATTTGGTGAACATGAAGTTGGTTTGTTGATTTATACTTTCTTGTGACTAGGTAATTGTGTTTTCACAAACTGTTTCCATCTGTTTGTCGTAGAGCTTTCCATCTGCTGTTGAGCAATCGAGCGGTCTTCCTCCACGGGAATAATGCTGTGGCAGTGGTAGATCGTCCAGCAAGGTATGTCAGTCGACGGAATCTGTGTTACAATTGTTCAGGTTGTAATTTGACTTGATGTTTTGATCTGCCCGTCCGACTGTAAGTTGGTTGAAAACCAAAATCAAGTTGGAATGCGAGTTCATGAGTTGTGTCAGCGTGAGGCATGGGCTTGTGGAATACATTGTTCATCTTATCATCAAACAATCCAAACAACCTAGTTGCCACTTTTCAAATTACATTTACGTACGACCTTCATCCCATGAAGATGTCTTTCATATTTGTTGGCAGTTGATCAAGACCATTAGTATATCACTGTAGCAATTGACTGCCTCAAAGTTTTGAAGCAGCCAAGAGGTGCCAATTCTGAACAGTCTTATTATTTCACTCTCAGCCTTCATTGGAAGCAATAATCGTAAATCAAATCAAGGTTTCAATGTCATTGAAGAATATAGGTATGTATTGTTCTCCACCAAGAGCCGATTTTTGTTGGTGATCATTTACTAGTTACGTGCGCTATTGGCGTGGGTCTCTTCTCGTAGAGTTCAATTGTAGCGACGTCAAATAGTCTTGGATTGCGATGCGCACTGTGATGTGATGATAAACTACACAATTCTTTGATTGGTGGATGTAATGTCCTTCCATGAAATCAACCTTGCAGTACTGATCATAGTGTGACAATCTCTCAATTGGTACTTCCAAATTTGTATGACTACTTACTACTAGGCTTCTGACTTTTCTCTTTCCATTTCTAATGTCGGTCAACTTGACTCGGTTGTACTGAATACCCTCATTTATTTAAACTGTGTTGATTACAATTTACTATAGTTGCAACATTGGCTAGAATTTAGATACCGGTATAGTAAAATAGCTAGCCATTTTAGTTTCTTTTTTGTCTCCAAGTTGAAGCTGATGTGTTTCTTGTTGTTTAAACGTGGCTTGCTGGCAGTTACTATGATGATAACACCCAGCTCTCTGAATAATACTTATCAAGTAACCATTGAGGTCAAAAACTTAATCTGAGTTTCTGCCAGCGAGCCACTGAAGACCGTACATCAAGTCTGGCAAGGTTACCGTCCCAGATCCGACTCGGGCGATCGGGGCCACTGCTTTGTATTCGATGCCAGACTGGCGCGGGACTCCAAGTCCGGGCTGCTGTAGTCAAGGGTCTTTTGAACTGTTCATCGTTCCATGTAACTGCTATAACCTTCCGTAACGTTTCTGTTGGTGGGGTCGTCACAATACGTTGCAATAAAATCATTATCTAATGTGCTGTACAGTAGAATATCGAGTTTGCATACTTGATTTTCATTCCTAAAATGTGTGCTTGATACTTGTTGGTTCTTTTTCCATGAAATCATTGAATGATTCACAGTAGGCCTATATCAAACGTTTTTTCATAAACTAGGACTGGTAGCAATATCGAAATATATTTCATCCTTATTCATCTTCCATCTCCAAACGAGAACATGATACCGCCCCAGTCTGATTTATGTGACTGATTGGTTATTCTTACTAACACTTGTTTCAAAGCCACTGGAATTGCTCACTTCATTAGTTTTGGTTTCGTTTCTCATTTTCATATCTTTTTTTCAATTCTCAATATTAAAAGTTTATACGTGTTGAAATTTGGTTTTCAATCGCCTACGGCCTACCGGGTCTAGTTTTCACTGTGCATAGAGAAATTGTAACATTTGTTTGCAGTGAATGTACAATATGCATTTGTTCGATGGGGCTAACACTTGGACTGTCGTGTACACCTCACACATCGAGTGATGTGTTGACGTGTGGAAGTTGCAATGATGATGTACTCAGCTCACTTAGACAACATAATGACACAAATAATGTATTGCACTGAGCTTCTTCCTGGTCCGTGTTACCGTGCACAACGCATCCACAATATCGAGTACTGGTACCCACGTAATGTGGCGTAACGACAGAATTACATCAATAGTGTCGGTTATAGCATAACCTCCTTATAACCCCAACTTTGGTGTTACTTATAATAACGCTTTAGATAATAACGCTTTAGAACATACCCGTATTTACGCGATTGCAGTCCGCACCCTATTGTAGTCCGCACCCTAGTTTTTTGAAGTAGGTTTTAGAAAAGTACTTTACATGCGATTATAGTCCGCAGAGAAATACACATACTTAAACACGTGAAAATCGAGTTAGCGCAGCGACTACGACACGCCTGCTTACACTACTGGAGTTATACTGGCGCATGGCAGTGACACTGAACTGACATCTCAGCACATTTCAGTCACTTGGTCTTAGCTGTGTGCAGTGCGATGCGCGCTCGGTCGACATACCTGCCCCCCGCCCCCGCCCGCCCACCCGAACATCAACAAAACAAGCAAGGCGGATCGCACGCCAGCCCGCCAGTCAAGGTTAACCTTTAGACAAGGCGAAGTATTGCGCATCACTTAGAGACATTTGACAGAATGGCGTGAATTTTTTTTTTACGCGCTTGGAAATCCGTCATCGATTGTAGTCCGCACCCCTGTTTTAGATTTTCTAAATTTGGAATATACCTGCGGACTGTAATCGAGTAAATACGGTACACATTTTGTTTTTCCAATGATGAACCATACCCCGAAGAATCATAATTCTCCCAAAATACTCAAGTTTGTAGGCCTACTGATTAATGTTTCTGCAATATGTATTGGTAAACAACCTTTTCCTGATTACAATTAGGCATACAGTATACCGTTATACGGTATTAGTATGGGCCACGGGGTAACTATAATTAATACTGTATATTGGTATCAAGTAAGATTTTTGTGGTGTTTTTCTATCTCATTGCATCAATTTGGTATACATGAAGTCAGTTTAGAAATTGAATTCAAATTGTTACTTTCCTGTGACTGAAGTACAGTAGTCATGTTTTCACTAACCTCGTTCCATTTCTTTGCCGCAGAACTTTCCGTCTGCTGTCGGAGGGTGCGATTGAACTACCGTCCTCCACGCGAATCATACTGTGGCAGTGGGAGACTGTCTAGCAAGGTATGTCAGTTGACTGATTTATTTTTTTACAATTTTTTGGGCAGTCATTTGATTTTAATTTCAATTGGTTTTTTATACTCTGATAACTTGATACAGTACTTTTCTCTCTATTTGTTGAATTGATTGCGTGTACTCTTTCTAGTAGTCCTATCCCCTAGGGCCTATATGCCTATTAACCCAGAAATCAAAGGGTGACTGGCTAGTAGATTTTAGTATGTAAACAACTTTTCTGGGCACAGTAGTAAAGTTACAAGGTTGTATTTTTTATTTCAACGAGGCTCTTGTATGAATCAGTCTATGATGTGATGACAAACTACACAATTCTTTGATTGGTAGATGTAATATCTATCCGTGAAATGAACCCTGCAGTGCCGATCATAGTGTTTCTGTACCTGCACATTGTTGTGAGAGATATTTCAAACATTTTTCAATTTGAATTTTAAGATACTGAATATTCAACGTTAGGAATTTTTCAATGCTGCCGATTGATCCCCACCAACAGCTATGTTATGTGGGAGTAGTGATGTTCGGATGTAATGTTTCAAGTCACGGGTGTAAGGACGTTGACTGAAACTCAAGCTCACGTTGCAACTTGAATTCATGCTTGTCCAGCTTCAGATTTCAGTGCTTGACCAAACAATCGATACTACATGTCAAAATCGTTGTCGTTGGCTGCCAAACTCAACCTAATTTTTGAATTGAGTCCAGTAGTATTCAAGTATAGCAGCTCTTAGCTCGAGTTCCAATTGTGTTTTACCTCTGGTTTTTGTTCAATTTGCCAATTCTGTTTCTGTTAGATTCACATTTTGAATAAAACATATGCCCACGTAACTGTTCCAAGCTGATCAAAGATATACTGTATTTTTATATCAGCATTGAAATTTGGTATAAAATCGTAGTTTACCAATTGAGACTGGATGTAAGTACCAAGTAGGATCGTTTGAACAGGGCACCTCGAGGGCGATCCTACCACCACATGCCAGCTATTTTATCTAAATGAAAAACAAAGAACTAAGACACCAGGACTGATGGTCTGTGACCATATTTTTTTGCCTCATATAGACCTATATAAATTTTAAAAGTGTTTCAGTTTATGAAAGTCTGGCACAATAGGTTCAAGTAAAAAAATACACATTACCGTAGTGTCCCGAATATAAACCGAGGGTTTTTCTCGAAATTTCAAGCCCAAAAGTCACTCTTGGCTTATTTGCGAATCTCTGCCTATAATCGGTCAAAAATATGTTTTTTGCTCATTTTAACTGGGCGTACTACATCCGCACACTAATATCAACGGAATCGACTAGAAACTGCGAGATATTCCACTAAAAACACGTTTATCAAATGTTTTATCATGAAGAAGCATCATTTTCTCAATTCCCATCATTTTTATTTGACGCGCAATAATAAACATAAGCACTGAGCTGGTTGCAGCATGGCGTATGCATGGCATGTGCATGCGCTACACGTGTGTGGTCTAACCTTGACGACACGAGACTTTTGTTAGTCCAACTCGAGACGGCCGAGCGCCAATAGAAACCGACCATATATGAAGATTGGGTGAGGAAAGGAGAGAACCTCTGTTTTCAATTACTGATCTAAAAGTTTGGGGGGTCGGCTTATATTCGGGACAATACAGAATATATGAAATTTAGGCCGTTATTTCACATTGTGTTGTTGACCAAATCTCTTAAACCATAGACAGCTTTCCAACAGAACAGTTTTGTTGAATGTTGACTCAACATCATGTCCATGACTAGGTATCCTTTTGATATTTTGGTTACAGTACTTGTGGAATTTCTGCATATTCTCGAAAGTAGCCAGTATGCCTATTTGTTTTGTTCAGAATACGTGATGACTTTTTTACAGACTAGAGTTTCTGATACTCTTGAAGACAATTGTAATCTGAGATATTCTGAACAATTTGTATTTTGAATAGAAAGTAATTGAATGTTGGGTCCTGCAAGATAATTAGTGATTGCAAACTTCATTGTGGTTTGCGCCGCCCTGTAAGAAACCAAAGTCAGTTCGAGCACGGGTTCAAATCCCTCACAAAGCATGTGTTTTTGTGATTTTTCTTTCTCCCATCATCGCTTCATCATTTCTTCATCGCCTGCCCATTCGTACCTCTGTATTACCTACTTGTTGGTGGAGTCATTAATTTGAGTGTCCAACCTATGATTGTCAAACTCACTACAAGATATTTTTCGTTATACTCATTGTTGTATGAGACAATTGTATATTAATATTCCAAAGTTACTGAACTGAAGAAATATAACTTATGATTGAGGGCCAATTTTTTACTGTATCAATTAATATGTTTTTGGCACTATTGGTGTGGGTCTGTTCTCGTCACGTTTAATTGCAAGTATAGCGTAACCATTGTAGAGACTTGAATTATACTGGAATGCAGCATGCACTATGATATGATGACAAACTACACAATTCTTTGATT
Source organism: Brachyptera risi (assembly GCA_964007535.1). Classification (NCBI taxonomy): domain Eukaryota; kingdom Metazoa; phylum Arthropoda; class Insecta; order Plecoptera; family Taeniopterygidae; genus Brachyptera; species Brachyptera risi. Next base: position 12,650,764 of record OZ023328.1, on the reverse strand, counting down.
GGTGGATGTAATGTCGATCCGTGAAATAAACCCTGCAGTACTGATCATACGCAAGCTCTTGTCATGTCTTCAATCATCTATTTTGATTGACTGTCATTTAACTTGAATATTTTCTTCAATTCAGGATTGAATAATATTAGTTTATTATTTGATCAATGGATATGCTGTGTGTACTGAGACAAGAGGCCGAGTGCTTAGAACACTGAACTGTCATTCAGGAGACCGGGGTTCGATTCCCGCCATGGTCGACCATCCTGACGGGTTTTTGTCATGGTTCCTCTGTCGTTCAGGTCAATACTGGGATTCCTCCTTAACAACAGGCCACAACCAACTTCTTCCCACCATCCAAAAAACCTTATTAAATAACCTGTCATCTCATCATTCCATATATCATTTACTGCCGCCAATAGATCGTAGTCATCAGTAGAGTTTGTCGTTGAACCCATTGTAAATAAAATGAATATACTGTGAGGCCCTATTGTTCAGAAAAAGACACGTGGATTATTACAGACTGGTTGACCAACAGTGGATTGTCCATCTTGCTATATAAAATCAATAATTTTTGTTATTCGTTGAGGGTTATTTATAATTCATGAATAACCCAATTAGCCTAAGAGCCAAATTACGGTTGCAGTGACGTGAAGTGGTCAATCATGCCACACTGAAATGCATCTTGATTACCGTAAAATGTATTGATAATGAATAATGATGGTCACTAAAAATTGAAGACATGGTGCATTCTCACCCCACACACAGTCCTTGAATTAATTAGTGCACATTCTACGGTATTCAATTTGAACTTATAGATTTGGACGGAGCTTTTCATGTAACCACAAGTGTACATATGTTCTGATTATCGGAATTGTTGTGGCTCAGTCAGCTTAGACACCACGAGCGCTAGTTTTCTCAGATCTTTTTTTCCTTTCATTTTTTCAACTTTTGAGCATTGGGTTGAAGGATTATATATAATATCTTCTCAACTTTCCACAGACCTGACAATCCAACTACCCTGTCACTTCATACAAGTGTCTTCTAAATGAAGACGAGCATTTCAGATTTCTCATTCTTCCTTTTGAGAGGGTACCGTAACTTCAATTTCTTGACCCTTTTAGTGCCACCAGATTTGATCCAAAATGTGTCTAATAATGCCAGGTAGGTTTTGACCAATTTACAGTGAATCACAAAAAAAACCTAACTTGCCAATCATCCGGTCAAATCTTATGAAATATTTTTTGAAATGTGATGGAAGGATGGACACTTGGATGAGGAATACTTTAATTTCACATTTGATCTGAAAATAAATGAAAAAATGACTTATTTTCATTTTTTTAACTGTCAAAATATTTGTTGGGTTTATACCAATGGTACATATAACAAATGGTAAATTTACTGATTAACGTACCACGCCATTTTTTTCATTTTTTTTCAATTTTTTCTTCATTTGTTTTAAAGTATATAAGCTCCGTTCTGCCTGCCGGCGGTATACGCGAGGTTTATACACTAACCTGACCCTAACCTAACCTACTGTCCACCTTTGTCACCTTAGTGACAAGCACAAAGCATCAACTCCAAGTGAGTAAAAACATATTGAAACAAACAAAATACAAAATGTCCAAACTTCACAAGATCTATCAGAAAACACCAAAAACGCAAACATAAGACAAAAATTGGCCATAGTACGTTAATCAGTAAAATTACCTAACAAATAATTTTCAACATTATTTTGAAGAATTGCATGATGAAGAACAAACTGTTTTGAGTAAGAATCATGAGTTTCATTCATTTTCATGTGGAATTTCAATCATTACAAACTATCTTCAAAAAGACTATGACATGACATGAACTAGGCCTAGGCGTAGACCTAGTCACATTTTTATCAGGTACCGGTACATCACTCTTTGTCCCTGTCACTCGCATCACTATTTCATCTGAAGATGGGATAATTCATCTTCCAAATAGTCACTTCCTTCTTCCTCATCTGATTCATCTACTAAATCCCTAATCACTTCTTCAACTTGAAAATAATCACGTCTTCCACAACACGCCATTTTGAAAACAAACTAGAATAACATTGTCATATTTCAGCCAAATGTAAACAAACATAGGCGGCTGTGGAAAAATGGTAGAATATTGACCTTGGTGACACAATTTGTGTGAATAGCAGCTTTCTGAATACTGTATGTCACTACTATTGCTATCTTACGGAAACTTTAGGAACTACATCAGTTTGAAGTAAGAGTCGATATATCGGCTCTTGGCATTTCTCAAGCAAGATATTTGGAGCTGATATATCGGCTCTTGGCACTAAAAGGGTCAGATGGCTTTGATATTTAATAATTGCATCTAGTATAAGATTTCTGTGTAAGATCCATTGATACCGTAATTGATTAAAAAACATCTGTAACCCCATGCAAAAATGACCTCGACCTAGCTGGGATTTATTATTCATCAAGTTTATTTTCATCAATTATCATTTATTATGGCTAGTAGCCTATTAGAATCTGTTCCATTATATTCAGTATTTATAGTTATTATTCATTTATCACTTGGGCTACCAGTATTGGCCTACGTTTATATCTTGAGTTATCTATGATCTATGTGGGTATTACAACAATGTTCATCTTCTGTAAATAGTTCCTAATCCACAAATAATTACTTTCTCTAATGGGGGAAAATAGCCTGTTCTGTTATTGTACATCTGGGACATTCCAGTAAATCTGTAAATAGTTATCTTGCATGAACCAGTATGCCCATCTAACTGAACAATACATTAGATTTAGAAAGTCAAGCCTTGAGTGAACTGGCACTGAGAGGTACTGAGTCAGTCTGTGTTTACTAGTGAGTGGTGTCAGTTAGTGGTCCTCCCACTATGGACTCGATTGTGTATTTGTGTAAGTTTAATTTTTGGTACCATAAATCCTTGATTTATCATTCCTGGGCCAATCGTTAATTTCTTCCCATCCTACTCCTGTGTAACCATTTTCTGCATGGGTGGTTTGTTTTCCTGTTCCCTTGACTAAATATAGATTGATTGGTTGGTGATGTTTGAAGGGCACTCAACTACGAAATGAAGAAATAGGTAGATAGAGACCGGAACAGGTAGCTGAATGGTTAACGCACTTGCTCCCCGCTACCGTCCATCTCTACAGGGGTTTTTCGTGGTTTCCCTCTGTAGTCTAGGCTAATGCCGGGATGGTTCCCATAATATAGGCCACAACCGCTTCCTTCCCACTATCCTTCCCAATACCCATAAAAACCTTCATCTCATCATCCAATCATCTCATTAATCATCCATCCAATGCCAATAGATCTTGGTCATGAATACAGTGCGTCGTTAAACCCAATATAAAACATAAGGCAGATGAGGCCGCCCTCAGTAGCTCGGTCAGCTTGAGGCACCACTTCTGCAACTGGAGTCACCATTGGGCGTGGGTTTTGTAAATGTTCTTTCACTTATCATTTCATAATTTAATAATCACCTGCTCATTCATACCCCCGTATAACCTAGCTGTTGGTGGGGTCGTTAAGCAAACAATTATCTTCATCTAATCAGGTTGATAGAGATGGACTAATGTCTGAATTTAAATTTGGGCATTTCTGCAAACTTTGACAAATCCTAAAGATGAAATTCCTAATACTACTTGAGTTTTTCTGTTGCCTTGAAAAATGATTCCTAGAAATGGACAGATAGAATTAATTTGAATTGAGCTATTACTGGTACACTACTTCAAACATTCATGAATCATAATCATCAAAGTTCCCAATACTATGGTTTTTCCTATTGCCTTGGAAAACAGTACTGTAGATAGAGATGGATGGAAATAGATAAACAGAGATATAATATGGTTGAATGGTATTTATATACAAACATTTATGAATCATACATTCCTAATGAACTTTGTTCTGGTGATGGATCTTCCATGTCTAACCCAAAATCCCCTTGTATTGGGTTTTTCTTGCACACTTGAGATTATGATCTAGAGTGCAGATGACAAAGTGGCGATTCCTGCTCTATCAACTGTTTCATTGTATTTCCTCATTTGCTCTTGGCCAATCACAGTACAGCTTGTATTTCCTCACCACTTGGGTTGGTGAGCTGGGGGGATTTCTCAGTCAGTGTGGATTCTAGTTTCGTGCAGTGCGGTGGTTGTAGTGGGTGACTGAACATTTTGGTCGAAGTTATTTTAAATAACTTTGCCTATTCTGGTTTATATTTATTTCTCATTAGTATTATGTTTCGAGTCAGTTGCAAGTGTAGATATTGGATCAAGGACCACAACTACATGGTATGATTTGTTAGTGATTTACGGTAATACTCGTTTTGCTTATTTGGGCCCATTGATGCTCAATGCCCATCATCCCAATAATATTCAATGTAAAAAACAATTGTGTATATATTAAAGTAGATAAATCTTTTAGATTAACGTACCATGGTCAATTTTTGTTTGATGTTCGCGTTTTTGGTGCTTCCTGATGGATCTTGTTTATATCTATGGTGTGTAGTTTGGACATTTTGTTTGTTTGTTTTAACATGTTTTAAACTCACTCAAAGTTGATTCTAAAGGTGGACAGTAGGTTAGGTTATTGGGTTGGGTTGGGTTGGTGGCCAAACCTCACATATACCGCCGCAGGCGGAACGTAGCTTATATACTTCGAAAAATAATCCTTGAATCTTATAGGCCTATACTTTGAAAAAATTGAAACAAACTTGGGAGTTGATCCCCTCCCCCCAATAATGGGCGTGGTACGTCAATCTACAAATTTACGGAAGATTGAAAATTAGAATTCAAAGTCAATCTGAACCACTGTGACGGAATGCTGTTTATGGGGTTTGGCTTAACGCAACATTCCTTGTCTCCTGTCTGGCTCTACAGCCGAGGCATTGCTGCGCAAATAGAAATGGATTAACCTGACTCGGCCATTTTATCTCATCTCCACAAGTACCGGTAGCCTGTCACGTGAGTGAATCTTGTTTTTTCTCTTTGCAGGCAATTCTTCTATGGAGCGAGTGGAATGCTGCCAGCAAACGCAGACAGGACATCTTGCAGAGTTCTTTGCGCCGCCAAGGTTTCCGTAGATTAAGTTGAAACATATTGTCAGTGTCGTGTATTTTAATTTGTCTATCTTGTTGTCATATGTGTGTGGGGGGACTTACAGTATGAGTGTAGGCCAGGCATCTGTCTATATACAGTGGAACCTCTATAGTACGTTTTTCAGGGTACCATACAGAAAAAACTTGATGAAGTGAAAAACTTACTAAATGAACTATTCAACATGTGGGAGCTTATGGATGGTATCAAAAAATGAAACTTACCAAGGTGAAAAATGTACTACTGAGAAACTTACTGAAGAGGTTCTACTGTATATAGGCCTACATATAATTTCTTAGGTTTTTGCTGACATGTGATTATACGTTTTCAACTATTCATCCAGAGGATTGAACCGCTTACTGTAGGGAAGATGGGGGTGTCAACGTTTTGAGTAGATGATCTTCTGGAGAAGACTGTCATGAACTCAATCATGCAACTGATTTCTTGTATCGTTTATCCGACCCTCATTGACTGCAATAGGAAATATTTCAGCAAATAACCGTTGATGATTTTAAATATAAAAGTTCACATAGGTATATTTTAATGGTCATGCTCTCTATGCTAGTCCAATTCAGCTCTCCTAGCCAACTCTTTTGACATGGTTATATTTGTAGGGACTATTCTGAATAAGTTCTTATGATTCAGGGTCTGTAGGCCTACTAAACCTGGGTAGAATTCGGGTAATGAAGACGGGGTAGGAAAATTCCTACCTGTCTGTCAACATCCCTCCTTTATATATGCTTTATAGTGCAATCATTGAGTTATTTTTGTTTCTTCAATAGCAGCATTAGTGGAAGTGGTATTAAGAGTACTTGGAATAGGGTTAACGCACCAATTATCGACCGCCTAAGAGAAATTGTTAGTAAATGATTTTTTCTGACAGCTGATACTAGCCGCCATCTTTGGGTGCGTTTATAATTTCAAACCTCATCCTTCCCGAGCGTGTTCCCGATCTTACAATCTATATAGCGCGTTCAGAAAGATTGCTACGTCATAAATGCGGGCCCTATGTCGCGAAAATCTATTTACCCTAATTCTCGACCATCATTTCAGAACGTATCCAAATCTCGTCCTGATGCAGCCCAAATCTCGACCGGGTAATTTTCCTATCTAAATCTGGTTTTTAGGCTAAATAAAAACGATTTATTATGTGGAATAAAAGCGATATGCCTATATTTATTAGTCAAGTCATAATTCCACAGTTATTAATATATGTTATATGTATATTATACATTGTTATACTTTCAGTCTTATTACTGTTAAGACTCTAATAAGTCTTATTAGAAGGAACAACAATATCACTTTTAGTGTTTATTCTACTTAGGCCATAGCACCATAAAACAGACAACCTCATGCAATGAAGTTATTATATATTTTATCTATGAAGTGACCGTATATTTTAATATATAGGTCTTATCCTAGCCACAGTAGAGCTATAGTTAAAAAAAAGGGTTAAGTTAAAGGTACACAAATCTAATTACAAGGTACTAAAAGATTACTGTACCAGCAGGCGCATGGAAAACTAGCGGGACTGAGTGTGCGGTAAGTTCTTTGGCTTGTTAGCTAAGTATGGCATGCCTAATTAACAATAACAATTATTGTGAATATTTCAGTCTTAGTAGAAGGAACAATACCGCTAATAATAGACCTAGAGTCCGAGACTAATACATAATATCACAAAGAGACATGCTCATGCAATGAAATGATGCAAATAGTATATTCAACTATTTTCTGGGAATATATACCCATAGTAGACCTAGAAGTGACTAGAACTAAATGCTAAGGATTAAAAATAAAGAAATGTTATCACTAATAGATGCTAGAACAATTAAACATATCTTAAACAATAACAATTAAACATATCTTATGCAAGAACAATTAAACTTATCTCAGTCTTTAGAGCTAGGCCTAGGTGGCACCTATAACACATAGCACTTTTCACAGTGAAACACAAAAGCTTCATCATCGTTCTCTAAATTGGGAAAGTAGCTGCGGTGTGCAGCAGACAGGCATTTGACATGCATTTGCTCAGAGCACGTGTCGCAGTCGATCCATACTTCTTTCTTTTTCTGGCTCCTTTCTGCGTACCAGCTGGATTTGCATTTAATGCAGTTCCAGTCATCGGCCCTTCTTCCTTTTTTTTGCAAATTCTTTGCTGCAGATGCTGTCTTCTTTGGCTTGTTTCTCAACTGCAGCTTTTCATTCATTGTGTCTCTATATTCCTTAGATGAGACGGCGTAGTTAAGGGTAACAAAAGGCCGAACTCGATCAGTTACCGTTTTTTGAGGCAAAACACAAAATTTGTCAAAAGATGGTGACACTTTTTTGCTGCTGTACACAGAGTCAGTAGTGGGAGTAGCTGGCAACAGTGTGGGTACTGCATGCATTTCTGGAGTGCTCGGCAAAAATGTTGGAAGTACGGCAGTCTCATCTGCGTTCATAAACTCATCACCTGCATCATATATTAACGAATTTTCTCCATGAAAAACAAACTCTGCCTCCACCTCTTCCAGGTCACAGTCATCAACATTCTCCCCTCCATTGTAAACAAACTGTCCTAGACCTTCCATCTCTTCTAGATCCCCGTCAACATCTTCCTCTTGATCGTTCTCAGTGTGAGGCGGCAACACAAGCGTCTCAGCATTAACTGTGGTCTCAGTCAAGATGGCCTTGTCTGACAGAGAGCACCAATAGTCAAACAAAGATTTCCCGTCTCCAGCCCATTCCAATGTTTGTTTCGCCGCTCGAAAGCGTGTGAGAAGATCAGCTGAAATGGATGCCTCGAGAACTCGCTTTGCAGTTAAGATATCTTCGGCGTCGAACCTTGGCTCACTGATCGGCGCAACATTTTCTTTTAATTTGTCTGCCACGCACTTGTCGAAGTTGATGGCCTCCGGATTAAACGGGAACAACCCACACTTCGTGAATGCATTCTGTATTATTGTGGGCGTCAGACATGCACTCATGGTGTTGCTGAGGTGGGTAGCAAAATTATCCCTCTTAATGGGTAGGAACTTCTGCTTCTCTCTTTGTACAGTCTTGTTCCACCCATTTTTTAGGGGACCGAAGATGCCAACGTCTGCTGGTTGGATGATGTGTGTGGCATTTGGAAACAAGGCATAGAGGATGATATTGTGCGACTCACAAAACTGGCTCACTTCAATTCCCATGTGTGAGCGGTGTCCATCGATAAAAAGGACAACCGGCAGCACAATTTCATTCTCGACTAACCACTTGTGGAAGTGTTCCAAGTACTCCACAAAGACCTCGCCCCTCATCCAACCTGTTTCCGACTTAGTTAAAATAAAATTTGGTGGGCATGTATCTAAAATGGGTTTCGGCATTCTAACGTACTTGTAAATAACCATGGTTGGCGCAATAACACCAGAAGCGGAAAATACCCCTAGCACAGATAAATTTTCCTTCTCCTTTGCTAAGGCTATAGCATTCAGATCCCTTTTTTTGTGGCACAAGTATCTTCCAGATACCGTATCGAGAAGAAATGCAGACTCGTCGGCATTAAAAATGCGGGTTGAGTCCTCCAAAACATCAAGGTTCCCCCACTCCTCCATCTTCCTATGAAATGTGTTCGCCCACCCCAACAGTCGCTCCTTAGTGACTGACGCTCGTCCCTTGCTGATCGCTTCGGCTTTCTTTTCTCCAATTTCCGGATTTCTCCTCTTAAAGCCTTGAAGCCAGTGCTTCCCAGGCCTGTTCGCAGTGAAGGGAGTTACTCGTCCATCATCCTGTATAATCTTCTGGACAGTGGAGGCAAGGTCGTCGCGCTTCATCGGGAAGCCACGGTCTGCCATGTTGACAATGTGGCTTGTCAACCGCGTTTCTTCGGTTTTGGAAAGTATAGGATCACGTCCGGGAACAGCGGCAAACGGAACTCGACCAGCCAGTTTGTCGAGCAGTGTAGTTTTTGGGATGTTGTATGCTTTCGCAGCGTTAGTCTTTGACACGCCCGAATCAATGGCTTTAAATGCAGCCTCCAGATCTTCAGATGTGTATCTGCGGTCAGCTTTGGAATACCTTTTTTCTTTTGGCATGATTACTTCACAGAAGTTAAGAACAATATTATGCTTTTCGGTAGGGCCTGTGTCAATCTACTTTTTTCACTTTACAACACAATTAATGTACACCTGTCTTAATAAAGCAATTAAGAATAAAATAATACCACAAAAATATCAATAGGCCCAGCTAATTAGTAGTAAGGGAGGCTAGTTTTACTGTAGAATATACAAGTAGTGTAATAAAATGGTATACACAGCAGGTAAAATATGTAATAAGCTTTCAACAAAATAAAGAGTAGGTCCTATTAAATGATAAGGGATAAATGAAAAACGTTTTTCTATCAAAAAAATGAGATACATAGGTCGAGAATAGCATGCTCTCTTCTCATACTGGTCGAGAATGCCAACAATGGGAAATAAAGGGGGTCGAGATTTGAATCCTATTCAAATTTGGAACCAATTCTCGTCCGCTATTTTAAAACACAAATAACCTAATTAAAACATGAAATTAAAACATAAGTGATTAATTCAGTAGATAGTCTAAAGTCTAAAGAGTATTTTGGTAGTAAAGGTTACAGTATTAGTTCAAGCACGTAATTATCACAACTAAAAAACGAGACGTAAAAATTGACGACTTCTTGTCCGTGTCAAGTTACTTGGCGGGTCGAAAAACAGCGCGCTTTCTAAACGCACCCTACCGTCATATCGAAATTTACATGGCATGCGACTTAAATCTAGTTAGAAGCAGAAATAATCAAGGGTAAAATAGTGATTTTCGATACAATCATGCATTTGAACGTACCCTAATAACAGCTGTTTATGTCTCAACTACGTATCACAGTCGAGAAAGGGGGACGGTCGAGAATAGGTGCTCTGACCCTAGTATACAAATTTGATATCTGTCTGTTTCTGGTCTTATACATCAGTGCTAGTGTTTTATTGCTCCATTGATACGTAATACATATATGTTGTATGCATTACAAAGTAACCTCACTGTAGAGTTACCTTGCACTCAACATTAATCAATTCTCATTTCTACAATTTAAACGATCATTCCGAGGTCTTACGTTCAGTATAAATGGGCACAGCTGCCCTCTCTTGAGATTAGTTCACTGGTTATCTTTCTATTAGAAATGTTAGCCAACTTCATCCTTCAGTAACCACTTGTTGGTGCTCTTGTTGCATAAGCAGGGCCGTGTCGGAACGTTTTGCGTCCCCATTTCAGAAAATTAACGGCGCTTGAACCCTTCCCCCTGTCTGCGCTTCTACATTCGGAATGATTTTCTATCAATTACATTGTTTTCAATTTGTTACTTCGAAGTGTTGTCTTCAATACTTTCTCCATCCATCAAATCATCACACAATGCAAATATGAACATTATTTAATATAGACCTGGTTCTTTTCAAATTGATACAATCTTACGTCATATAATTTTTCTAAATGTCATTGGGCTGGTGCCTCATGAAAATTGATTGCCATTGGTTCAGGCCCCTAGGGTCCTTGCTGTAATTGAGCCCTGATGGTCTCGATTTGGATTAGAAGTCGACTGGGAGGTCTTGAAGCTCCACTGTGAGTAATCTATTCTGAATCGAGAGATACCGTTGTGGAGATAGCAGAAAATGTTGAGGTTATGTCCGCGCATGGTGTGTGTGATGCTGTCGAATGACTTAGTTCAAACGTATACACTTTCTGGTTCGTGCAAATTACTCTTTGTAATCTGTTTTATTTCACGCATTTACACTCCTAATGTAGCGTGTATTGTTTGCTTCGGGTAACAATGAATAATTATCCACTTCCACTTGTTGAATACAGCTTATGCACTGAATTGGATTGACATAAAATGGATGGAATACTTCATTTGCTTAAGAGCGCACCAAAGTTGATGGTCGTCTTAACATCTCATTTATACTGTAGTTTGATGTAACAATGACGACATCTGAACAAATACGATTGGTGCTGCCCCCAACTTCTATTTTTATTGAAATCTTTAATTTACACATGTATTTATTCATAGAATAAACAAACAAGTGCCTTCCGGCAGTAGCGAGAGTAAACATGCAGAATACAGAACTAGCCTGTTCGTGAAAATTTTTGGACGAAAACGCCTGAATGGGATGATATTTGATGTGCGATTTCATAATTTGACTGCAAGGATTGACATTTTATTGCAGTTTATTATTTGTACTCGCTTTGTTTGCGTAGACCGTATATATCTTGTAATATGTCCGCCATGTTGGATAGCGACGTTGTCCACACACTATAGATCCCAACGACAAAAACTCTCGGTCCCGCTCTGTCTGCAACCTGGCCTACACCCCACACACACTCCAAACTTCCTGCCTCTCTGTACACAGTACCTGCGCACATGGTAATACCACTTAGCAACACCGTTAGTTAATGCCAAAACAGTCGTCGACATCACTAGTGTGCACTCATAGACCTGTGGAAATGGCTGTCAGAACAATCTGAGCGACTGCCTTGTCCAAGGAATTGTTACTTTTGAATGCCGGAACCTCTCGCCAGGTGTTAATGGTTCACTTCGTGCTCGTTTCAGAGCTCGGCATTTAGCAACTCTTTCCCGGCTAGCTTTGGCCTCCTCTTTAGCTATCATCTGTGTAGTCTTCGACTTTGTCTGTTCCATAGCACTTCCTTCTTCTTTATTCGGGATTTGTTTACCGACGCCTTGACCTCATCTTTATTATCTTCATACTGACCACTAGTCTTTAGTTGTTCACGGTATCTAGCCATCTTCTGTGCTGCAGTTAGAACCATTTTGATGTCGGCAATATAATCAGTGTTATATACAACAAACAAGTAGGTCTAGGGCCAGCAAAAATGTGGATTTAGTTATGGTAACTTACATTATACATTGTGTATAGTAACTTACATTACCACTTTTGAAAGGGTAAAACATGTCACTAGAGAGACTTCTCACTATTAAAATATTGTTATTCTTCATCAACACAACCCAAAGAAACACAACACCAAAAAGTAATTCTGAATAACTGTTACGGCTTCTTCTGTGAGAAAAATTTTTGAAAACTAACTCACATTACATTTTGATTAGGCCTACCCAACATTGATGATTTTTTTAACAAATCACGGATGATCATCATAAAACATGAATATATTTTTTTTAATAACATCGAAACTAGTGGTAACAGCTAATATGTAGTTAATGTATCAATTGTTCACTTGACAAAAAAAACTGTGGTAAATGGTGTAATACTCGCTTGTAATCGCTAATAATAGCAAATTTCGCGGTTATTAGTTCACCATGTGCTAAAAATGGCTGTATTTCTGAAGCTAGTCACATAGGCACTTGACTGACAGGCTGCCAGCAAACTTGAATAACACTAAATAATGGCAGGAAAAATAAATGTGTGAACAAAAATTATTTGTAAACCAAAAATTTCCCTAGTTATATGGAATTACCCTTCTGTTAGTCGTCTGTTCTGAATCGTAAGATACCATTGTGGAGATGTTGAGGTTTTGTCTGCGCGTACTATGCCTGATGCTGTTGAGTGACCGAGCCTGAACGTATACAGTTTTTGGTTTGTGCAAATTTCTCGTTTCAATCTGTTCGAGATTCAGGTCGGTAGGATCATTTTTTGCTATCTTGCAAGTTTATTTCACGCCTTCTCACTGATGTAGCACGTATTGTTCGCTTCGGGTGACATAATGAATTATTATCCACTTTAACTTGTTGAATACAGTTTATGCACTGAATTGGATTGACATAAAATAGATGTTATACTTTATTTGCTTAAGAGTGCACCTAAGTTGATGGTCGTCTTAACATCTTTTATACTGTAGTTCAATGTAACAATGACGACATCTGAACAGTAAACTTATATGAATGGTACTGCCCTTAACTTCTATTTTTATTAAAATCTTTAACCAACACATTCATTTATTTATAGGCCTAGACTTGACTTACAAGTGCCTTTCGGCAGTAGCGAGGTTTACATTTAAATACTCACCAACTTGACAATCACTTGAACAACTTCTTGGTACCTGTTGAACTATTTATTACATGGCTTCATGAACTGATCAGACCCACACTGAAGTGCTGCTCGACTTTTATCACTTTTTACTGCGTATAAATTATAATAGTTCATGAATTTCACAATGACATTTAACAATAAGTTAGTTCATGATGATAAAAGTAAAGTTGAAGGGTGAATTGAAGTGAGGATTGAGATTAAGTGACTTCCAATGGCTTTTGGATGGTCTTATGGTGACCGGGATTATAGTGGAATACTTTGTTTGAGACATTGTATGGACACACTTGATTAATGTTCCAGACATTTTTGGAATTTATAGTCGATTCCTAAGAATATCAATTTAGATGTGTCCTAACTCCCACCATCGTATGATGTATGAGAATATTGATCTCAATTATTATTGAAGAAAATGAGATTGTTTCAATTCCTCACAATGTGGTTATGATTGTGTGGTGAATTGTACGATAGTGGTTTCCGTTTAAGTAATGCAAGGGGCAAATTTCATCAAATCTTCCTTTTACTGACTCGATGGTTGCCTAGTTTTTCTCTATGGATGCTTCTCTTCATTTTTTCTGACCGAAAGTGAGGAATGATGTTTTGCGATTCCTTAAAGCGACGGCCAATGTTGTTTGTTTTCTTTGCACTTTCTCTCCTGGGCGCCGGTAAACGGCGGGAGTAACTATGACTTAGGGTAGCCAGTGCCTAAAGGTCTAATTAGTAACGCACGTACACGTGGAAGCATGCATTTTGATTGTATCAACACGCCATTTGCAATAACGTGAAGCCCTCAAACTACTTCATACTGTATTTGACGGATGTGTTTTCTCTATTGTAACTCCCTTTTTTCTGGATAGCGTTTACTGGGCTGTCACTGCCTATATTTAGGTAGGGAAATGTGTATGAAGTAGGAAATTTGAATGAATAGGTATGGCAAGGTTCTGTTTGAGGCTTGGGCCAATCAATAAAGTCGACGGGAAGCATCCGACGTGCGTCGACCACCTTGACGAGCCCGAGACATTGGCGCCGTAGATTTTTCTTTTTCCCGTCTTCTTTGTAAAGAACATCAAGCTCAATCTAATTTCCGCCCATGACGGTAATTTGAGCGTCTGGTACCTGTAGAAAGCGAAGTGACTTTTGTCAAAAGAGTCTAGGACTGAGGCACTGGTAGTTAAGAAGGGTTGACGAATGAAGGGTGTAGGACACTTCAAGTTTGAATTCTCTTTTGGAGGCTGCACACTTAACCTGTGTGCCTTTCTGCTCTCTTTCTTTCCCTGCTACACCACTTTCACTCGTTCTAACCTCACTTTTGTAGGTTAGGCACACCCACGCCCTTTGAACTTTGCCGTTTCTTTCGATCCGTTTGACGAATCTTATTTTTGTATATAGGGGAGAGTGGGGCAAGAGTGGCACGTTAAGGTTTGAATGAAGACTATGCTTACTTGTTGAGGATTGTATATAATGTAACAGCAACAGCAACTTCATCAAACATTTAGGAAGCTATAAAAAATTAATTGGAGTCATATAAGTAATCAATAACAATGAGAAACTGCTTTGAACGAAATATGGTACACGGCCACTCTTGCCCCACCCCTGGGGCAAGAGTGGCCAGGATAAGGGGCAAGTAGGGCCACATCAAAACATAATACTAAGTTAGATCTCCACTTTGTTTAAATCATTTTTATTTGTCACTACTTAATTACATTTAGCGACAAAAGTCGCATTTGAATGACGGCTGATTATTGTAGTCGGAACAGTCCTCGTGCATCCATCTGGGACAAGCTGTGCACTGTATCCACTCCTCGAAAGGAGTGTCACAGTGCCGTTCCCCACACATGACGCACGGAGTAATGTCGATAACATCATTTGTCAATATCACAATATTATCAGTTGTTTTTTTAACTGTTTCTTTCATTTTCTTAGCTTTCTTAGTCTTCGTATTTTTCTTTATCACAGACGCAGGTTTCCGTAGTAGATCTAGCTTAATTCGAGATCTTTCAACCCTTTCTTCAGCCAATCTTAGTCTTTTCTTCTCCTTTTCAGTCTTTACCATCTCCTTGTCAAGGACTAATTTCTTGTATGGAGATGATGTTAATATTTCTGCATTTTCTTGTTTTCTTTTCCCTTTATTCGTTTTTACTTGCTTCGATCGAGGAATCGGCGATATTTTGTTAAACGGAGTGTAAACGGCAGCGCTCGAAGTTGACGGAACGGGTTCTGATTTCCCAGTTGGCTCGTGAGCTTTCGAAGTTGACGGAGCACAGTCAAGCACATTGTCAACAACAGGCTGGATAGCCGAGACAAACAACCCCGTTTCTTCGTCGAGATGCATGTACTCGGACACATCGATATTATTATCGTCGATAATAATCATATCTTCCATCAGCCATTCGTGGCTGTCTTCTTCTACTAGGTTGTCACCAACTTCATCCTCTACGTCAACTCGAACCTCTCTCCACTGTAGTTCCACGTCTGACGATGCTAGGTCTTCATTAACCAGTAGGCCTACATCAAGTTCGACCCGAGCATTAACCGCATCAGCTGCTGCAAAGTCATCGTCGCTGAACACGCTTGGATTGTACGGGAATAGCCCAGACACTTGAAATCCTTTAGTTATATTGACAGGTGTGAAGGCTTTAAGATACGCCGTCTTGAGTATGGGAGCAAGGTCAGAATCCGTAATTCGAGAACCGGGGTTGTTGGTCATGAAGCGATCCATTTCCTGGTAAAGATAGGTCTTGAAAGGTCCGTCAACACAAAGGTCCAGTGGCTGCATTTTGTGCGTAGTATGCGGTTGAAGTGTCAACATTACAATACCATGGTTACGACAAAACTCAATGGCTGCTAGAGATTTGTGGCTTGCATGCTCATCTAGAATTAACAAGTGCGGTACTTCTTTCGTAGGTTTCGCATGCGTAACAAAATGTTCAAGATACTTGACAAAGTGATCGGTGTCCATCCATCCTGTCTTGTTAGAGAAACCAACAGTTCCATGTAATGAACCTTTTAGAAGCTGGGGATTGTGCCTTACCCTAGGAAACAAAACTACTGGTGGCATAAATTGTCCGTTGGCATTAATTGTACCAACAACCGTGTTCGTTTGACCTCTCTCTGCAGACGTAACCCGTCCAACCTGCTTCCGATTCTTTTGAGCAATAATCTGTTTAGGTTTTTGTACCGTCGAAATACCCTTTTCATCCATATTCCAAATCCGATCAGGAGTGAACTGGTGTTGGTCCAGTAAAGATTTGTACAAATCAAAAAAATTCGTAACTTTACCTCGCGAGAATCCAGAAACGCGGGCCATACTCGTAGCTTCTGGCATGCGAAAAGACAAATCTCCCTGACGTGTCATGAAAAGATTAAGCCAGTCCTTTCCAGCCATTTTGGTTTCTGTATTAAATGTATGAGCTATATCATTTATCTCGGCAAATTCATATGTCAGTCGTCGAAAGTCCGCTCCCGACAAACCGTAAAACAACTTCTCGGCAGTCTGAAGATGATTTTTCAATTCAGTTTCTATAGCAGCAGAAAATATAGGCTTAAATCTACTCATGTTCAGAACCGGCTTTGAGCCTGTCTCTAGCCTTTTCTGAATTGTCGACCTAGGAATATCGAACGTTATTGAAGCTTTGCGACAAGACATGGTTCCGGCTGTAATGGCATCGATCGCACTTTTCATATTTGTCTCGCACCATGTCCCTCGGTTTGATGTTCGCTTGTACGTGCGTACCATTTTAGGCCTAGAAAGAATCAATCGTCCAATGTTAATAAAGAAGCGCAAAATATTGCCTATTATCCATATGATATATCTATTGTTAAAATCTTTGCATTTCAAACATATAGGACTAGGGCCTAGATTGGGTTTTAGGTTATAATACAGTGTGGTGGCTACTCTTGCCCCATTAGGTGGCCACTCTTGCCCCATCTACACTTTAACATATTATTTATTTTCTCTCCAATGACTCTAGCAAAGCAAGCCAATTTATTTCGCATGTTGTGATCAAGAATTAAATATAGATTTTAATAAATATTTGCATGATTCAGTGCAAATATATATATGTATACAGTTGCCTTAAGAAATACAGCAGTTCATGCACTGGATATGATGCCAAAAACGTTTTTTACCTGTAATTTCTTCAAATTTGAGTGGAGCAGTTAAATCTTCAGTCGTCAGATGGCAGCCATGTTTCTTTCGAGTTCTGAAAAGGTACTAGGTTCATTCGATAATCACACTATTTAATAAATCGATGGCCACACTTGCCCCGTATGCCGCTCTTGCCCCGCCCTCCCCTAGTATTCATTTTTCTCGAGGCATATTGACACAATTCAATTCCTGTTTTAGAGACCATCACATGTTGCCTATCACTTGTATTTTTCATCTTGCCTACGGTACTTCACCATCACTCATGTTGGCCATCTTTCTTTTTTATTTCTAAATAAATACCGAGTTGAAATTAATTAATTTCAGTCAACAATAACATGTTGAGGCTTATATGAATAATAATGAAAAAAGCAATCCCTAGATTTAATAATGAAGCAAATTGTTGCCTCGTCACTTGATTGTAAGGCGCATCAACTTCATTCTTTGCATCAGGATTTACAAGTAGACATTTTTCCTTTCTTAATCTCAGAAAACGGTACTCCCACCTCGCAAATTGAATGGTATAGCAGGCCACGATCGTGACATTTCACCAAACATACAATGTTCAAAATTGTTGTACCGTAAGATGGGGTAATACCGAACACTTTTACTCTTCTTTTAGCAATAACGGAAGGTGTAATTAATAAGTGTTGATTTTTTTTGGCACAAAGCATTACTGGTGGAAGTAGTTCAAAAATAGTATAAGTACAAAATTTTCAACCATCAGCACTAATTAATTACAAATTTTTATATCTAGTGTTCAGCATTACCCCACTTTGGGGTAATACTGAACACTTGTATAAAAGGTACAATGTCTTGAAGCACACATACAATGGGGTAAATCTGAACACCTGGGTGGATTCGTATGAAAAAATCGAATAGGTATTATCTGTCACACGCATGTACTGATTGAAATGGCCGTTACTCACTAGTTTATCCAGATAGATAAAGTATATTTTGATTGACGTTGCATCGTTTTTTTTTTTTAATATTATTAAAATTCAAGGTTTCACACTAGGAAGTTCAAAGAGTTGATTTAAAATAGATATCACAACAAGCTATGTAATTCTTTTTAAATTATGATTTTCGGATGATTATTACAGTTTCTAAACGTTGTGAAAATGTGTCTACCAAAATAGTAAAAACCAAAACGCGACAGTTTAACTAATTTTTATTCATTATTAGAGATTACAATATTTACATGTCAACACTCATTCACATCAACTGGATGTTTGAAAATCGTGCAGGTGCCTCGCCTGTCCAACGTGTAAGGTGGAATGGCTTCATCAAGAATTTGATTCTTCTTCACCCAGGAAATGTCGTCGTTCTCAGGAAAGCGGAATACTAGTTTACAATTATCAACGGCCTTTAGGAACTTAACTTCGGTTTCTGAGCGTTCAACATCATACTGCAAAACTTGTCCCAAATAGACTCTGTCCAATAAATCTCGTTTCGTTTCAAATGCAACCAGCACAAATTGCCCAGGTACCGGTACGTTATTTGAAGAAACAGACGCTTCTCTTGCCGAAACAAGTCGCAGCGGTATCTCATCCTCGCTTGACCAGTCTTCGTCCGACAGTTCTGTGATATTGGCTTCTTCTGAACCATTTTCGTTACCATTGACCGAACATTCATCAGCGTCGTCACCGTTGCCTGCATCACTGTCCTCAACATCGAGTGGAGGTTCATCATCTTCTTCTTCTGAAGTTTCAGCGGCCACTGATCGCCCAGCAATCACCATCAATTTGCTCTTCTTTCTTGGAGCTGCCCTCGGAGCTGTAGCCCTCTGACTTTGGAGGAAAGAGATGACAGTTTCATTCATGAGGCTGGGAACATTTTGGTTTGGCATTCCACTTACACTGTGCCTTGGGATGCGGCTTAGAAGTTTTTCTTTATCCACAGGAAAAATTCCTGTCGCAACAAATCCACTGATGATATTGGCTTTGGCGTTGGTCTGAATTTCTAGCAAGAGCTGCTTCAACATACCAGGAAACTGTGTTTTATCTACAGCCGAGGAGCGGGGATGTAATCGCTTCCAATCCCTTAGCATTTTTCTCCATGCTTTTTTGAGAGGACCAAAAAATGAAACATCAAGAGGTTGAGTCAAGTGTGTGCTATTTGGTGGTGAAGCAATGAACCGTACCTTGTGTAGGCGACACAGTCGAAGAACATCAGGGGAGAAGTGCGATGCCAAGTTATCGCCGATTAGTGCAGTTGGTTTCCCTAACCGAATTGCGTGAGGTAAAAACGAACGAGTGAACCAATCCGTAAATGAAACGGCATCAAACCAACCATGCCCCGTACGATTGAACCTGCTTCCTTGTTTGCAACAAGCTTCGTTACAACAAGGGGCACCTTTTGGACCACCCTTACGCCATAAGTCCCACATACCTCCGGCTTTGTACACTATATATGGCGGAAGGAGCACACCACTGGCAGAAACACAAAACATTAACGAAATACTACTTTTAGTATGATTGACAACATTGTCGGGATATTTCACCCCCTTCCTGAAAATCAGTTTGGCTTTTCCAGGGTCATCGGTCAAATTCGTTTCGTCGAAATTGAATATTTGCTCCGGTCCGAGGCCCTCCAAAGATGAATTTAATTCGTCGGAGTATTTTGATAATATATCACTGTCAACAGCAGCCCTTGCACGTTTTATATTATTTGACATGCGGGCAGATAGCCTTGAGCTGTGTCTCTTCATGAACCCTCGTGCCCAATCCGATTTTGGATAATTGTCCGTGAATCGTGCGACAGTTTTTCCTGATCGATCCAAGTAACATTTCGCAATCTTTTGTAAATCTTTTGTGTCCAACGGAAATCCCCAATCCGACGTAACTTCCAATGTTTGAACCAACAATTCTTCTTCTTCGTTGAACACTCTTGGACATCCTACCTGTGACGATGAATATGTGCCATGGATCTTGGCATGAAGCGTGCCTTTTGGAATCCCATACTTCTTACTGGCTGCATTGAGAGTAATCTTTTTTCTTTTTATTAATGAAAGTGTATTTTCCAAAACCTCTTGGCTGTAATGATAGTTACTTGATACGACTTTCGGCTTATAGTTCCTAGGCATCTGAAAAATAAAGTAGGGTTAGGCCTAGGAGTGCTTTTGTACTTCCAGCTAAGCTTGAAGCATACAATTAATCATTTACATTAGGTTCATTCTTGTGAGTAAATATACATAACTTGTTGGAATATGGATGATTTTCTTTATAGTTACCTTTATGACAAATTGTGTCCAAGAGAAATCTCGCAGTTTTGTGTTTGCTGCACCAAATGGAACATGAAAGTAAACACAGTCCCTCACATGCCTAGGCTGTTCAGAATTACCCCACAATTTACCATGCTTTAGAATTCCACTTCCTATTTGACTCACATAGTATCAACATCCTGTTTGAAGCTATGTGTGAAATCACCATAGATGGCAGAGTAGTATAGCAATACATTTAGCTTGGTAGGTAAAGAAGTTTACCCACCAGATATAACATTTTTTTCAAACATCCAAAAACTCTTCAAAACTGAAAAAGTGATATTATTATTTTTCCAGAAATACCAGGTGACCAAATACAAACAAACTCTCACACAATGCACTTTATTGAGTTCCCAAATCAGTGATCATTTCAGTTACAGTCTGCCTTCATTATTTCGAAAAATATAATATTCTAAAAAAAAAGGCATCCTGTGTTCAGAATTACCCCCGTGGTCGGCATTACCCCATCTTACGGTACTTCAAGGTAGAACGAGGTAATCCCACATTCGGAATGATGGCATAAATTACCAATAGTTTCCACACACTCTGATGTTCCGACACTTGAACGATGGAAACGGCTCAACTATTTCTCCCAGCTACATGATAATTAGATGTTTGTCCATTTTATCTTGTGCTAATTGAAACGAACCTTGAAACGAAGTCGTGTCATCGTATTATGATCCGTCCTTATCAGAGGCAAAATGTGTCTAATCGTAATTAATGGATATTTTACGGGTTTAATCGCAGGATGCATTGATGTACCGGTATATAGGATGGCTGAACATTGTCAACTTGGTTCTTGGGTCCCACTATTCAGTTGGTCAAAGAAGCAATCTACTTGACACATACCTTCATGGAATTCGGCAACACCACTTGTTGTTTCCATACTAGGTAAGTTTGTACTAGATATTCAGGCGTTCTGGCTAATTCCTTGGTCACTTGAGAGACAAGATGGATACGCTGATTTTTCTTGTATTCAAACTTCTTGATCTGTTTTTCATCGCCGATCTCACTAGTCGCTTGTTTAGCTTCCTGTCCGCACAATCTACTCCTCATTACCGTGGCCTCACTCTCCCTTTTCGACCGCCGTGACAGGCCCCACTGGCAAAGAAGAAACATAACCCTACTTTCATCCTTCTCTTAGTATTGGTATGTGGGGGGAGAGGGTCTTTTGATCTTCTCAGATATACCTGAATATTCTAGATTCAGATAGTGGAGTAACTTGCATCTATTTTTGAGATGAAATAACTTTTTCTTCATTCAAAATGTAACTATGTACGGTATTCATTTTTGCTATTCAACTTCGAGGTAGTTATTTCTGAGATGGCATGTTTTGAGTCCTGTTTGTTTTTTCATGAAAGTCGTTTTAAAGTAGTTTTGAAGTCTGCTACGGAAAGTTGTCCTAATGTAATGGGATTGTTTATAATTTGTTTCTTGGTTTCATTTCAAACTTTTCATGTTCTAGCGTAATTAACGAAAGCATAATTCATTACTAATATTAGACCATCTAATTTTTTATTTGGCTCCTCAAAACCTTCATCATCATGAATTAACCAATTGATATGCAGTTCTCTCATAATGTCTTCAAATATGGTTTTGTAACTGCGGACACGATTACGCAATTCACATTTATTGCTATATTTTTCAATGTTGATGCTCTTCTCGTCAGTAGGAACATGGATTTGCCTACCTGCGAAGACTGGTTACAAGCAATTGAGACACTCGAGTACAGTATTTTCTGAGTACATGCCATTTCATTTATTTAATAATGGATAATCTGTCAAGTGGACTCACATGATGAAATGTTGTTGTAGCAAGGTGTCGTCGTGGAGTGTAGATTGATAAATTGGAAGCACCAAGTGAAACCCGAACGTGCACTCGTCACAAACCTGTGGCGTACTCAATGTACCAACTGAATTCCTGATCTCTACCTTTCTGTTTCCCATACTGAATTTCTAACAAAATGATATAGTTTGTAGTGAAACAACAAAAAGGTATTTCTTAATTTTTCTTTTGTTTGTCCGTGGAAATTTATCGTATAGAACTACAAAGCTCAAAATAATATCATGATGCATAACATATTGTAAAGAGGATGTTATAGTTCCTCAGCTATTGGTGGCAATTAATCACTC
>OZ023328.1:12497696-12627915 GCA_964007535.1 Brachyptera risi | reverse complement strand
ATATATATATATATATATATATATATATATATATATATATATATATATATATATATATATATATAATATATATATATATATATATATATATATATATATATATATATATATATATATATATATATATATATATATATATATATATATATATATATATATATATATATATATATATATATATATATATATATATATATATATATATATATATATATATATATATATATATATATATATATATATATATATATATATATATATATATATATATATATATATATATATATAATATATATATATATATATATATATATATATATATATATATATATATATATATATATATATATATATATATATATATATATATATATATATATATATATATATATATATATATATATATATATATATATATATATATATATATATATATATATATATATATATATATATATATATATATATATATATATATATATATATATATATATTATATATATATATATATATGGGTGATTCTTGAAAAATACGCATAATCTATTAATAAATTTTATTGAAATTAATACTTAATTTAAAAATCTGAAAAAAAATAGGCATATTGTATCAGTATGTGTGAACAGTAATATATAGGTAGGCACACACTTTGTGTAATATTGCATGCTTGACCACTCTTTTAAAATTTTGACCTTCCAGGAGACTGACATGGATCCAGGAGACTGACAAAAAGTTTTACTCACTGAGTCCTACAAGTATACCATGTATTTATTATTTTATTTTCATATTCATTTTAAATATAAACAATATATATTTAGACATAAGAGTCTTTAGCAGCTAAATTCAAAATGTAGATTCAAAGTAGAACTGGCTTGCTCGCGTTCCGCAAGGGATTGGGGGTAAGATGTGTTTTACGATATCTTGTGCCATGTACGCATGAACATCTTTCTTCAGTGGCCACTTGAAACGGTTTTTTTCCTATTGGCTCCATGGCTTCTATGATCCAATTATTGTCGTTGTCTGGTCCCTCGACTACTGTGCCGGGGTAAAGCTGCTGGTTGTAGGTGACAAGCACCCAGTCACCCACCTTGACTTCCATTACGCCTGGAAAAAATCATTCCATTTATTATCCTACTGTAGTAAAATGTAAATTATGTGTATTATACTTGTATAGGGTACATGGAGGCACCAACTGAGCTGTTATTAAAAAATTAAATGCTTACCTGGAAGCAAGTTTCTCAATGGTGCATCATCCTCTGAGCTAAAGTCGTCAGTTTCTTCAGTCGGACGTGGTACGATTCGCCACAGCCCCCCCTTCCCAATACCATAGTGGCAGCATACAGATCCTGGTTCACAGCCAACTTCAAAACAGCTGAGAGATCTCATACTGAGGAAGTCTCTGTTGTCTGCGTTCCAAGTAGCTTGGTGTACTTTCATAGTACCCTTAAAGGGCTGAACTAAATGACCCTGCAGCACAAAATCTACCTCGACAATAGCAGCTTCAGTGACTGTTTCAATTATTATTTTCTTGGTGTTTTCACGTAGAACACCTACAAGTTCATTGAAGCTTGTAATATCCACGCCGTGTGCAACAATTTGGTCCGCCGTACGTTTAAGTGTACCTCCGATACCATCGGGTGCCCCCTTTCCATGGCCTGACTCTGAGAAATTCCAAGTTGATTTTGCAATTGACGGAAAATAAGTTTTTAGAAGACGAGTTATAAGGAAAAAGTTATTTTTATTGCGGTACTGTGTTGACGGGCTGTCGCTGAGGAAATGAATGGTGTTGATTCCAGGATAAGTGACATGAATATGCTTAAGTATTGGAGAAAGATGGGCCCAGATAGCAGCCGGGTCATGACGCATGCTGTCAGAAACTGTACAGAATGAAACGGGGCGTAATTTTTCATCCAGTGTTGGTTTGACATAAAAAACTCCTGTATGAAGTGTGACTTGCTGCCTTGCAGCACCAAAGTGAACAGACTGCACTTCTTCAGCATATTTACACCCGTAGTTTTCACTGAAGTCGATGTGTACAATAGCTTCAGATTCACGTAAATGTTTCTTCAACAAATCCATTGCGCAATATTGATTTTTTATATTAGCCACATGCACCATGAACTTAGGGAAAGTATCTTCAAAAATCTGGATAATATCTCCAATTGTCGACTCAATGTTAACTTTTGCCGTAAACTTGACATCTGATTCTTTGCCACGTATAATTCTCGTCTCCTTTTTTAGAATCCACCTCGAGTAGTTAACTGAATCAAGCGCATTAAATTCATTGTAAATAATCAACTTATTGCAGCAGGTTTGACATTTGCGAAGCATGCACTCTATTGCACTCTCGCCTTCACAGCACAGATCTTTAATGAGTTCATTTGTTGTTTTGTAGCTAATGACTTTGAGGACTTTCAATTTTCCCATTAACAAACACATATTGGCGTGTATCGTGCATGCACATGTATCTCGGTTGTTTACACTAGGATGTAAAATCCAAAATGGGCGCAAAGCGCAAAATCGAGAGTAACTTACGTTTTTGAATGGCAACAGTGGATATTTAAGAATAAATTTCTTGTGCAGATTGAGTAAAGAATCGTTAAGTAACCGCTTCTGTTTTTTTACTTTTTTCCTTGTAACTGTGTCCTTTTTTCCAGGGCACATGCGACTGCTTTCATCACTTTCAAGAAATCTTTGGATCTTTTGCTTTATTATATCATTGTCTTTATTGCGTTTTCCCTCATAAAGCAGCCCCTTTGACCTCTGATCAGAAGTAAGTGTTCTGTACTTTAAGAAATGTTTAGCTGTAGATCTGCATCTGTAAGCTTTCAAAATTGTACTGCCGTTAAACATTCTACGGAAATCTTTCTTGTCTCTATCAGTCTTAAGATGATTGTAACTTGTTTCCATTTGAAGGTGCAACACTTCCCCATAAACTAGTTTTTTCTTCACTGCATGCGACACTAATCTGTGATCCTTCAACAGATGACGCACCTTGGATCTCGGGGTCAAAATTGTCTTCGCACGCGAGTCAGAACTCAAAAGTCTATAATATCTCTGTTTATATTTACTGGTTTTCTTTTCAGCAGCTTTTAAAGATTTCAGTGCTGATTGCAGTTTACGGTATGTCTTAGTCTTCTCTCTCCTTACTTTTTTCCTCCCACATAACTTGCGACCATCTTCGCATGACGAAGTTTTTCGTGACGACCGCCTAGGTGACGGGCGTGGACTACTAATTCCATCACGCTCAACATCAGGTCTGTCTTCTGATAATTCAGACTCGGGGCTACTAGGTGGTGAATTATCTCTCAACTGCGCCTCGAATTTTTCATTTTTTTTCTTATCCGCTCGGTATTTTTTGGAAGATTTCCTCCAACGACTTAATTGAAGGCGCTTTTCTCTTTGGCTTAGATCATTAACAAGTTTTCGTTGCCCTTTCGCTAAACGATTAAGATATTTTTGATGACGCTTCTCTTTTTCCGCTTGAAGAAGATGTGGATTGGCAGCTATCTTAGCTTGTCTTTTTTTCTCGGATTCTCGTTTCTTCTCTGAACGCTGATTTGCTGATGGCATCTTAGAAGTTGAGAATATCCCTACAAATGATAATATAACACATTATAACTAGACATAGGCACCTATTCATAATAAATAATTCTAATCATAATGAGTCAGTCTCCTGTGTAGCAAAAGACAGGAGACTGACTCCAGGAGACTGACGAAAAGTTAGGTTATTGGGCTGTTCAAGTCCTGTGGTTGGTTTCAAATATGAAGTATCATTACTATTGTCAAGAAACACCCAAATCAAACAGATTTCTTGGTTGAAAATTAAAAATATTCAAGAACAATTGTAATCACAGAATGCAGGAGACTGATTTTGTAAAAGAATACTTACCAAAATTAAATCTTTAATCAACTCCAGCCAACTGAGAATCCATCTTCAACTCGACAACATGTGTTCAAATGATGATGTCATCACAAAGCTTCACTCTGATGTAAAAAGTCCGACTGTCATACCATCTAGTGGCAAATTATGGCAACATTTTCTTAAAGCCAGGAGACTGATTCTGCCCTTCAGTGACTACATTTCAAATTATATTTAAGGGTAGGAAATTGATTAAAGTGAAGCAAACTACATTATTAAAGATATAACAATAGTATTGGCAAGAGTTTACAGATAAAACAGAATGAAAATAGATGCAGCCAAGATCATTCTAGTCATCGGATAACTCTTATTGGTAGCGAGTGACAACCAGGAGACTGATGAAACTGCACACATTTTAATTTGGTCTGCTATTAATTGAAGTTGTGGAACTTAATAGTATCATTAAAAATTAAGAAGACAATTAGGAGAGTAGAACAAACTAAAAAGTTTGCAAATCGGACCATCGGCTGAATAGTTATGTGCTAGTGACACCTTTTATTGAATTTTTCAAGAATCACCCATATATATATATATATATATATATATATATATATATATATATATATATATATATATATATATATATATATATATATATATATATATATATATATATATATATATATATATATATGAAATATATATATATATATATATATATGAAATATATATATATATATATATATATATGAAATATATATATATATATATATATATATATATATATATATATATATATATATATATATATATATATCATATGTATATATAAATATTATATATATACATACATATAGATATATAGATATATAGATATATAGATATATTACGAAGAGCGGTCAAAATTCGAAGGGAACGTGGGAACGCCCAAGCATCAGGATGGGAATTTAATTATTAACAAGGAAGAGAGAGGAAATATTAAATTGGTGGAAAATAGGTCTAATGAAGCTTACTATTTGAAGCTTAACTGTAGCTCGAAGTCCTCAGTGGCTGAATAGATGAGGTCTCTGATGCGAATGAATTCGTCTAGAAGGTAGTAGGCGTGGGTGATGTATGGCTCTATATCGTCTTCAAATCCTTCGTCTTCCTCTTCATCGTCCAATTGATTATGGTTACTTTCTTTGTTTTGGGCTTCGTCTAGTTGCGTCTCAACAACGCGGAGTAACTTCTCCATATTCAATATGTGATTTCTGGCACTTATTTTAGTTTCCTGATAATGTTGAAGGTACCTTTCTAGATTTAACTCACCGTCGATGTCAACGAAGTGCTCCATTACGAATAAGTCTTTAAGAAGTTGACTAAAGACTGGACGCCAACTTATTGTAGGGGAGTACTTTTATAGACTTTGAAGGGTTGTTTTTTGCTAATTACACTGACTTAGGGCAGAGGAACGGGGGGGGGGGGAGTGTGAGTAATCATGTCGTTGAAATATTTGTTTGGTTCAAAGTGGAGATGATTGTATTGATTGGTCATCGGTTCGTTGTTGATTTGGGTTTTGTGGTAATGGTATAGATGACTGGTGGTTGGGTATTTTACATGGGCATAATTTTCTTGTCAAGGTGTGACGAAAGAGAATTAGAAGTATGATTATTGGAAGTAAAATAATTGAATAAGAAATATGTATG
Organism: Brachyptera risi; assembly: GCA_964007535.1. Taxonomy (NCBI): domain Eukaryota; kingdom Metazoa; phylum Arthropoda; class Insecta; order Plecoptera; family Taeniopterygidae; genus Brachyptera; species Brachyptera risi. The sequence goes on along the minus strand of OZ023328.1, from coordinate 12,622,371 downwards.
GTAGGTGTGTATGTATCATACCAAGTGGGTGGAAGTTGGGTATTGAGTAATGATAATTCATGTTGCCAAGCTTTAAATGATGGAGTGTTTGGTGGAAGGGGTGATTCGTTAAGTATTTCTAACACTTATCTCCAGTTGTAGCGTTGATGGGAGTTCTAGTTGTGTCTTTATAATAATGTTCGTTTAATAATGTAATGAGATCGTCTATGGGGGGGATGTGGATTTGAAACTCATTGGTAGTATGTAAGGTATTAGTTGAGTGTGCAAGTAGAATAAATTTATCGTTTAGAACCTCACAATTAGGGGGAATTGTTAGTAATCCAGTACCCGTTATAACGGTTTGATTCAGGGATGTAGTGTACATATAATTATGATGGGGGCAATGGATAAGGATTGATTCTTTAATCACACTATATATCCATGTGTTACTTTTCAAAGGTCGTACGAATGTTGGCTGAAAGTGTAAAATAATTTCTGATGTACAGAGTTGCATGGCAATTTCGGTTTTTCCCATAAATAATGAATGTAGACAGGTTGTTTCATGTGCACGTCGAATTTGGGTGGATGGGGTACATATTTTAATGATACCTGGGTGACAGTTAATTACGTTGTCAGTATCAAGTTCCATAAAATATTGCCTATCCGGTGTGATTGTGAAATAGGGAGAGGGGGAGCGTATGATCATAGCCAAAGTTGAATTATGTAAGAGGAAAGGTAAAGAGATAGCTTGATACAGGTTGAAATAGGTGTTCTGATTTTTTATGGGAATACTAACGAAAAGTCGTAATTTATTTTGTACGATCGCGAGGTTAACGGTCGCAATCGTATAATACAGGTACATTTCATCGATATTAAGGTTGGTGAGAAGTGAGAAGTTAGGTGTTAGCTTGGAGTGAATAGTGGTGAGGAGGGGGAGTTAATGTGTAGGTGTTATGAAATAAGGACTTAATTTGTTCAAAGCGGAAACGGGTAATGCGGTTTTTAATTGGAGAACTTTTTCGTCACAAGATAATACACGAATCTATCATTATCTCGCAATATGGCTACCTCTACCGTTCTTTTCCTTAGACGTTGAAGTTTATCCCTTCTCTGAAAAGTTTGAAGTAATTGTACAGCTATACCGGCGCTCATTTTGAGATCTTCTGCGACGCAGTGAGCGAGTGACGTATTGGCGTCGGCAGTGAAAAGGTCACCTTTGACTTCTGTTGGGATGAAGTTCCTAGTTGTGTGTGTCGGAGGTATGATAACGGTGATTTGCTTTGATACGGGATATTTTTTCGGTTATTGCTGGGTTGTCCATAGGCGATGGTGTCGTTGCCGTCTAAAATACAACATGATTTAGTGTCGATAACCAAGTTGTGCTTTGTACAGAAGTCCCAGCCTAGAAGTCTGCCGCCTCCCATTACTAAGTTGTCGGTGCTCACTATGAACGATTGGTTGTACGTCTTATCGCCTAACCGTAGGCATACCATTGCTTCTCCCACAATGGGAAGTCTAGTGCCTGTGACGTCAACGATGGATCGAGAAATATACAAAATGGGTATTTCAGCACTAGTGCGGATTGACTCGTGAATAATGGAGACGTCAGCACCCGTGTCAATGACACAAGTGTAGGGCACCGTTGCGTTTGGCGACGATGGGTGAAATATGGATATTGGCACCCATGGCTGTGACCTATGAACTGACCTAAGCATTGTGTTCTTTGCTGAGTTGACCTTCCAATCCTGCACTCGGCCTGGGGTTACGTTTTGGCCGGGCATTATTGAAAACTCGGGTTCGACGGGTTGGCTGTTGATGTAGTCGGTAGTTGAACCTGTTCGTTGGAATGGTTGGACTGGTCCTGTCGTCATCCTCCTCCGCGTACTCTTCCACGTCCTCTTGCGCAATTGTTGCTCGAGCCTCCTTGATTTTGTTGGACTTGGACTCGATTAGGATTATGTGCTGACGGGCATACATTCGCATAATGTCCTCTTCCGGTACACCGGAAACAAATAATGTCCCATTCTTACCACTCTGGGTCCGCTTCTACCGTGTTGGGTGTAGACAGGATATTCACTTGTCGAGGAATATGGTTAGGAGGATTGACAGGTTGTCGGGGGTGACGTTGTTGGACAGGTTGTTGTTGGTAGTACTGTTGAACGTGTGGTTGAGGGTAACACTGTTGAATAGGTTGTTGTTGTTGTTGGTATCATTGCCAAATAGATTGTTGTGGATGATATTGTTGCGCAGGTGGTTGTTGAATGGACTGTTGTGGTGGGACTGCAGGTTGTGGAATAGATTGTTGTGGGTAATATTGTTGAACAGGTGGTTGTTGGTAGTATTGTTGAATGGGTGGTTGTGGGTGATATTGTTGAGTAGGTGGTTGTTGTTGATGACATTGTTGGACCGACTGTTGATGGGGATATTGTTGAACAGGTGTAGCGAATAGATCTCGTTCGTATGATGCGACTTCGTCGAGCATTCGTACACGTGTTTTTGGCGCGTTTTTTTTCCTCGTACTTTTGAGCTAGTTGAAGCGCTTTCTCGATGTTTTTGGGTTGCATCATATCTATTTGTAAGGATCCGGCATCTTCGCGTAACCCCTGAATGAAGGTATTGACAAGGGAATCTTGAATAATCTTATGTAATCCCAGTCGGGTTTCTAATGGTGCCTTAGGGTCAACGACATTTACTGCTGCCATACGTAGTCGAACGAGGTATTCTCCAACAGTTTCACCTGTTCTTTGTTTAGTTTCGTAGAAGGTCTGGAGAGGATTTATTGTAAGATATATATCCGAAAACCAATCAACAAATACTGTGGTGAGTACATTCCATGACGCCTCATTTAGTTTGGGTTTTCCTCTCAAGAAATCGGCAGCAGCCCCCGATAGACGTCGTTTGAAAACTCCTTGTGATTGTCTCGGAGTCCAATTGCCAAGACGTGAAGCCGATATTATTGCTTCTACATAGTCTTTAATTAGCAGTCCTCCCTTTTCTCCCGAATAATATGGTACTAACGGTAATAGTCCACCAACGTTACTACGCGCTAAGGCGTCGCGTGCCGCTTGATCGGTATTCGCGTTTGTATTGGTGGTATGGACGGTACTTGTTGTTGCCATGATTACGTATGTAGATATCGAGACAAACTTTTAACGTATCTAAATGAATTTAACACTTGTTATTATTTGAACTTTTCCGCACTTATTTATTTGTGGAAAACACTGCTTTGAACCGTGAAATATGAGTGAAACAAATGAATAAGTAAATCCCACCGCTGTCACCAATGTGATGGAGTTGACGTTTATAATTGATCAAATTGAAGATCTCTGTGACGACTGTCAAAGTGAGATATAAATCAATGATAGTTCAATTAACGGTAATGTTCACGAGATAGCGTTGCTGTCACCAATGTCTTTACAGACATAATTACTGTTATGGGGTGTTTGTTTATGGGGTTTTGTTCACACCCTGTAAAGATATTCGCTGTCACCAGCCCTTTTAGAAGGGCAATTAATTTAGGTTTAACATCAATTTATTGTAGTGATAATTAAAAGAAGGACGTAGGTTAGCCTACCTGTGGAGATAGGTTGCACGAAATGAGACAAGTAAAGAACATAATATGAATAATTTTATTTAATAATTAAAATGGTGGACTTACATGTTTGCTGTTAGCTGATGGTGCTCTTGGAGGTGCTTCGTGGAGTGGTATCAAAAAAGACTTATCAAGTAAAACTCGCGGAAGTGACGACTGACAACTGTCTTCTATCTATCTGTCTGTCATATCTGCTCTATTTTCCAGTCCCTTTATATTGAATCAAAAGCTATGAAAAGTGAAAATTGAAAGTGAAATTATATTATATAAAAGTATTATTTTGAAGTGACCTTCATGCTATTTCCTCTAGATATTTAGAATAACATATTGCTCTATCGGAAATAGTATAGGGTGTTCTATAATTTAGTACAAGGTGTTCTATAATTTGGTATATTAGAATTAAGTTAATTTGTTCCACTCCATGACAACACCCCCTGCAATGAAAAACTTTGAAATACTCTCCAACGAGAGTGTTTCAAAAGATACAATTTACAATTTTTAAATGACATAAAAGCTAGAAATTTACCTGAGACACCATTTAGAATTTTACCTGGTATTTAAGTGAGAATTTTACATGATATACAATTGAATTTTTCATGGCCACACAACAATTAATATACTAAAGAGGTAAGTAAAAATATATTTAATTATTTTATATATATAATAATATGTACTAATCAATAAGAAAATAATACATTGAAAGTGAGAATTGGTGAATTAAAATAAGAACTAATAGATGAAAATTAAGAATCAATATACCAAACTGAGAATTAATAATTGAAAATTGGTAATTGATACTATATAACTTGAGAATTTAATAAATGAAAATTCAGAATTAATACTATAAACTAAGAATTAATACAGTAAAAATATCTATATAATATGTACTAATGTTATTGATATATATATATATATATATATTGATAGAATACGTATATGTAAAAGCATGTTATATAAATCAACAAAATTATGAAAAATTATTTCTTTCTAATGTTTGAATGTAAATTTAATTTAATTTAGTGTTTATTTCGTAAGTAAAATACAAATATAATGATAGCATAATTACATATACATTATTCATAGAAAACTTTTAATAATTTTTTTTTTTATTTATTTATTTATTGATTCGTAATTGCTTTTTCGATTTTCTTGTGGAAAAAAGGTTTATTGTTTGAATTTCTAGTATGCAACACTGGGGTAAACACTTCACTTTTGAGTTATACTTTCACTCACTTAGTTTATGATGGATCGTAGGTCGTTTCGCTTCGATGGCCATTTCGGGGGTTGTTGATTGGTGTGGATTCTTCCTCCCTGTGTACCATCGTTGCGTGATGTTGACGCCTACCTCCTGGATTGCTGAGTTACTCGTATACTCTCCAGTGTTGATGTCTCCTCCAGCGCAGAATATCTAGGAAACAAATTAAACCAAGCGATTACTGCTTAAAATTTAAAAGTATGAAAATTTGGAAATTTAAAGTATGAAAATTGGAGTGATTAATTGGAAATTCAAATGTTTAAAGATTGAAAGTTTTCTATTTTTTTTCAGTTGGGTAAATACTAAATTTAAAAAAAAAATTGATTTTGTGAATTGTTTATGAACTTAATTTTTTTTAAATTTTTGTTGAGTCCGGGCCAACTGCATTTTTCTTTCGGTTCTTTCAATGAACTTGTCCGAGGCGTCCTCCTCCCACTCCTGGCATTGTACCTCTGGGTCTTGTGGTTCGTATAGGTATGCCAGTTCCCCTTCTCGACCCTGCAACATGGCTTCTACCATGTTGTCTTCCGTTGGCCCGGCCCCGTCAAACGTTATTAGTTCGGGGCGAAGTGCCCCAATGTTGAAAACATTGGTGGGCGCTCTGCTAAAACAGTAGACGCAACCTCCCGTTGCCGTCCACTTTCCCATATGATACACTACATTAAAGCTATTTTCTCGTCTGCATGCTAGGCAGATTGTATATTTAATGCTTGCCATTGTAAAATTGAAGTTTAATCGTTTAAGTCTGAATTATTGATATGCCCAACTGAATTGATTCATTGAAGATTTCTCTCATTTATACCTGAATGTATTGTATTAACTGTATCTTATTCTACTTTCTATTTTGTCATATAATTTCAACTTGTATGCCTATTTTACATTGCTTTTATATAAATAACCTAGTATAATAATAATATAATGTGATGGAGTTGAGATTGATTGATGGAAATTGATTATTATTATGTTACTGTCATAAAAGGAAAATTAATCAATGATAGTTCAATCAAAGAAAATGTTCACAATAATAGCGTTCCTGTCACCAATGTCTTCATAGACATAATTAGAAGGGAGCGGTCGGGATTCGAAGGAAAAAAACATGGGAACGCCCAGAGCTTAGGCTGGGGGTTTAATTATTAACAGTGAAGAGAGTATAGGAATATTACATTCGTATAGAATAGGTTTATTGAAGCTTACCAGAAATATAGGGTTAATCCATGTAATTACGAAGTTGTCTCAATCGGTTTACTTAATTCACAATATAATTGATAGAACAAAATGTTGATAGACAATAAAATGTTAATATGAATTGATACTGGATAATCTTGAAGATAATTTAAGAGATGTGGACATGATCGATCTATAAACTGCACTGACGAAAAATGGTCGATTATTCTAGTTTTGTTAAAAATGAAAATATTCATACATTTATGAAATGGATAATAGTTATTGTAAATAAAATCAGGGGTGAGTCTTGTGACTGATTTATTATTATTATTAACTCTTGCAGTTGCACATAAATGCGCGGTGGCAAGTTCCCTATCAATCCTATCCTATCGCCTCCCTAACCTTCTGACGGAATAGCTTCAACCCTATTTCATCCTCAAGAATACTTCTACTAAGCCCATTCCAATCCCTACCTGTCCTATTCAAGAAAGAGAACTTACCGACATCTAATCTAGCCCCCTTTATAACTACTGCTCTATCATGACTTCGCCTACCCCCATACCCTGACTCATTCCTTTCAATCAACCTATTCAACTCTCCCCAGCCCCCTTCTCCTTCCATTAGTTCATCATTAACCCCTTTCACCAGTTCGCATTGTGAATCCAGCTTTATGAAATCTTGCTTTGTGTGTGTAGTTTGAGGTTGGCCACCCTGCTTCTGAGTGCCAACTCATTTCATCATAAATCATTGCAAGAATTTGAAAATTAACATTTTACCCCCCTCTCCCCTACTGGTATAGAATGTCGTATTAAAGAATTGATGATTATATGATTTTCAGGCTGGGGGAATTGTTTTTTTTCTTCGCTAAAACACGCGTAACACATCAATCATGTAAAAATTATCAGGTAGGACTAGGCCTAGGCCTGCATGGCGCAGAAGCATGTGAATGCCTTAAGCCCTTTGATGAATTGATGATTATATGATTTTCAGGCTGGGGGAAATGTTTTTTTTCGCTAAAACACATGGGACACATCAATTCAACCCATAACTTTCCACCCCCAACCGCGGTCATTACCAGTCACGACACCAACTTTGACCACTAACCCCAACGGGTGCATCTCGATATTTCTATTCTATTGTTTAGGAACTAATCTTCCTTCCAAGGTAAGGAAAATTGTAATAAAGCCGTTTCACGTACCGTATCGTCCCAAGCAGATCGAAAAAGATTTTATGTAATATTTGTGTAGAAGGTATTTTGGGTCCCGCTCTGGACACGAATGGTAGCACACTGTGAATCTGAAGACAAAGTTATACAAAACAAGGGGTATGCCCGAAGAACAATAACATGTTGTGGCTATTAATTACAGTATTCTTGGTAAGAATGATTAGTTATTTGTTCTGAATAGATAATGAGTTAAATACAGAACTACTCTACATCTCAATGCTATATTGAAATGGTCAGCCTTGTGACTAATAATGTACAATCATTACAGTCTTCTTGGTAAAAGTAATTAGATTATTGTTCTTGTAAACAGATAATAAGTTAAATACAGAACTGTGTGTCAATGCTAAAACTTATATTGAAATGGTTTCCCAATACTGTAGAAAATAGAATTCAATTGATTTACTTGATTAATTTAACATGAAAAACATGAAAATGGGCGCTTTATGACATCATACCCCCCTACGGAAAATTGAGATATATCCCAACGGATATGTATCAATAATAATCGCGGCAGATATACATTTGTATAAATAAAGCGAACATTTAGTAATATAGAATAATGAAGATTATCATTCTGAATTAGAATTCACACTTCAGTTAGTATATACACTGATATTGATAAATTAGATCATTTAATAATGAGAATGATTCATAAGAAGATGGATTTTTTATTATTATTATTAACTCTTGCAGTTGCACATAAATGCGCGGTGGCAAGTTCCCTATCAATCCTAACCTATCGCCTCCCTAACCTTCTGACGGAATAGCTTCAACCCTATTTCATCCTCAAGTATACTTCTACTAAGCCCATTCCAATCCCTACCTGTCCTATTCAAGAAAGAGAACTTACCGACATCTAATCTAGCCCCCTTTATAACTACTGCTGACAGATTTAAATTGAGATCTACATGTTAGAAGGCTGTAAACGAGCGGTTCATCGAGCGGGATAGCTTCCTTTTGCATCGACTTTCTGTCGTTTCGAATTCACGACTTCTGATTGGTCGGACTAATGATTACCCTAAAACTAATGATTAAAACTAAAGTTGAAAGTTGGTTAACTTTCAAGGTCCAACTTTCAAGGTCAGTCACTAATATTAAACACAATATGAACGTCGACACTGATTCCGTATCTGCCAACTTTGGTTAATCATTAATCACTAATCATTAGTTCGCATTGTGAATCCAGCTTTATGAAATCTTGCTTTGTGTGTGTAGTTTGAGGTTGGCCACCCTGCTTCCGAGTGCCAACTCATTTCATCATAAAACATTGCAGGAATTTGAAAATTAACATTGTACCCCCCTCTCCCCTACCGGTATTCCAATGTAACAATCATCAGGTAGGACTAGGCCTAGGCCTGCACAGCGCAGGCATGAGAATGTCGTAAGCCCTTTAAAGAATTGATGATTATGTGATTTTCAGGCTGCGGGAATTGTTTTTTTTTCTTCGCTAAAACACGCGTAACACATCAATCATGTAAAAATTATCAGGTAGGACTAGGCCTAGGCCTGCATGGCGCAGAAGCATGAGAATGCCTCAAGCCCTTTGATGAATTGATGATTATATGATTTTCAGGCTGGGGGAAATGTTTTTTTTTTGCTAAAACACATGGGACACATCAATTCAACCCATAACTTTCCACCCCCAACCACGGTCATTACCACAGTCACGACACCAACTTTGACCACTAACCCCAACGGGTGCATCACGATATTTCTATTCTATTGTTTACGAACTAATCTTCCTTCCAAGGTAAGGAAAATTGTAATAAAGCCGTTTCACGTACCGTATCTTCCCAAGCAGATTGAAAAAGATTTGATCTGATGTCCAATATTTGTGTAGAAGGTATTTTTGGGTCCTGCTCTGTACACAAATTGTAACACACTGTGAATCTGAAGACAATGGGGTCGGCGTGGGTTACAATTCTGGCGGCAAACAGGCAAAGAGTTTCTACCAATAATAAAATTCATAAAATTGATTGAGACAAGTATCAATATGAAAACAATTAAATAATTGTAGCTTTATATGACATTTTCTTGTTCTCAGATAATATTAAAAGATAAATGTAATTTATGAGGTAAAATAAGTATAGATCACCTTCTGCGTGAATGCATATAAACGTCACATTTTGTGTATGTAGGTCATACACTTCAAATAAAACTAAGTGAATTTTCACTGAAATTATATAAATTGTTCACTGCTCGTAGACATGAGAGGTTCATAACAATCACTTCGAGTTTAACACTTGGTCCATGAGGCTATAATGAGGCTGGTTTGAGTTACCACTTTTGTTTACTGCACTGTCGACTTTGAAGTTGTTGTAGTATGGAAGTTCGTTTCTTTGAGAGGAGAACGAATACAACGGAAGTAGATGAGTCGTACAGGTGTGTGATCGTGATACCAGGTCCTCCGGGTGTTGCTCCCGTTGCTTCCTCCATGGCCAGTGGCGGAGCATTGTGATGTCCCCTGAGGTCATCGAGTAGTTGACAATCTATAAAAATGGAAATGAAAAGCAGTTAAAAGTTGCTAAGGAAAGATAGTAAAATAAATGTGAAGATTATAAGCATAAGAATTCATTAGTAATTTGAAGGTTAATTGCTATTGATCTCTAATAATGGTATTCAAATAGCATTTATAATCAAATATAATAACAATGTGTTATACAAATAGAAAATTAAAATTAAAAAAGTAGAGATAATAGTTGAAAATATATTTGTTTAAACATGGGTAATATTGCCAGTTTAAAACATAGAACAAAATATAAAGGGTTATTTCCTCTTTTTGTAATGAAAGATAAGAAAATGGATAATAGTGATACATAAGAATTCTATTTAAGAGGAATAATCAGACATATAATGATAATTATGTCTCTTAGTAAATTAAATATATATATAATGTGTATAAGAATTACATAAAATGTGCATTGAAATGCAAAAAAAAAAAATATCTCATAAAAAATTGTTTAATCATAATTATTTTGAAAAAGTGAAAAGTCCAATTTAATTAAGATGAATAGTGGAAAAGGACAATATCATACTAGTACTAAATAGGGGTAATGAACTAATATATATATATTATTTATAATTGAAACGAAAATATTGCTTTATGAAAAGTTAAGCTAATACAAGTAAGATGAAATTATAAGGGTACATTAACATTATTATTAAGAGAGAAAAAAAAAATCTTTTTTTTTTGTAAAAGAAGTGGACTTATCTTGTAACGAAGCGGTGAAGTGATGACTTAATCCCAGCATTCTGGGGGCGATGTCGGTTGGAATCGGTAAGGGTGGACCGATTCATTGAATTGTATTTCAAATTTCGTGGTGGCTGCATCGATAATATCCCTGACTCGGATGAACTCGTCTAGTAGGTAGAATGTGTGGCTAGTGGGTAGATCCACGGTGTCTTCGAATCCTTCGTCTTCCTGATCTTCTTCTTCTTCCTTTTCCTCGGCTAGGTCGAGTTGTGTTTTAATGACTTGTAATAATTTTTCCATATTTAGGATATAGTTTCTGGCACTTGTTTTAATTTGTTGATAATATTGTAGATATCTTTCCAGGTTGAGTTCACCACTTATATCGAGGAAGTTCTCCATTGCGAATAACTTGTTATGAAGTTGATTAAAGACTGGACGCCAACTTAAGGAAGAGGAGTACTTTTATAGACATGGGAGGGTTGTTTTTCCTTAACTATACTGACTTAGGCAAGGGGAGGAGGGGTAAAAGCGTGAGTAATCATGTTGTTGGAATATTTATCTGGTTTGGAGTTATATTTAAAGTGGAGCTGATGTTAATGATTGGTCATCGGGTTGTTGTTGAATTAGGTTTTTACATGGGCATAATTTTCTTGTCACGGTGTGACGAAAGATGATTAGGAGTATAATTATTGGAAGTAAAATAATTGAATAAGAAATATGTATGGTAGGTGTATAGGTATTAGGTATCATACCAAGTTGGTAGAAGTTGGGTATTGTATAATGTATGTATAGTTAATATATCTAAGTAAAGATAGGGTGAGAAAAGTTTATGAGAATATAATAATTAAGAAAGATTACAAAATTATAGAAAATCTTTTAATTTAATTCAATTTATTATCCATTAGATTTATCTCTTGATCGACTATTTCCTACGACGTTTGGGTGGGAACTGATCTATGCTCTTGGATCTGACAGGTAAGAATCTTCGTGAGCGGTGTAGAATATCACGTAATTGATATGGAGTACGTTGGGAACGGGATGTTGAAGGAGTGGTGGTATCGAGAAGTGGGTCAGGTTGACGACTTGTAGTAGGGGGTGGCATAGTGGTGATAAATGGTACAGGTGCCACTAAGGGTGTCGTTGGTGTTACGATTGTTGGTGTTTGAAGAGTGGGTATTGGAAGTATTCGCATATATGGTTGTTGACGTTGTGGTGTGAGGGGGGAGAATGGTGGTGGGGAGGGAGAGATATTTGGTGTGTTTGGCGGAGATGTGTGAGGTGTCGTAGGGGGTGGGGATGGTGGGGTAGTACTAATAGGGGTTTCGGTTATTTGTTGATCGGTTGAAGTGGTAGGTAAAGATGACGATGTGAAACGAGGTGGCGTTCTAGGGTTTTCGGGAGGGAAGTAATCATCCCTAGGGTCGAACGTATCTTCAGGTGGAGGTGCCGTAACTGGTAACTGATGTGGATCGTCGACATCTTCTTGGGTAGCGATATCCTCAATAAGTGTGAAGTCGTCGTTGAATAAGTCTGGGTGGAAGGTGTGGAATATCTTGAGTCGATTAACGTTGACCTTTTGTATCTTCCCTGAGTAGACGTGACGTATAACTGCTGTGACTGGTGTGGGTATTTCCGTGATACGGTAGGGTCCATCCCAATATTTTGCATGTTTTCTCGTGATTTCTTTAGGGACTACCGGGGTAAATAAGAACACGAGATCTCCCAATTTTAATGTGACTGGTTTGGTATTGCGATTATAATACTTTTCTTGACGTTCAGCACTTTTCTTAATATTCTGACTTACAATTTCATGTGCTTTAGTGAGCCGTTCATGAAGTTCGGTAGGGTAATGTTGTGTAGCTTCGTCTAGTAGGCGGGACGGTTGGATGATGTCGTCAAACGGAAGGTCTATATCTCGGCCGTAAAGAAGGTAGAAGGGAGAATATCCTGTACTCGTAGAGATCGTGCTGCGCATCGCTAGTAGAACGAATGGTACCATTTCATCCCAATCATTATTTTCGACAAAATGTGACATGATATTATTAATGACAGCATGTGTTCTTTCTTGAGCGCCGTTGCATTTTGGATTGTACGCTAAGGTAGAGAGATGTTTAATACGTAATAGTCTGCAAACTTCGTTAAACATTTTACTCGTAAACTAAGCTCCCATATCAGTTAGTAGTGTTTCGGGTGTACCAAATTTAGTTAGTACTTCGTCCACGAAAGCTTTTGCTACCGATTGATACGTTTGATTATGCATTGGTACAATGATAGGGTATTTTGAGAAGTGATCGACGAACGTGCATAAGTATCGATTATTCTTCTTAGTAGGTTTTAATGGGCCTACAATGTCACATGAAATTCTTGACCAACATTTATTGACAGGTTGAAAACGTTGTAACGGTGCATCATGGGGAGAAGGTGGTTGCTTTCTTTGTTGACAGGAGAAACAGTTTTGACGAAACACTTTAACGTCATTATACATTCCCTGCCAATAGAAGCGTGAGGTAATTAGTTTGGTTGTACGTTGGACTCCTCCATGACCACTTAGATGATGAAAGACGTTCAATATCCGGCGTTGCATGGGTAATGGGATGACTAATCGGTCATCATGCTCGTTGGCTGTGCGGACTTTGTATAACATTTGTTCATTATCTAGGAAATATTTGGAATCTGTATTGTTTTGAAGTAATGCGTCAATGATGGGTCGTAATATGATATCGTCTCGCTGTAATTGTTTGATAAGTCCTCGATCAAATATAGGTTCAAACTGTAAGGTAGCGTCATCATTAACTAGGTTGACGGTAATGCGTGATAAGGCGTCGACATGGGAAATAGATTTGCCTGGGCGATGGGAAATATCGAAGTCGTATTCGGCGAGAGTAAGCGCCCATCTCGTTTGTCGACACGTTGGCTTCGGTAGAGACATAAGCCATTTCAAACTTGCATGATCAGTAATGATGTGGAAGCGTCGTCCATAGAGATACGAATTAAAGAATTTGACACCAAAAATAACAGCAAGTAATTCCCTTTCCGTCGTACTATATCTAGATTCACAATCTTTGAGTTGGCGCGAAGCGTAACCAATGACTTTATCATGGCCATCAATTTTCTGAGATAATATTGCTCCTGCGGCCTGTTGACTGCAATCCGTGTTAAGGGTAAATTCTTTGGTGAAATCCGGGTAGATAAGGACTGGATCATGACAATGCATTACGTAATGTGTCGAAAGCTTCTGTGTGACGCTCGGTCCAAATGAATGGAACATCTTTACGCGTGAGTTCAGTCAGAGGTTTCGCAATATGACTATAGTCGGGAACATAGCGTCTGTAGTAGGAAGATAAGCCAAGGAAGGAGCGGATTGTCTTTAGGTTAGTTGGTTGAGGGTAATTGGTGATTGCCTCCACTGTGCGCGGGTTAGTCTTGACTCCCTCGCTGGTAATAAGATGACCTAAATATTCGACTTCGCTGTGTAAAAAGTGGCATTTATCGGGACGCATTTTTAAATCTGCAGATTGTAATCTATCGAAGACTGCAGTTAACTTTTGAAGATGTTCATCGACTGTTTTACTCCATATTATTAAATCATCAAGATAAATCAATACCGAGGTGCCGGTTAGACCACTGAGTACCGAGTTCATTAGACGAGACCAGTAAGCAGGTGCATTGGCTAATCCAAATGGCATTCTTTTATACGCCCACAATCCCTTCGGCGTACAGAACGCAGTTTTATCGACGCTATCCGGTGCAATTGCTATATGGTGATAGCTGCTGTGGAGATCAAGCGTAGTGAAAAACTTTGATTCATTGCCTAGAGTGTCGAGTGTTTCAAGTATATTTGGCAAAGGATATGCATCTTTGACAGTTACCGCATTTAACATTCGGTAATCTATAGCCATACGATATTCCTGTTTTCCTGTAACATTTTTCTTAGGTACTAACAGAATAGGTGCCGCCCACGGCGAGTGAGATGGTTCTATTATACATTTAGTTCATCGACTGTTTTACTCCATATTATTAAATCGTCAAGATAAATCAATTCCGAGGTGCCGGTTAGACCACTGAGTACCGAGTTCATTAGACGAGACCAGGAAGCAGGTGCATTGGCTAATCCAAATGGCATTCTTTTATACGCCCACAATCCCTTCGGCGTACAGAACGCAGTTTTATCGACGCTATCCGGTGCAATTGCTATATGGTGATAGCTGCTGTGGAGATCAAGCGTAGTGAAAAACTTTGATTCATTGCCTAGAGTGTCGAGTGTTTCAAGTATATTTGGCAAAGGATATGCATCTTTGACAGTTACCGCATTTAACATTCGGTAATCTATAGCCATACGATATTCCTGTTTTCCTGTAACATTTTTCTTAGGTACTAACAGAATAGGTGCCGCCCACGGCGAGTGAGATGGTTCTATTATACATTTAGTTCATCGACTGTTTTACTCCATATTATTAAATCGTCAAGATAAATCAATACCGAGGTGCCGGTTAGACCACTGAGTACCGAGTTCATTAGACGAGACCAGGAAGCAGGTGCATTGGCTAATCCAAATGGCATTCTTTTATACGCCCACAATCCCTTCGGCGTACAGAACGCAGTTTTATCGACGCTATCCGGTGCAATTGCTATATGGTGATAGCTGCTGTGGAGATCAAGCGTAGTGAAAAACTTTGATTCATTGCCTAGAGTGTCGAGTGTTTCAAGTATATTTGGCAAAGGATATGCATCTTTGACAGTTACCGCATTTAACATTCGGTAATCTATAGCCATACGATATTCCTGTTTTCCTGTAACATTTTTCTTAGGTACTAACAGAATAGGTGCCGCCCACACGAGTGAGATGGTTCTATTATACCTTTAGCACACTGGTCTGTTATCATATCATCAACTAATTGGCGTTGAGCCTGTGGAATGCGATAAGGCTGACGTTTGATCGGTCTAGCATTTCCGGTATCAATGTGATGTTCGATAGTTGGATGTTTACCGAGTTTGTCTCCGTCCAAAAAGAAGAGAGATGAATATTTTGCTATCACTTGGGAAACCTTATTTCTATCTTCGAGATCGAGATGGTCCAAGGTACAAGTCTGTAGTAGTAATTCCAATCTTTTCTTTTCATCAATGGGTTGTTGTTGTGGAACACCTGATTGAGTTGTCTGGTTGAGAAGCACGTGTCGTTGCTGATCTTGATAAGGAATGTTCTCGTCTGGAAGTTTGACAGGTGGTTGTATGTCATGTGATGCAATTGTCTCGACGTAACCTACTGTTGTATTTGCAACGATTTCGAGTGGTTTATCAGATATATTCATGAGGCGTACGGGAAAAGTTTGAGTTTTCTTTTCTAGTGATAACACTCGTGCGCTAATTAATCCATGGATATAAATTTCCTCGGGTTCAAACAAGATTACTTTGTCGGGGTGTACATTGCTATGGTTATACAATAGCTTCTTTTGTTTTCCTTCACAAATAATTTCACTTCTTGGGGGAACGATTGTCTTCCGTATTATGCGTACAGCACTACGAGTAGGTAGGATTGGTTGTCTATCATCCAGGAGTAGAGATGTTTTTGCTGGAACAGATGATATACGAATGTTATCGTTAATGCAAAGGTCAGGCTTTGTTAGATCCATTTCTTCTTGACATGTAGAGGAAGCTAGCTTTGCTTCTCTATCGTATCTCAAACGTTTGACACGCAACAGTTTTATTTGTTACTTGTTTACATTTGCTTCCCTCTTGATAGCTTTGTGAAGCTGTCTGATAGGTATTGACAGAGTCATGACTCTCTGTTTTACTATCTGTTAGTCCCATTGTTGCTATAATTTGCGACATTTGTTGTATCATTGTTTTGATTTTATCCTCTTCGGGATGTGAAGTCCAATTAACCTGGGTACACGTGTTCTTCCGCATCGGTTCTCTGCGTCTCGTTAGGTGTGGATGTTTACCTGGTAGGGTGTAAACGGTGATGTGAATATTCGTGTCGTTAAACACCTGTTTTAGGACTTGTTTTACGTCTTCCCATTCTAAGCCGTCTAATCCGCATCCGATACGAGGTAGGGCGAGATTAGCTACTCCATGTTTGATGCAATGTTTTTTCATTTGATTCAGAGATTTTCTTAGGTCTGCTAGTGTTGGTTTCAAGTCGGAGAACTGTTTCGTCACGAGATAATACACAAATCTATTGTTGTCTCGTAATATGGCTACTTCTCCTGTTCTTTTCCTCAGACGTTTGAGTTTGTTCACCCGTTGAAAAGTTTGAAGGAATTGTACAGCTATACCGGCGCTCATTCGGAGATCTTCTGCTACGCAGTGAGCGAGTGACGTATTGGCGTCGGCAGTAAATAGGTCACCTTCGACTTCCGTTAGGATGAAGTTCCCAGCTGTGTGTGTCGGAGGCGTAATAACGGTGATTTGCCTTAATTCTGGATTGACTTTTCGGTAATTGTTTGGTTGACCATAGGCGATGGTGTTGTTGCCTTCTATGATGCAACATGATTTAGTGTCAATAATCAAGTTGTGTTTTGTACAGAAGTCCCAGCCTAGAAGTCCGCCGCCTCCCATTTGTAAGTTGTCAGTACTCACCATAAACAATTGGTTATACGTTTTATTGCCTAACTGCAGGCATACCATTGCTTCTCCTACAATGGGCAGTTTGGTGCCTGTAACGCCAATGATGGATCGTGATATGTACGAAATGGGTATTTTAGCACTGGTGAGAATTGACTCATGAATAATGGAGACGTCAGCACCCGTGTCAATGACACAAGTGTAGGGCACCGTTGCGTTTGGCGACGATGGGTGAAATACAGATATCGGCACCCATGGCTGTGACCTATTAACTGACCTAATCATTGTATTCTTTGTTGAGTGTACCCTCCATTCTTGCACTCGGTCTGGGGTTTCGTTTAGGCCGAGCTTTGTTGAAAACTCTGGTTTGTTGGGTTGGCTGCTGGTGGAGGTGCCGGGTGAGCCTGTTGATTAGGATCGTCTGACTGTTCTCGTCGTTGGCCTCTTCCGCGTCCTCTTCCACGTCCTCTTGCACGATTGTTGCTCGAACCTCCTTGATTTTGTTGGTCTCGATTGGGATTATGTGCCAACGGGCATACATTCGCGTAATGTCCTCTTCCGGTACACCGATAACAGATAATGTCCCATTCCGACCACTCAGGGTCTGCTTCCATCGTGTTGGGTGTAAACAGGTTATTCACTTGTCGAGGAATATGGCTGGGAGGATAAACAAGTTGTTGTTGGGGATATTGTTGGACGAGTTGATATTGGGGATAGTGTTGAACAGGTTGTTGTGGTGGAGATTGTTGGACGAGTTGATATTGGGGATATTGTTGAACAAGTTGTTGTTGGGGGTATTGTTGGACAGGTTGTTGTTGGGGGTATTGTTGGACAAGTTGTTGTTGGGGGTATTGTTGGACAGGTTGTTGTTGGGGGTATTGTTGGACAAGTTGTTGTTGGGGGTATTGTTGGACAGGTTGTTGTTGGGGATATTGTTGAACAAGTTGTTGTTGGGAGTATTGTTGGACAGGTTGTTGTTGGGGGTATTGTTGGACAAGTTGTTGTTGGGGGTATTGTTGGACAAGTTGTTGTTGGGGGTATTGTTGGACAGGTTGTTGTTGGGGGTATTGTTGGACAAGTTGTTGTTGGGGGTATTGTTGGACAAGTTGTTGTTGGGGGTATTGTTGGACAAGTTGTTGTTGGGGGTATTGTTGGACAAGTTGTTGTTGGGGGTATTGTTGGACGAGTTGATATTGGGGATATTGTTGAACAAGTTGTTGTTGGGGGTATTGTTGGACAGGTTGTTGTTGGGGGTATTGTTGGACAAGTTGTTGTTGGGGGTATTGTTGGACAAGTTGTTGTGGCGGGGCTGCAGGTGTAGCGAATAGGTCTCGTTCGTGTGTTGCGACTTCGTCGAGCATTCGTACACGTGTTTTTTGCGCGTTTTTTGCCTCGTACTTTTGAGCTAGTAGAAGTGCTTTCTCGATGTTCTCGGGTTGCATCATGTCTATCTGTACGGCTCCGGCATCTTCGCGTAATCCTTGAATGAAGGTGTTGACAAGGGATTCTTGAATTATTTTATGTAGTCCTAGTCGGGTTTCTAACGGTGCTTTCGGGTCAACGACATTCACTGCTGCGAGTCGTAATCGAACGAGGTATTCCCTGACAGTTTCTCCTGGCCTCTGTTTAGTTTCATAGTAAGTCTGGAGAGGATTTGTTGTGGGATGTACATCAGAGAACCAATCAACAAATGTTGTAGTGAGTAAATCCCAGGGCGCTTCATTTAGGTCGGGTCGTCCTCTTAAGAAATCTGCAGCGGCCCCCGAAAGGCGTCTTTTGAAAACTTCCTGTGATTGTTTCTGGGTCCAGTTGCCCAGGAGTGCAGCCGATTTTAATGCTTCTATGTAATCTGTAATCAGTAGTCCTCCTTTTTCTCCAGAAAAATATGGTACTAGCATCAGTAGTCCGCCGACGTTACTGCGCGCTACGGTGTCGCGTTCCACTTGATCGGTATTTGTGTTCGCGTTTGTATTGGTGGTATGGGCGGTACTAGTTGTTGCCATGATTACGTATGTAGATATCGAGACGAACTTTTGACGTATTCCAACGAATTTAACACTTGTTAATATTTAAACTTCTCCGCACTTATTTATTTGTGAAAAACACTGTTATGAACCGTGAATGGTGAATGAAACAAATAAATAAGCAAATCGGCACCGCTTGTCACCAATGTGATGGAGTTGAGATTGATTGATGGAAATTGATTATTATTATGTTACTGTCATAAAAGGAAAATTAATCAATGATAGTTCAATCAAAGAAAATGTTCACAATAATAGCGTTGCTGTCACCAATGTCTTCATAGACATAATTAGAAGGGAGCGGTCGGGATTCGAAGGAAAAAAACATGGGAACGCCCAGAGCTTAGGCTGGGGGTTTAATTATTAACAGTGAAGAGAGTATAGGAATATTAAATTCGTATAGAATAGGTTTATTGAAGCTTACCAGAAATATAGGGTTAATCCATGTAATTACGAAGTTGTCTCAATCGGTTTACTTAATTCACAATATAATTGATAGAACAAAATGTTGATAGACAATAAAATGTTAATATGAATTGATACTGGAAAATCTCTATGAAGATAATTTAAGAGATGTGGACATGATCGATCTATAAACTGCACTGACGAAAAATGGTCGATTATTCTAGTTTTGTTAAAAATGAAAATATTCATACATTTATGAAATGGATAATAGTTATTGTAAATGAAATCAGGGGTGAGTCTTGTGACTGTGATGATTCAAGTTATACAAAACGAGGGGTATGCCCGAAGAACAATAACATGTTGTGGCTATTAATTACAGTATTCTTGGTAAGAATGATTAGTTATTTGTTCTGAATAGATAATGAGTTAAATACAGAACTACTCTACATCTCAATGCTATATTGAAATGGTCAGCCTTGTGACTAATAATGTACAATCATATGTTATTCTGATAGAATACAGTCTTCTTGGTAAAAGTAATTAGATTATTGTTCTTGTAAACAGATAATAAGTTAAATACAGAACTGTGTGTCAATGCTAAAACTTATATTGAAATGGTTTCCCAATACTGTAGAAAATAGAATTCAATTGATTTACTTGATTAATTTAACATGAAAAACATGAAAATGGGCGCTTTATGACAATAACATATAATTGCTATTATTAATGAACATATAAAATGAATTAAAGTTAATTCAGTAGAAGTGAGTAAAAATATCATGAAAAGTTCTGTGGCTTCGTTCGACTATGCCATTTCCCATAGAATGATATGGAGTTATCTGTAACTGTTTTACATTTAATAGTTTTAGGGTTTCTTTGAAGATATTTGATAGAAAGTTGGTACCATTGTCAGATATTACTATTTTTGCTGTATCCCAGATCAAAAAGCTACAACAATAGCTAAAGCATTTGTTCACCATGTAATAATAAATATGGGAACACCAAAAATAGTAATATCTGACAATGGTACCAACTTTCTATCAAATATCTTCAAAGAAACCCTAAAACTATTAAATGTAAAACAGTTACAGATAACTCCATATCATTCTATGGGAAATGGCATAGTCGAACGAAGCCACAGAACTTTTCATGATATATTATCACATTATGTTCAAAAGGATCCTTTCGAATGGGATGAATATGTTCCATTTGGGGTCATTCCAGGAGCAATCACCCAATTTTCAGAAAATTGGTTACTCATGGAATCTAGATTTCTAAAATATTTTGTATGCTCATTGACACTTATGTCCTGAGCTCAAAAACACTTTTCTTAAAAATTTTGTGCGTACCGTTTCCAAAATATGGGGCGTCAAAGTTTGGCTCCGAGCCCAAATTTAGCTTCGTCAAGCATCTGCGGTAAATGCTGGTATTTCTATACCGTTCGAGATATCGAAGTTGAGTAAACTGCAAATAATTCAGGATGCTCCAATCTGTCTGTTGTATTCTTCTGTTTAATCATCCTTGTCAATTTCTCATCTCTGTGGGAGGTCAAATGTCAAGGTCAATAATTGCTTTTTTGGCAATTTTGAGGCCAATTTTCACCAAGAAGGGATCAAAAAAACAAAAAAGTAAAATGACTGCCATGAACTAGACCCAGGTGTTAACAATAATCAATGATTACTTTCATGTTTTTTTGTCTCCTTCATGCTGAAAAAAAATCATGAAAATTGGAAAAAGTCAAATTTGGTCATTTTTGACCCCACTTTACATCCAGAGGGGGACCAGGTAAAAATCTGAAAGTACCCAATTTATAGCAAGTAATATCTGATCTTCAAATGCTGAAAGTTTCTCTTTGTTTTTTCCATTGGTATAGAAAATAAAAAATGTCGAAGTAATTGCAATTCACCAACATTTTTTAGTATACGGCCACTGGCCCATATCAATTAACATCTGCGTCATTCATTATTCCACATTATTACATTCCCACATTATTTGCACAATGTAATTGCTCAATAACATACCTGGTTGTTATTGTTTCCTACTCAATAAATGATCGATTTCCATCCTGGTTTCTTCGTTAATGTTATATGTACGGCTTGTTGCTGTGGTGAATTGTAATGGTGAAAGAACATGCAGGATATCGATAAGCTTTACCCACACAATGTCATCTTTTGAAAGAATGTAGGAAGATGAAGACATATTATGGTTGAAGAAATGAATCTTGTAGTCTAGGTTCACCACCGACTCTTCCAGTACAATTCCCACGTACCATTTTTCATCGTACACACACGCTACGTAGTCCTTTATTTTTATACGTAGCACTTCTCCTGTTCGTGATTTCACTTTAGAAATCAATACCTCTCGGAAGTCAGGTGAACTTGATGTTCTAGAGATTTTGATAGAGTTAACATTTAACGGTATGAAACAGTGATTCTCTCTCGTGTTGACAATTGTACACGCATTTTCGTAACGTGTAGTAAGTGAGTGTTCCTCTTTTTCTATTTCATCAGCTGATACGTAGAAGAAGGAGACACCAGTGATTGCATCGACACAGAAGTCGTACATGTCTTTTGGTGTTATAATATGTCTCGTATAAATCCTTTGCAAGCTTGCTTTTGTGACGGTCCGTTTCACTGTTCCACCAATTCCATCACACGGACCCTTGCCGTGCGATGTGGCAAAGAAATGCCATTCAGCATGTAAGTCAAAATCTTGGAAATGGTGACATAGATTGGTGAAGTTTTTCCTGTTCTTATACTGACTGGCTGCACCATCAGAAAAATAGTAAATTTTTTTAACTTGTGGGGCGATGGATTTAAGATCATTAATAATCACTTTTTGAAATGCATAAACAACGGTTGTAGAATGCTGCAGATGATCACTAATGACACAGTAACTTTTTGTAATCAATTCTCCACCATCATCTTTAAAATATACCACAAACGGATGCAGAGTAGCTTGCGCATTTACCCAGTGATACGACTGAATTTCATCTTGGATAACGAATGTGAAATTCTCAGAGAAATCTCCACTGATTATGCATTCGCTGTCCGATAATGTGGATTTTTTATCTTTCAAGAACTGTGACTGTGCGGACGCAATAAAATGGTGTTTCTTAAGAGTGACCAATTTTTCAATAAGAGTATCAACAAACTTGCTGTAGGTTTCTACTATATTCAACAAATTGCAACGGTCTACGGTAACCCATTGTTTGTACTGAATTTCCTCTTCCAACTCTTCTTCATCTCGGAGAGAAAGCAAATGCGCACGAACGACTTCTTGTCCTGGACAATCCGAACAACCATACAGCATACACTTTTCGTTGGTCGGATCGCATACCATCATGTTCAATAGGTCTCTGTACTGTACCTTTGAAGTCGCGGCGTTTATCATCAGTTTTACGTTGTGGTGTATGGAGCACACGCAAACTGTATGAGTTCCTTTGGGTCCGGCAAGTACGCACCACTTCGGCCGTAACTCAGCAAATTTGGAGAAACTTACTTTCACTTCAGGGTAGGCAATTCGAAATTGAGCATGCAGTTCTTTGAGGTTCAACAATACCAAGTGCTTCTGCATCTGCACTTTATTCCCTTCTTTATTACGAACCGAGACACAATCTTTTTTTCCAGGGCAAGTTCTACTTGCGTCTTCACTTTCATAAAATTTAATTACAGTCTCTTCTGTCTCTCGACTAATTGCATGTCCAGATCGATTCTTTGCAACATTAGGCAGAATACCCTGGGCTGAAACTAGTCTACGTTGTAATTTCACCAAATAATCGCTGCAATTGAACTCTGTACAAATTTTCTGTTTGGACCAAGATTTTGGAACTAAACTCAGAATTTTCACTTTTTCGTCACAAGTTGTTGCAGTTTTCATACGAATTTTCAACTTTTCCATTAAAATGTTTAGTTCATCGACGTTGTTCTCTGTCTCTTCGTCGTCTGGTATGTCGAACGGATAAGTATTGTTCAGCTTATCAATGACGATTTTTGAAATTGTTTCTAGTTTTTTTTTAACGCTTGAACCACGTTTGGACACTGGCAACTTGCTTATTTTGAATGGCGAGACTTCCAATGCAGAGCACACGTCATTGATTGTTGAAATAGAAGCAACATTTTCATTTGGAAGGAATGTATCGTCTTCATCGGAAACGGCGTTGTTATCAACTAAGTTATTTTCGTCATCTTCCCCGAAGACGTAAACACGTGCACTTTTCTTCCTGCCTTCGGAGATGGAAGAGTAGCACGGGGTACACAAAGACTTGCCTGGTGTAAGCTGAACGGTCGTAACTCGTAACATTACTGTCAGCAAAATTCAGCGATATTTCACGTAGTGATTTAGTAATGAACTTTTTGTGTTTACGGAAAGGGTCACTACAGCGTGAACCATTTAAATGATGGTATTTATCCAAGAATTTTTTCTCATGATAATGGCACACAGTGTTGCATATACCACCAAATCTTAAATGAATCAACCTCTGATTTATTTTGTCAAAATCAGCAAAATTCTTCAAACCACAAACCTTGCCATAAGAAGTGTTAGCACAATTATCACTAAGTTCTAAACCAATTGAACACTGCATTTCATTCGACATCTTTATGACTGACTTGTGTGAGCACTGAGAACCAACTGAGTAACATATCTAGAATTGATCCATGCAAGAACAAAGCTCAGCAAGTTTCAACAAGTTTTGACAATACTGATTATTGATCAACTAATTCTAAATAAACTAATACAATTCTTGGAAATTATCAATATTTGTGACAGGTGCATATTTCTGCATGGCTTTTAACTAGAAAAAATGTGATCAACCTAAAACATACTGGGAATTTATTGCATTTTGTATAGGTACCGTAGCTACTATTGCTAGGAATAATACTAAGAAAGCTGTTCAATTCCCAAATATGGTGGTTTTGACAAGTATTGGACAATTTTCAATTTCTATACCAATGGGAAAAACAAAGAGAAGCTTTCAGCATTCGAAGATCAGATATTACTTGTTATAAATTGGGTACTTTCAGATTTTTACCTGGTCCCCCTCTGGGTGTAAAGTGGGGTCAAAAATGACCAAATTTGACTTTTTCCAATTTTCATGATTTTTTTTCAGCATGAAGGAGACAAAAAAACATGAAAGTAATCATTGATTATTGTTAACACCTGGGTCTAGTTCATGGCAGTCATTTTACTTTTTTGTTTTTTTGATTCCTTCTTGGTGAAAATTGGCCTCAAAATTGCCAAAAAAGCAATTATTGACCTTGACATTTGACCTACCACAGAGATGAGAAATTGACAAGGATGATTAAACAGAAGAATACAACAGACAGATTGAAGCATCCTGAATTATTTGCAATTTACTCAACTTCGATATCTCGAACGGTATAGAAATACCAACATTTACCGCAGATGCTTGACGAAGCTAAATTTGGGCTCGTAGCCAAACTTTGACGCCCCATATTTTGGAAACAATATAAAGAACAAATAATAAAGAACAATAACATGTTGTGGCTATTAATTACAGTATTCTTGGTAAGAATGATTAGTTATTTGTTCTGAATAGATAATGAGTTAAATACAGAACTACTCTACATCTCAATGCTATATTGAAATGGTCAGCCTTGTGACTAATAATGTACAATCATATGTTATTCTGATAGAATACAGTCTTCTTGGTAAAAGTAATTAGATTATTGTTCTTGTAAATAGATAATAAGTCAAATACAGAACTGTGTGTCAATGCTAAAACTTATATTGAAATGGTTTCCCAATACTGTAGAAAATAGAATTCAATTGATTAACTTGATTAATTTAACATGAAAAACATGAAAATGGGCGCTTTATGACACTTGCGTGAACACCAAACTGACTAGCAACAACTCTATACTCTGCGCATGATGCCAGTTTGTACACAGTTATGGCAACCTTTTTTCTCACATCTATTGGTACTTGGACCGAGGTCGTGTTAGGCGCCAAGCGCTCATGCAACAATTGGCACAGATGTTCGAATGAATCCCTTCTCATCCGAAAATTTCCAGTCCAATCAGAATCAGTGAAATGAAGTTCCACCACATGCTCCCACCAGTGGGTACTACGAATCTTGTTTGGCATTCGGTTTCTCAGTGGTCGAAGTATCTTGGGCATTAGCAGATTTCTCGTAACTTCAGCTTGTTGTCTTAAATACACATCGTAATTTAGTTGCATTCTTCTGATACGGTGCCTAAATGCTCTTCTTCGTTGCACCACCAACAGTTCCCTATTATTTATTTCATTGAGGCACATAAACATTATGGTTTGTAAGTATGTAGCCAATACTTCAAGTACCTCATTGTCCATACTTATATAAATATAATATAGAATAGAATAGGATGTATTTATTTTATAATGTACAGAATACAATTTAAAAAAGGCGAGGATTCGGTCTGGTGACCGTTCTTCCACCTAACCATATGTGAACACAAACATAACACGAAAGGAATAAAATATAGCTTGATAAATACAATAAACAGAATAAAACTTGAAGTAGAAAATGTCTGTTAGTCTAGTTTGACAAACATTGTGTAGAAGAACTCCCATATTTTTCATGACTATAATATGAATACATGGGAACAATACATACTATTTCAACCACTTACATAATAATGGTAGAATATTTAATGTTCCTAGGTAATTTATCTAATAGGAACTATAATTAGGAGGTAGAGTAGTGATGATATCAGTCTCTTATTGGTTGGAATTTTTATACATTTACGACGTTTCGCAAGTAATATGGTCATTGCGCAGTCTACACAGGAGGCAATAACAATGCCAAGAGAATGACATGGGATTAATGTTTAACTGGTGCATCTATTAATTATGAAAACAAACATAAGAGAGAACATGATGAAATTGAAAAAAGTCCATTGCACAGATATTGGGTGCTTATATTTGGGTTTGACAATAATTCTTTCCTCTTGATCCAGCAGAAGAAACTTTTTATAATCCCTTTTGAATGAACTCAGTGATTTGGTGGATTTGAGTTTGCTGGGTAAGTTATTCCATATTCGGGGTCCAACGATTGAAAAAGATGAGGTTGTGGTTGAATCATGGTGGTTGTATACCAGGTTATTTTCTTGACGAGTATTGTATCGATGAAGGTTTTTAGTAAGTGATATCTCATTATAAAGGTGACAAGGTGATTTGGTGTGCAATAACTTGTGTATAAAAATTGCCATGTGAAAAGTACGTCGATTTGCCATGTTGAGCCAATTTAGCTTGATAAGGTGTGGGGAGATTTGGTCTACAATTGATAAATTGAGAATGAACCTTACACACGCATTTTGAACTTTTTGTAATTTATTCTCCAAATCTTTATTCAAGCCCGTATAGGCACAGTCGCAATAATCGAGGAGGGAGAGGACGAGGGATTCACATAGAAGAATCTTGGTTTGCATAGGAAGGAAGCGTTTGAAATGATATAAATATTTGATAGTGGAGAAACCTTTAGCACATTGTTTAATTACATGAGTTTCCCAGGAGTGATCGGAGTTGAACCAAACACCCAAGTTCTTCACTGTATTTACTTCTTGGATTTCAGTCTTATTTATCAGTATTTTACTATACGAGTCACGTAATCTAGTAATATTATCTAATCTTCCCATAGGTAGAAAAACCGATTTTTGGGGATTGAGGTTAAGCCCTTGTTTGCGTGAAAAGTTGGCAATACTATTTAGATCCGCGTTCAAGTTTGATATCGTGGTATTTACATTCCCGACTGTTGGGCACTGAATCAATAATTGTATGTCATCAGCATACTGATTCAATTTACAGTGTTTGATTAAGCTAGGGATATCATGCATGTATAAGTTAAAGAGCAAAGGTCCTAGAAACGAACCTTGGGGAACTCCACTTTTTATGATGAGCGCAGTGGAGGTAATTGTATCATTTCCGATGCGCAATTGCACTAATTGCGTTCTATCTGATAAATAACTAGTAATCAGTTTCAGTGTCAGGTCCGAGAAACCAATCACTTTCAACTTTGCTAGAAGAAGCTGGTGATTTACGCAGTCAAACGCTTTGGAGTAATCGAGAAAAACTAATATGGATACTCCTTTTTTAGAGAAAGTATTTTTGATTGAATCAGTCATATCTATCAAGGATGTGGCTGTGCTGTGTCCTGCTCTAAAACCTGACTGTTCTGGTGGAATTATCGAGAGGGAGTTAGTGAAAGAAATTATTTGCTTATGCATGACTTTTTCTAATATTTTTGAGAAAGTGGCCAGAATACTTATTGGTCTGAGATCGTTCAGATCAGTAGGATTAGGGACTTTCGGTAAAGGTTTGATTAAGGCCGTTTTCCATATATCTGGAAATGAGGATGAAGTTATTGAAAAATTTATTATGTCGGTGATAGCACTAAGACAGTATGGCAACACAAGTTTTATGATGTCTATGTTGATGAGATCCGGACCTGTAGCTTTGCTACTAATGGAGTTTATAATGTCGAAGACCAGCTGTTCACTGACAGTTTCCAACTGGAAACGTTCATGTGATTTTTGGTTTTTAAGAAGTGTAATTTCATCCTGTACATGTGGCAAGAGTGAAACATCTGTTCCTACACTATTAAAATATTGGTTTATAGCATTAGGCTCATTGAATGACATTGGAAGTGAGGTTTTATTATTTTTTGATGCTACTATATTATTAGATTTTAAAAATTTCCACATATCTGAGCTTCTCATACCATGTAGCTCATTAAAGTGACGACGTTTTGCTGAGTTTATCTCCGATCCTACTCTATTTCTAATTTCTTTAAATAAGTCCCAGTCTTTTTTGTCTTTGGAATTTCTAGCTTTATTCCAGGCTTTATTTTTTAGCTTTAATGCTAATTAGTATTGCTTCATTCAACCAGGGTGTAGCAGGCTTGGAGAAGCGCTTTAGTTCAAGGGGAGCATGTTTGTTAATTAGGTCTACTATCATACAATTTAGGGAAATAACTTTATCATTAACGTTAGCGTGAGCTTCAACGGCTGATCTCCAGTCCAAGCTCTGAGCATCTATCGAAAGACTAGTATGATTAATCTTTTTCAAGTCACGGTAAGTATGGAATATTGGAGCTTCTTTAGGTATATTGATGTTGTAAGTAATGGTAATTATATTATGATCAGCAGTTCCTGGAGGAGGTAGTTGGTTTATATTGATACCTTCATGCGCAGATTTAACAATAATGAGATCAATTAGAGATTGGGATGTAGGCGTTATTCGAGTGGGAGAAGTTACTATTTGGACTAGATCTAGAGTGAGTAGCATGTTTTTTAATGTTTTAGTCGTGATCATGTCGGCACGAAGCATGTTTACATTCCAGTCACCTACACAAATGAAGTGTTTATATCTAGAACTGAGGTCAAATAAAATGTCACCAAAGTCAATGAGATTTTGGTTTTCATGGTTTGGGGGACGATACAGTGTAATTAATATCAGATTCATGTTTCCTATATTTACTTCAATAATTAAATGTTCAATGCCGATGACAGCGGGTATCGGAAGTGTTTTGGCTATTATATTTGACCTAATATATATTCCCACACCACCAGCGTTTCTACCTACTCTATCGTTTCTTAGGAGTGTGAACCCTGGAATGGTTAAAATAGGATGGTCGCCGACTTTCAACCAGGTTTCCGAAATGCACATTATGTCAAAATTCTTATCAATGATAACCTCTTTGAGTTCCTCCAAGTTTCCAATAAGTGATCTGATGTTGACATGGCCTATTTTAAGTTTACCAAGATTAGGAGGTTTAGTCTTACTTGAAGGATTCGAGTGGTTTGAATGTAACCTATTGTGATGAAGTTGATCGTTTCAAATTGATAAAAATTGAAGATCTCTGTGACGACTGTCAAAGTGAGATATAAATCAATGATAGTTCAAATAACGATAATGTTCACAATAATAGCGTAGCTGTCACCAATGTCTTTACTGACATAAATATTCAGAGCGGTCGGAATTCGAAGGGAAACAATGGGAACGCCCGGAACTTAGGCCGGGAGTTTAATTATTAACAAGGAAGAGGGAAGGAATATTAAACTGGTAAAAATAGGTTTATTGAAGCTTACCAGAAATGTAGTATAAATTCAGTAGTTCGGAATAATCTCAGTGTTGTTTATTAATTCACATTTAATAATAATGATAATAGAAATGGTACTTGGTAATAATGTGAAGTTGGTACTTTTGTAAAATAAGAGATGTTAACTGAATTAATATGTAGATCGTACTGTCTCAAAATGGTCGATGATTCTAGTTTTGTTGAAATGCAAAATAGTCATAGATTTATGAAATGAATAATAGTACTGTCAATAAAATCAAGGGTGAATCAGTTTATACAGAGCAAGGGAAATGTCCAAATACAATAACATGTTGTTGCTATGAGGCACAGACCGCACAGTATTCTTAATAAAAGTGATTAATTGTTTACTTTAAACAGATAATAAGTTAAATACAGAACTATGTAGAAATTCTATTCACGTAGGCTATATTGAAATGGTTCTTAATAATAATATTGAAAAGTATATTCTAATTGATTCACTAATTAATATAACATGTAAAAATGAAAATGATCGCTTTATGACATTATACCCCCCTACGAAAAATTGATATATATCCAAACGGATTTTTATCAATAATTATCGCAGCAGATATACATTTGTATAAATAAAACGATCATTTGGTAATTATGGAATAAACATTATCACACTAAATAGGAACTTATACTCTAATTAGTGTACATTGATTAGCAATGTTATGTTGATAATGTAGCAATTCAATAATGACAATGATTCATAAGAAGATAAATATACAGATCACATTATCACATTTTTGCGCTGTAGGTCATACACTTGAAAACAAACTTGACTGAAATTTCACTGAAATTTTATAATTTGTTCACTGCTCGTAGACATCAGAAGTTCATAACAATAACTTCGAGTTTAACACTTGGTTCATGAGGATATAATGAGGCTGGGTTGAGTTACCACTTTCGCTTACTGCATTGTCGACTTTGAAGTTGTTGTATAATATGGAATTTCGTTTCTTCGAGATGAGAACGAATTATACAACGGAAATTGATGAGTCGTACAGGTGGGTGATCGTGATACCAGGTCCTCCGGGTGTTGCTCCCGTTGTTTCCTCCATGGCCAGTGCCGAAGCATTGTGATGTCCTCTGAGATCTTTGAGTAGTTGACAATCTATAAAAATGGAAATACGTAAATAGCAGTTAAAAGTTGCTAAAGAAGGATAGTAAAATAAATGTGAGGATTATAAGCATTAGGATTCATCAGTTATTTGTAGGTGAATTTCTATTGATCACTAATAATGGTATTCAAATTACTTGTAATAAAATATTATTACAATGTGTTACACAAAATGTAAAATTGAAACCAATAAGGTAGAGATAATAGTCATAAAATATCCGTCTAAACATGGGTAATATTGCCAGTCTAGAAACGTGAGATAAGGTATGAAGAGACTTCTTCTTTTTATAATGAAAGAATGGTACATTAAGTCTTCGTATAAACGTGGGTAATATTGCCACTTCAGAAGTCTTCGTATAAACGTGGGTAATATTGCCAATTCAGAAACGTGAGATAAGGTATGAAGAGACTTCTTCTTTTTATAATGAAAGAATGGTACATTAAGTCTTCGTATAAACGTGGGTAATATTGCCACTTCAGAAGTCTTCGTATAAACGTGGGTAATATTGCCACTTCAGAAACGTGAGATAAGGTATGAAGAGACTTCTTCTTTTTATAATGAAAGAATGGTACATTAAGTCTTCGTATAAACGTGGGTAATATTGCCACTTCAGAAGTCTTCGTATAAACGTGGGTAATATTGCCACTTCAGAAACGTAAGATAATTGGTATAAAGAAAGAAATCAAAATGGATAATAGTGATACATAAGAATTGTATTTGAGAGGAACAGATCGGACATTCAAAGATAATTATGTCTCTTGAGGAAATATATGTAAGATATGAGTATAAGAATATAGCTAATATGTGCATTGAAATGCAAGACAAAAATACAAAAATATCTTATATGATATGTCTTAATCATAATTAATCGTAAAAATTGAATACCAGAACTGTTACGAGATGAACAGTATATATTTATGATATCCTGTCATTAATAATAGTGACAATTGATTAACATGTGAGACATTATATTCTGCGAGATAAAAGATAGTTTGTAGTGTAAATCGAATACACGACAATAACAATATTGATAAGAGGATTAAAGTATATTATTTTAATGAATTAGTATTTATGTATGTATATTCAAATATGTATACCTAATAGGTATTTTTTTGTATGATAATCGTAATAGTAGTATAAAGAAACAATTGATGATAATAATAAAGACGTATGTACGTATAGTTATTCAGAGTAGAAGAGAAAATAATTGAAACATTAATTAACTGTTCAGGTGGAACATTATAAATTATGTTTAGAAGTAAAAACTTAACTTGTGAATAGCTGAAACTGCGAAGTAGACTGGAAGTTGAAGTGATGGCTGGAAGTGATGACGTTGATGGAGATTCTGGAGAAGCTGGTAGATGTTATGTAGGCCTAATGATGAGACGTTGGAGATGATTTGGAGATGATGACCGAGTTTGTCGCCGTTTTCAAAACTAATTTCACTTCTTGGGGAAACAATTGTCTTCCGTATTGTGCAAACCGCAATGCGAGTAGGTAGGATGGGGTTGTCTGTCATCCAGGGGTAGATATGTTTTTGGCAAAACAGATGATATACGAATGTTATCGTTAATGCAAAGGTCAGGCTTTGTTAGATCCATTTCTTCTTGACATGTAGAGGAAGCTAGCTTTGCTTCTCTATCGTCGTGTCGAAATATACCTATCTCAAACGTTTGACTCGCAACAGTTTTATTTGTTACTTGTTCACATTTGTTTCCTTCTTGATAGCTTTGTGAAACCATCTGATAGGTATTGACAGAGTCGCGAATCTCTGTTTTACTACCAGTTAGTCCCATTGTTGCTATAATTTGCGACATTTGTTGTATCATTATTTTAATTTTCTCTTCCTCGGGGTGAGAAGTCCAATTAACTTGTGGATAGTAGAAGCTATAGAGTAGTTGAAGTGATGTTTGGAGATGACGGTGATGCTAGTAGATAAAGATGTGCTGCTGTGCGTTAGTCCATGAGGTAACAGTCTTGAGAGAAATCAAGCGCTGGGTCATCTCCATCTACGAAATTCTCATCCTCTGCGTAATCCTGCTCGTCCTCTTCAGGATCTTCGATGTGATAGCCAAAGTAAGGGACATCTTCTTCTTCGTTATCTTCATCGTCCCATTCATGAGAATCCATCCGGAGCTCGTCATGAGGATGTCATCCCTTTTGTCCAAGTTCGGTGCTGCTACTATAGGCGAGAGTTGATACACGCACCATAGGATGAATATGGATCTCCATGTAGTACTGGTGGTGTGGACGGGACCAGTTGTTGCCATGATTACGTATTTAGATATCGAGACAAACTTTTAAAGTATTCAAATGAATTTAACACTTGTTAATATTTAAACTTTTCCGCACTTATTTATTTGTGGAAAACACTGCTTTGAACCGTGAAATATGAGTGAAACAAATAAATAAGTAAATCGACACCGCTTGTCACCAATGTGATGAAGTTGATCGTTTCAAATTGATAAAAATTGAAGATCTCTGTGACGACTGTCAAAGTGAGATATAAATCAATGATAGTTCAAATAACGATAATGTTCACAATAATAGCGTAGCTGTCACCAATGTCTTTACTGACATAAATATTCAGAGCGGTCGGAATTCGAAGGGAAACAATGGGAACGCCCGGAACTTAGGCCGGGAGTTTAATTATTAACAAGGAAGAGGGAAGGAATATTAAACTGGTAAAAATAGGTTTATTGAAGCTTACCAGAAATGTAGTATAAATTCAGTAGTTCGGAATAATCTCAGTGTTGTTTATTAATTCACATTTAATAATAATGATAATAGAAATGGTACTTGGTAATAATGTGAAGTTGGTACTTTTGTAAAATAAGAGATGTTAACTGAATTAATATGTAGATCGTACTGTCTCAAAATGGTCGATGATTCTAGTTTTGTTGAAATGCAAAATAGTCATAGATTTATGAAATGAATAATAGTACTGTCAATAAAATCAAGGGTGAATCAGTTTATACAGAGCAAGGGAAATGTCCAAATACAATAACATGTTGTTGCTATGAGGCACAGACCGCACAGTATTCTTAATAAAAGTGATTAATTGTTTACTTTAAACAGATAATAAGTTAAATACAGAACTATGTAGAAATTCTATTCACGTAGGCTATATTGAAATGGTTCTTAATAATAATATTGAAAAGTATATTCTAATTGATTCACTAATTAATATAACATGTAAAAATGAATGAAGTTGATCGTTTCAAATTGATAAAAATTGAAGATCTCTGTGACGACTGTCAAAGTGAGATATAAATCAATGATAGTTCAAATAACGATAATGTTCACAATAATAGCGTAGCTGTCACCAATGTCTTTACTGACATAAATATTCAGAGCGGTCGGAATTCGAAGGGAAACAATGGGAACGCCCGGAACTTAGGCCGGGAGTTTAATTATTAACAAGGAAGAGGGAAGGAATATTAAACTGGTAAAAATAGGTTTATTGAAGCTTACCAGAAATGTAGTATAAATTCAGTAGTTCGGAATAATCTCAGTGTTGTTTATTAATTCACATTTAATAATAATGATAATAGAAATGGTACTTGGTAATAATGTGAAGTTGGTACTTTTGTAAAATAAGAGATGTTAACTGAATTAATATGTAGATCGTACTGTCTCAAAATGGTCGATGATTCTAGTTTTGTTGAAATGCAAAATAGTCATAGATTTATGAAATGAATAATAGTACTGTCAATAAAATCAAGGGTGAATCAGTTTATACAGAGCAAGGGAAATGTCCAAATACAATAACATGTTGTTGCTATGAGGCACAGTATTCTTAATAAAAGTGATTAATTGTTTACTTTAAACAGATAATAAGTTAAATACAGAACTATGTAGAAATTCTATTCACGTAGGCTATATTGAAATGGTTCTTAATAATAATATTGAAAAGTATATTCTAATTGATTCACTAATTAATATAACATGTAAAAATGAAAATGATCGCTTTATGACATTATACCCCCCTACAGAAAATTGAGATATATCCTGACGGGTGTATATCAATAATAATCGCTGCAAATATACATTTGTATAAATAAAGCGAACATTTAGTAATATAGGATAAACATTATCACTCTGAATTAGAATTTATAGGTTATTTAGTATACATTGATCAGCAGTGACATTAAGAAAATAGTTAATTTGATAATGATAATGATTCATAAGAATTGATAAGTAATACGAATATACTAAATTAAATCGGACACGTATCAATATGAAAACAAATAGTAAGAATGAAATATTTGAAGCTTTACGTAACATTTAATTTCACTTTGATGATATTGAGATGTTAAA
Organism: Brachyptera risi; assembly: GCA_964007535.1. Lineage (NCBI taxonomy): Eukaryota > Metazoa > Arthropoda > Insecta > Plecoptera > Taeniopterygidae > Brachyptera > Brachyptera risi. The sequence goes on along the minus strand of OZ023328.1, from coordinate 12,587,430 downwards.
TGTAATCGATAACGTAAAAAAAAAAGTATAAATCACTTTCTGCATGAATGCATATAAAAATCACATTTGCGTTTGTAGATTATGCACTTGAAATTGGAAGTAAATTAATTTTCACTGAAATTTGATAAATTGTTCACTATTCGTAGACATTAGAGGTTCATAACAATAACTTCGAGTTTAACACTTGGTTCATGAGGATATAATGAGGCTGGCTTGAGTTACCACTTTCGTTTGCTGTGTTTGGATTTATCGACTTTGAACTTGTTGTGGAGTTTCGCTTGTTGGAGATGAGAACGAATTTGATAGAATGGAAGTCGTACAGGTGTTTGATCGTGATACCAGGTCCTCCGGGTGTTGCTCCCGTTGTTTCCTGCATGGCCAGTGGCGAAGCATTGTGATGTCCTCTGAGGTCTCCGAGTAGTTGACAATCTATAAAAATGGAAATGAACAGCAGTTAAAAGTTGATAAAGGAAGATAATAAAATAAATGTGAGGTTTATAAACATTAAAATTCAATGGTAATTTGGAGGTGAATACGGTATTGATCTCTAATAATGGTATTTAAATAGTACTTGGAATTAAATGTCATCACAATATGTTAGACAAAAATGTAAATGGAGAATAGTGGTATTTGAGATGAATAGCTTGGGTAGGTATACAAAGATAATTGTGTCTCTTAATTAAGTAAAAGAATTATATGGAAGATAAGAGTTATAAGCATATGGATATTATGTGCATTGAAATGCAAGAATGAAAATACGAAAATATCTTATGGTAGTACTTAATCATAATTATATCGTAAAAAGCGAAATGTTTAATGCAATTTAAGATGAAAAACATTACTCTAGTACTAAGAGGGGTAATGAAGTAATATGTATATTATTGAGAAGTGGAATGAAAATTATAAAGTAGGGATTTTAGATAAAAAGTATGATAAGAATAATAATGTTAGGATACGTAAATTAAAGGAAATAAAATATAATCAGATATTTGAAATATATTATTATTATTATTATTATTATTATTATTTTTTTTTATTCATTTTTTTTTTTTTTTTTTTTTTTTTTTTTTTTTTTTTTTTTTTTTTTTTTATGTGTTAGAAGAAGTGGACTTATCTTGTAATAACTAGAAGCGGTGAAGTAGATGGACGGGCTGATGCAGAGGATGTTAATCCCAGGATTCCGGGGGCGACATTAGTTGAAAGTGCTGAGGGTGTACCGGTTCGTTATATTGTCGTTCGAAGTCCTGGGTGGCAAGATGGATGAGGTCCCGGATGCGGAGAAATTCGTCCAGAAGGTAGTAGGCGTGAGTGGTGTATGGCTCTATGTCGTCCTCAAATCCTTCGTCTTCTTCTTCTTCGTCATCCTCATCCTCAGATTGGTCGTGGTTAGTTTCTTCTTTTTGAGCGTCGTCTAGTTGCGTCTCAACAACGCTGAGTAACTTTTCCATGTTTAATATGTGATTTCTAGCACTTATTTTGATTTCGTAATAGTGCTGGAGGTACCTTTCTAGGTTGAATTCACCGTCGATGTCAACGAAGTGCTCCATTATGATTATCTCGTTAGGAAGTTGATTTAAAAACTGGACGCTAACTTAATATAGAGGAGTCCTTTTATAGACATGGAAGGGTTAGGCTGCCCCAATTATTAATTTAAGGGATAGTAGGGGAATGGGGGGGGGGATTTGATTAAGGTATGAGTAATGTTATTGTTGTGGTTTATCTTGGAGTTATATTTAGGATGGGGATGATGTCAATGATTGGTCATCGGGTTGTTGTTGGATTGGGTTTTGTGGTAATGGCATAGATGACTGGTGATTGGGTATTTTACATGGGCATAATTTTGTTGTCAAGGTGTGACGAAAGAGAATTAGAAGTATGATTATTGGAAGTAAAATAATTGAATAAGAAATATGTATGGTAGGTGTGTAGGTATCATACCAAGTTGTTGGAAGTTGGGTATTTAGTAATGATAATTCATGTTGCCAAGCTTTAAATGATAGAGTTTTTGGTGGAAGGGGTGATTCGTTAAGTATTTCTAACAATTGGGTTATATCTTCAGTAGTAGCGTTAATGGGAGTTTTAGTCGTATCTTTATAATAATGTGCGTTTAATAATGTGACGAGATCATCTATGGGGGGAATGTGAATTTGAAACTCACTGGTGATATGCAAGGTATTGGTTGAGTGTGCAAGTAGAATGAATTTATCGTTTAGAACCTCACAATTAGGGGGAATTGTTAGTAAACCAGTACCTGTGATAATAGTTTGATTTAGGGATAAAGTGTCCATGTATTTGTAGTGGGGGCAATGGACGAGGATTGATTCCCTGATGACACTGTATATCCATGTGTTACTTTTCAAAGGTCGTATAAATGTGGGTTGAAAGTGTAATATGACTTCTGATGTGCAAAGTTGCATGGCAATTCCGGTGTTTCCCATAAATAATGAATGTAAACAAGTTGTGTCATGTGCACGTCGAATTTGGGTGGATGGAGTGCATATTTTAATGATACCTGGGTGACAGTTAATTATGGTGTCAGTATCAAGTTCCATAAAATATTGCCTATCCGGTGTGATTGCGAAATAGGGAGAGGGGGAGTGTATGATCATAGCCAAAGTTGAATTATGTAAGAGAAAAGGTAAAGAAATTGCTTGATACAGGTTGAAATAAGTGTTTTGATTTTTTATGGGAATACTAACGAAAAGTCGTAATTTATTTTGTACGATCGCGAGGTTAACGGTCGCAATCGTATAATAAAGGTACATTTCGTCGATGTGAAGATTGGTGAGAAGTGAGAGGTTGGGTGTTAATTTGGATTGTATGGTGGTGAGGAGGGAGAGTAAATGTGTAGGTGTTATGAAATAAGGACTTAATTTGTTTAAAGCGGTAACGGCAATTGCGGATTGTAATTGGTTGAGATCCGATCGAATTGTATGTAACATCATCTCAATTGAACGTAATATGGACGTAACCTCGAAAGTGAGTAGTGTTACATATTCATTCCGTCGTTTTACTGTAATGAATTGTTGTTGTAAAGAAGTTATTTTTGTGTTTATAGTTTTGATTACTCCTGCTAATTTTTTTAATATTATCAGTGTTTTTATGTCCTGTTTGGTAACTGTCGTTTATGTACGTGAGTTGTTCGTGCATTAAGTGAATTATACTGTTAGTTGTTGAGTTAAGGGTGTTTACGCGGTTGTTGACATGAGATAAATGTTCGTCGGTAGCCACACCAAAAACATAGTGGAGAACGTCTCCACCTACATCAATTAAAGAACGTTTAGCTCGGATTTGGGTAGGTGTAAGTGTGTACAGTATTTCTTGTAATGTGGTGTTGAGATTAGTTGTTTGTGTAAAAATTGACGCAATTTCCCTATCAATAATGGATTTAGTTAGAGATGACATGTTATTGGGTCCGTTCGTAATGTTAGAAGTGTTGATGGATGTAATTTTGTTGAGCGTTTCGAAGAAGGTGGTAATAACGTTTTGGTGATTTTGTAAGTTAAAGTCTACCGTTAGAATCCATCGGGAGCTTGTCATAAGAATGTCATCGCTTTTGAGGAACACTAGTCCCTTGTCCAAATTCGGTGCTGCCGCTACGGGCGAGAGTTGATACACGCACCATAGGATGAATATGGATCTCCATGTTGTACTGGTCATCGTAGTGGTATGGTTTTTGCTATAACAATTATATCAAATTCTCGGTTTCTACACGAGGTTATACATGGTATGAGGATATTAAGTTTCATTAAAATAGTGAGTTGTTATTGATATGTATTGTACAAATGGGTATTTCGAATCTAGTGATAAAAGTTATTAAAGTGATAATGACTAATTATTATGACTAGGTGTACTTGAGAAGTAAGAAATTCATGATTAGTCATAATTTTGGTTATAGAATAAGTGCAGGCCCTATACAATAATATACTCTGCACTATATATATATATATAAATATGGGGTATTGTCACTGAATTGGTAGGCTTATAGTTAGAATATGATAATATACAAGATACATAATAAATGAATAGGTAATATATCTAAGTAAAGATAGGGTGAAAAAAATCTATGAGAACATAATAATATAGAAAGATTACAAAATAATACATGGAAAAATCTTTCGCTTTAATTTTATTTATGATTCATTAGATTTATATCTTGATCGACTTTTGGTTCCTGTGGTATAAAGGGGGAGGGGCTTACATTATTTCCTACGAGGTTTGGGTAGGAACTGATCTATGCTCTTAGAGCTGAAAGGTGAGAATTTTCGTGGGCGGCGTAGAATATCACGTAATTGATATGGAGTACGTTGGGAACGAGATGTAGAAGGAGTGGTAGTATCGAGAAGTGGATTAGGTTGATGAGTTATAGGAGGGGGTGGCGTTGTGGGAATAAATGGTACGGGTGCCACTAAGGGTGTCGTTGGTGTGGAAAATGGGGGTATTGGAGGAGGATACATATATGGTTGTTTACGTTGAGATGTGATGGGGGAAAATGGTGGTGGAGAGGGGGAGAGACTTAGTGGAGATATGTGAGGTGGCGTGGGGGGTGAACTTGGTGGTGGAGAGGGGAGGGGGTTTGGTGAAGGTGTGTGAGTTGAGGTACTAGGTAACGATGACGATGTGAACCGAGGTGGCGTTCTAAGGTTGTCTGGAGGGAAGTAATCGTCCCTGGGGTCGAACGTATCCTCTGGTGGAGGTGCCGTAACTGGAAGTTGATGTGGATCATCGACATCCTCTTGGGTGGCGATGTCATCAATAAGTGTGAAGTCGTCGTTGAATGAATCTGGGTGGAAGGTGTGGAATATCTTGAGTCGATTAACGTTGACTTTTTGTATCTTCCCTGTGTAGACGTGACGTATGACTGCTGTAACTGGTGTGGGTATTTCCGTGATACGGTGGGGTCCATCCCAGTATTTCGCATGTTTTCTCGTGATTTGTTTAGGGACTACGGGGGTGAATAAAAACACGAGATCGCCCAATTTTAATGTGACTGGCTTTGTATTGCGATCATAATATTTTTCTTGGCGTTCCGCACTTTTCTTGATATTCTTACGTACAATTGCATGTGCTTTGGCAAATTCAATGAGATTTTGGTTTTCATGGTTTGGGGGACGATACAGTGTAATTAATATCAGATTCATGTTTCCTATATTTACTTCAATAATTAAATGTTCAATGCCGATGACAGCGGGTATCGGAAGTGTTTTGGCTATTATATTTGACCTAATATATATTCCCACACCACCAGCGTTTCTACCTACTCTATCGTTTCTTAGGAGTGTGAACCCTGGAATGGTTAAAATAGGATGGTCGCCGACTTTCAACCAGGTTTCCGAAATGCACATTATGTCAAAATTCTTATCAATGATAACCTCTTTGAGTTCCTCCAAGTTTCCAATAAGTGATCTGATGTTGACATGGCCTATTTTAAGTTTACCAAGATTAGGAGGTTTAGTCTTACTTGAAGGATTCGAGTGGTTTGAATGTAACCTATTACTATTTCGCTGTCGTAGTGCTGTAACTTTACGTCACAGATCCATCTTTTCTACTGGTTTCCGTTTTCTTGCACCCCGAACGATCTTCTTTTGCGTCTTCTTTTCAGTAGTAGCTGCAGCGTCGGTAGACTCTTTCTCAGCGTCGGTGGCCTCTACCGCAGCGGCATCATCTTTTTCTTCAGTCAGTTCTGTTATACTGATAGGTTGCTGCTGTTGAACACTAATTTTGGCTGGGGAGATTTTTGTTTGAAATATATTTGACTCAGCTGCATGACCCTCCAGTGTGATTTCGTATCCAGGCCTGGATGATAACGATGTTTGCGTGGGTGGTTTAACCGTCATTTCCAACATACGTTCCGTCCCGAGGACTACTGCAGCAGTTTCCCTGGCAGAAATTGATTCCTCTTCTAGCGTAACTTTTTGAGGAAGTGTAGTTCTAGGGAAAGTTTCCTCGGATGGTACCACTTCACTCCGGGTTTGTGGTGTCATGGGTGGGGGTAGGAATTTTTTTTCCCTGGTAAATATAGCACCCATGTACTCCTTTGGTTTTGTTAGAAAACAATCCTGTTTTCTACTCAGTGTTTTGCTGTAAGTTGGTTTGGTTTTATGGTGTTGAAGAACATGGCTTAATACTGCCCTTACTAGTTTCTCTTTACCACGGTTGTTCAAGTGCAGGCCGTGCCTTGTAAAATCATTTTCTTCCATGTTCTTTGTGTTTAGGAAATGGATCTTTGTGCCTGTGTACTTTGTATCAATGATGCCACCCATTTTTCCATTTACAAATTGGATTTTATTGTTCACTTCTTTAGAGTTATTTGTGTCGTATAGTTGTAGCAAGTTCACTATTCGTGACCATGGAATGACAAGGTTCTAAGTGGACAGTGGTAGGTTCTGAGATAAATGGATTCGAAAATTCACATCACAATATCTTTTTAATTTTTGAACATATCACAATTTCCATTGACACATTACATCAGGTTATGATTTAAACATACTTTTCAGAAGTAATAAAACATTTTGGTTATCAAGATCATTTTGAAAAGTGATATAAAGATATGGATAGAACTCTGTTACATTTCAGATTCACATTCACATAAGTTGCAAAGTCCTATGATAACATACAACTATGTGACAATTTGGCTGGAAGCTAACTGATGGGTCGACATGGTTGTATGTGTTTGTTACAACCTTGTGATATTATGAATCAATATCAGTGAACATGAATCAGAGTGCTAAGTGGCAACTTCAATATTGAGATTGAAGAAGTTCTATCATGACATAATGAGTATTAATTGATAATAATTACAGTTAATTAAGTTGTATCATGAAGAGAAACAGATAATCCAATAATTATAAGCACGCTGAAAATAGTTTAGATTGATTGTTTGAAAGTTATAACCTCTTATTATAGCAATTTCCTTCAAATGAGTACTACATGAACGTAAATAAACTATATGAAGGTTACACGTTTTATACACTATCTCGTAGTTTTTTTTTTTTTTTTTTTTTTTTTTTTTATTAATCTTTTTTTTCACATACAAAAATGCACATGACAGTCAAAAAATCCACAAAGTCTTCAAAGAAGACTTGACTGTGGGAGAAACAAAGAATATTATAATCTGTATATTTTTTTAATTTTTATGTTGAATTTATGAAGAATTTATGAAGAAGGTGATCAAGAAAATGTAAATATGATGATGAATTGAGTGGCAACTATGAAAGCATAAGTAAGAGATCTAATTTTTAGATTGAACAATATTTTTTAAAAAAAGAAGAGAAATACCTGAGAATATACTATCACAAAAAAATTACAAGGAACAAAACACCACTGAAAAATAAAATTGACATACTTCTTTGCATTATGAATGAATAATAATATTGTGAAAGTGAAAAATGAACATAATAATAGCACCTGAACAAGAGTCTTGAAATAACTTAACTGGTGCATCGAGAAATAGTAAATATGAATACATTATATTAGGAACAAAACACTACTGAAAAATAAAATTGGCATAATTGTGTACATTATGAATGAATAATAATATTGTTAATGTGAAAAATGAACATAATAATAACAACTAAACAAGAGAGATGACTTCTGATGCATCGAAAAATAATTAATATGATTGCATTATATTATATAGAGGGTGACATGATGATGATTACATGAACAAAATATAACAATATTATGATGTCAGTAATATGAATAATGAATGATGTGAATGCCGAAGAAAAAAAAAATATATATATATATCATGTTGGAGTCTTATGTCTTATCAGTACAACAATACACAGAAATACATCAGTATTGGCAATGTAAATTGAGACTGATTGAATGTAAGTCGAGACTAATAATGATAAATGTATTAAAACAGAAACCTACACGAAATTATAACAAAAGGATTCAATATAAGGTCTACTATGGGAATATGAAATTAATAGAGCCTAAATTATTTTATTGACCAACCATGTTTTGATTTCTGATTTGACATTTTTATAAGAATCGAAATTACGTAAACTTGGAGGAATTTGATTGAATTTGGAAGGTACAGCGTATTCGAGACGACGTTTACCATATTTATTTATATAAGTAGGAATATTATAATTTCCAAGGAGCCTATATCTAGTGTTTGCTTCATGATCATTCAATGTTTTAAAAGAAGGGTCGTAATAATATTTTAGAATGAATTTATAATCGAATAAGTAAGTGACGGGGAGAATATTACAATACTGAAATAATGTAGGAATGTCATTATCAATCATATTTTTCACCTGATCGGGTGTTATACATTTTATCATGTTAATTTGGAGGTTGATAATTTGTTGTAGATGTGAGTTCGAAGCGTCCCCCCAGGCTAAAATACCATATGAAATTAAAGATTCAGCCAATGCTAAATAAACAGTACGCAACAATTGAAAAGGTAATATGAACTTGAGTGTGTATAATTTAAATGCACAAGACCGGAGTTTAGTACACAAAATATTTATATGAGGTTTCCATGTGAAATGGCTGTCAATTGTTAAACCCAAGTAAACATAATTGGATACATTTTCGATTTTTGTATTACAATTTGAACAATTATCACCCTTGCTCAAGCCATGTAAACATTGATAAGAATGATAAATCGTATTGATGGTTAAATTTTTTTCTCTATTAAATGGGGAGCAAATATGTACCAGTTTGGTTTTATTTGAATTAATTACGAGGTCATGATCGTGAGTCCATGAAAGTAAATGACTAAAATCTTCTTGTAGATATGACTCGGCTACTTTTAAATTTTGGTGAGAGGAGAGCAATACAGTGTCATCTGCGTACATGTATATTTTACATTTACCAATGAAATTAGGCATGTTATTAACATAAATTAGGTATAATATGGGTCCAAGAATTGAGCCCTGAGGTACGCCCGTTGTGATGTTCCTCCTGACGCTCAAAGTGTCTCCAATTTTAACTACAATATGTCTATTCATCAAATAGTTTTCAAACCAATTCAACAATGAACCTCCGATACCGATATTAGTTAAAGCGAGTAAAAGTTTTGCATGATTGAGAGTATCAAAGGCTTTAGAGAAATCAATGAATAAACAAATTACGTGAGAATTGATATTTAACTGAGAGTTTATGTAATCTGTGAATAAAACTAATAAATCGGATGTACTTTTATCTTTTTGAAATCCAAATTGATTTGCATGAATAATTTTGAATTTGAACAAATAATCAGTTAGCTTGACCGCTACACATCGTTCCATGATTTTTTCTATTGAAGGTAAAAGAGCAATAGGTCTGTAGTTGGAATATTCAATGTGCGAACCTTTTTTATAAATTGGACGGACAACAGAAATTTTCAATTTATTAGGAACAATGCCAGTTTTCAGCGATAAGTTAATTAATTTGGATATAACAGGACTTACACAATCGACTAATAATTTCAAATCCTTCACTCGTATCCCGTCAATTCCAGGCTGCTTATTTTCATCCATCCCATTTATAATATTTTTAATAAAATTTACGTTAACAGAAGGCATATGCATGGACGTACATCTATTAATATCATGCATTTGATTTATAGTAATTATATTACATTTATGACTAATATGATTGATTTCATCGATAAAAGAATTCACGAAGTTATTTGCAATGATATCATTAGAATATGATTTACCAAGAAATTTCATTATTACTTCATCTACCGTTTTCTTTCTACTTCTACCTACTATATCGTTAATGGTCTGCCAAGTACTTTTCAAGCTATTTCTCGATTTAATTAATTTCTCTTTAAAATAAACATTCTTTGCTTTAATTATTTTTACATTAACTGAATTTCTGCACTTTTTGAACTCATCACGATATACAGTTTTGAGAGAATTATTACAATTTTTCCATTTTTTAAATAATGCATCACGTTCTTTCAAAAGTAACTTCAAATCGGTCGTGATCCAATCTTTCTGAACTCTCTTCTTGGCTGTTTCACTTTCGTGCCGCCTATAAGTAGCAAGGTCATAACATTCTTTGAATTTAGAAATTAAAACTTCATAAATCTCATTGCAATCATTTAATAATAGCTCTGAGTCCCACCTTATGAGTTTAAGTTTGTTTGCAAGAATATATTCATTTAAACTGTTTTTATAAACACCGGTTTCCTCTTTTTGATTTTCAATAATTTTGTCAAAGTTAATGTCCGCAGCTATCATATAATGATCTGTTATTTTTGTTGTATATATAACTGATGTTATTTCATTGGCCGATCCTCTTATAAATATGTGATCTATACACGTACCAGATACACTGTCAAGTCTGAATTCTTCTCTTGTTATTCCAAATATTCCTTTATAAAAACCATATGTAGCGAACATATTTTCATAAGATTGAATAATAATATCATCTTTGTTCAATAGATTCAAGTTCATATCACCAATTACAATTGCATTTAAATGTCCAATAATTTTAATACACTGCTCCAATTCTGATATAAAACCTACTTTATAAGTGTCCGGAGGCCTGTAAATATTTTGAAATAAACATTACATAAACATGTTTTAATAAACATGTATTTTGAAATAAACAGAGATCAAAACGATGTGATGTTTGACATTAGTCGATAGTTAAATCAGATAGATAATTGAAGTTAGGGGGCAGTGATGTTCAAAAGAGCGCAGAAGTAATCCCTGTCAATGAGTGGCATGAAGCGCAGCATCTCTTTAATCGACTTGACTTTTTCAGACGTGACAACGTTTGATTGTTTGGCCATTTTTGGCACCAGATCAATAATGGCCGATCGTGGCGAAACATTTTTCTGCACTCGAGCATTGGATCTCTTCCGTACAGTAGCGGTACTGAATTTGATGTTTATAGAGTTGTTGAAATCATCGGCGTGAGAGAGCTTGAATTCAATTTCTGCTAAATGTTGCGTGTAACGAATTGCAGAAACCTTAGTGTAAGGTATCAACTTATAATTAAAATATTTTGATGGTACAGCAAAATCTCTGAAATCTGTTTTCTCCATTTGAATGACTACGTATGGATTCTTCCTGTTAACTCGTAAGAGAATACGAATGAAACTCAGAGGTGAGAAATATTCTGTGAGACACATGGTCTTCTCAATCAGACTGTGGGCATTATCTACTTCCTGGATACATGAGTGACCAGATTCAGAATATTTCATTGTAATATTAATGATCTGTGGATGAGTTTTCAAAAAGTCCAGTATTGCGTAGGACATCATACTGTTCCGATTTTGTGGAACACAGGAGTCGCTCCAGGTTATAAGCTCAGTTATATCCGGATGGTCAGCTACCACTCGGTCAAGAATCTTGCGCACTGAGCTTGCAATATCATTGCCACCTCTTCCGTTCATCGCTTCAGTCCAAATACTACAATAAACTTTCTTTGTTGTTGAGAGATGTGCTGTCATATTGTACATGTTCAACTTCCGATGATAAAAAAAACTACTTATTTCTGCCCTCGGACAAGTGATGACGTTTTCCAAATCAAAACATAGGACTGGAATATCTTTCGATTTGTCCTTTTCCCTTTCTTTTCTCATAGCTTGTTTTTCAAGTATATGTGTTTGAAAAACTGCTTCTTGGGCCAAACATAGCAATATTTTCTCTCAGTGATGTTTTGTGCTCCTCGCACATATCACACCGATCACTTTTCGGAGAGTGAAATGCTATATTGTACTCAGTATTAAATATATGTTGGTACATACTTTTTTTTAATGGTGTAAGATTATTATTTTCTTCGTACTGCTCTACGTACAGATCATACATCTTGCTCACGCTAAGCCCAGCCTCCAAATACAATCTTGATGTACTTGAACGGCAATAGTGTGATTCAACTGCAGGAAATGACTCGATATGCGAGCGAACTTAATTTTTTTATTCTTCTGGAATCAAACGTCTACTCTTCTCGCTATTGCCTCTTCCATCTTTTTTCGGAACACTTGTATCCTTGTCTTTATTTTTATGGGCATTGTATACTGGTTTAACTGATATGCTCAGAGAACCCAGGTAAAACTCACGACATACTCGTATTTGTTCTTCTTTCACATTGAAATTATAATTGAACGTGTACGTTCGGCGAGATGTTTCACCGAGAGACTTTGTACGTTTACGGTTGGTTAGTGACCTTTGAGTGGTACTCAGTATATACATATGTTTCTCATTTTGGGTGAGTGAGAGATAGGACGCTAGTAGATACTCTCTCTCTGTTTGAGTAATTTGCTTTGAGCAGTTATATATGCACGAGTTAACGCAGTCTTTTTTATTTACAACTCCTTTCTTTTCAACAACTTTACCACGAATGCTGGTATACATTTCTCCAGATTGGTGTTTCAGCTTACGTATGTTGCAAGCCCAATTTTTGGGGTTCGCAACTCTTTTGCGAACTTGCCTCCCAGGTAGGTTTCGAATATCCTGGTGAGGTACTTCTTCTGCATGCAGATTAACATCATCAGTGGGAGTATGTACTGGGTCTTCACAGCCCTCGTTCTGATTACTACCAATAACGACAATGTTATTTTCATAATCTTCTAGAACTATTGGTTCAACGTCAGCCAAGTCATAGAGGGGAAATACTATAGTATCGTGATCTATGTCAAACTGCATAACTAACAAACCCATCAATGCTTGTGTCAGTCTCATTCATAATACCAGTTGTGGTAGTCTCGTTGCTCTCAATCGTAGCAGTCTTATCACCTTTAGTGGAAAGGGTATCATTGCATCCAGGCGTGGCATTGGTTAGCGTGGATATAGTGTTAGGTTCATCTACAGTATCGGGTACTAAATTATTATTGTTAGTGTCAGTCTCATTCATAATACCAGTTGTGGTAGTCTCATTGCTCTCAATCGTAGCAGTCTTATCACCTTTAGTGGAAAGGGTATCATTGCATCCAGGCGTTGCATTGGTTAGCGTGAATATAGTGTTAGGTTCATCTACAGTATCGGGTACTAAATCATTATTGTTAGTGTCAGTCTCATTCATAATACAAGTTGTGGTAGTCTCATTGCTCTCAATCGTAGCAGTCTTATCGCCTTTAGTGGAAAGGGTATCATTGCATCCAGGCGTTGCATTGGTTAGCGTGGATATAGTGTTAGGTTCATCTACAGTATCGGGTACTAAATCATTATTGTTAGTGTCAGTCTCATTCATAATACAAGTTGTGGTAGTCTCATTGCTCTCAATCGTAGCAGTCTTATCGCCTTTAGTGGAAAGGGTATCATTGCATCCAGGCGTGGCATTGTTTAGCGTGGATATAGCGTCACCTCCATCAGCACGAACTGTCTTGTTGTCGTCAGTGACGGACGAAAACGGAAGCCTACGCTTTACCTTCAGCCCAACGTCTGGAATCGTACACCTGTAATATTGATCACCTGCATTTAACTTACTGTATTCATTTCGAAAATCAGATTTAATTCACTAATGAGCTAAAACCGCAGCTCAAAATATGAAATTTAAATTAGAATTACGGCCCATAGCTATGCTTAGGTCTTCACTCAGGACCAGCACCAAACAGAAAGATATTCCTGTAGCCCAAATACAGAAAGATTAAAATGATAGGGGCCAACACTTCGAACACTCAGTTTAGGTAGGCCTTTGCTCACCAGATGTAAGCTTATGAAAAATGGTTAATGTACATTGAATTTGAACTAATGTAGAAACAAATGTGGGCAATGACGTGGTAATGTAAATTGAAGTTGAAACTGATGCAGGCCTAGTATATGAGATTGCTTACCAGTCCATCTCAGCTGTAGATTTTTGTTCATCAGGCGTATTGATGTCAGGGCTTGTATTCAAAATATGATCGATATTGTTGCTTGAGAGAATTATAGGCCTAGGCCTCCCTTTCATCTTCTTGGACATTATGTGGGACTTCAATTTAAAACGAATGAATTAAACACTCCTAGAATCAACCTAACAGTAACAAGACACGACTGTGAGGCCTAGTCAAATCTACTCAATAAAACACGTGTTGGACAATGATGAATACTAGAATAAACAGAAAACGATAATATGGTGTGTAATGATTGGCTGCATTTATCAAACAATCTTCTGCATTGGCCTAATATTAAATGGTGTCCAATCACAAATGGTATAACATGAGTAAGACTATCTTAGGACTTTGTTAGATAAGTCCATGAACCTAATGTGTATGAAGTTAGGACTATGATACACTCAACCAACATTATTTGTCACATAGGACTTTGTGAGATTTCACTTTGGTGTTCTGAGCAGATATGACTTAGATTTTATGCGATTAGTTCAAAATGTAGCTGCCAGATGGGGTTGAGAGTATGTTCAATCGACTCAGAGCGTGGCAAGACATATAACTACATTAAAAACACATTTTTTCAGAAAATGTCACTTAGAACTATATATAAAGGTCTTTGCTTAGAACCTTGTCATTCCATGGTCACGTATTGTTATAGTTGGTTTAGGAATAAAGGTCTTTGCTTAGAACCTTGTCATTCCATGGTCACGTATTGTTATAGTTGGTTTAGGATTTGCTTTCCTTAGATTCTCCATGGAGAGTTGAATGTTGTTGAAGGTCTTCGTTAACACATTATTCGAGCCCCCAATGAGAATAATGTGGTCATTTTCTGTTAATTTTGCATCTGCATATGTAGACATGCATGCTACCTCTTCAAAAGGTGCGTTGGGTTTGAAAAGACACTCAACACTCATGTTCTTGTGGCATTCAGCATCAATCTTCTTCTGTAGAAGAGAGCAAATGCCTCGCCCATGACTGTCAGCGAATATCTTTACATTCACTGCATTTCTTGACTGATCTCCTACCACTGGTGGTACGTTTATCACTTCATTTCTACCTGTTTGTGACTCGATGCAAGCTTGCGCCCTTTGAACACTTTTGTTTGTTGTTTGTTGTTCTGTAGTCGATTGCTGTGAGTCAGTATGGTGCTGCTCTCTGTCGTTGAGTGCGAGGGTCTCAGGGCAAGCTTGAGTGTCATGGGTCGGTAAAAGTAGACTTTTTACTTCATCTCTTTTTAGGTTATTTACATTATTGCTATTTATAATATTTACAGACGACTTCGACGTACATATACCATTTATTAACCCTCTTAGGGCCTTGTTCTCTTCCTGCATATTCTTCATATCAATCGTTAATCTCCGAGTTATGGCTGTAAGAGAATTCAACCGCTCTGTCAGCACATGATTGATTGCTCTTATAATAAACAAACTGTATACACAAATAAATAAATAAATGAATATAAAGATGGAGTTAGAAAGACAGATAATCAGAATAACTACTGGTTGGAGTGTTGCGCGCGAAACATGTAACTAAATGTAGGGGAGAGTGGGGCAAGAGTGGCACGTTAAGGTTTGAATGAAGACTATGCTTACTTGTTGAGGATTGTATATAATGTAACAGCAACAGCAACTTCATCAAACATTTAGGAAGCTATAAAAAATTAATTGGAGTCATATAAGTAATCAATAACAATGAGAAACTGCTTTGAACGAAATATGGTACACGGCCACTCTTGCCCCACCCCTGGGGCAAGAGTGGCCAGGATAAGGGGCAAGTAGGGCCACATCAAAACATAATACTAAGTTAGATCTCCACTTTGTTTAAATCATTTTTATTTGTCACTACTTAATTACATTTAGCGACAAAAGTCGCATTTGAATGACGGCTGATTATTGTAGTCGGAACAGTCCTCGTGCATCCATCTGGGACAAGCTGTGCACTGTATCCACTCCTCGAAAGGAGTGTCACAGTGCCGTTCCCCACACATGACGCACGGAGTAATGTCGATAACATCATTTGTCAATATCACAATATTATCAGTTGTTTTTTTAACTGTTTCTTTCATTTTCTTAGCTTTCTTAGTCTTCGTATTTTTCTTTATCACAGACGCAGGTTTCCGTAGTAGATCTAGCTTAATTCGAGATCTTTCAACCCTTTCTTCAGCCAATCTTAGTCTTTTCTTCTCCTTTTCAGTCTTTACCATCTCCTTGTCAAGGACTAATTTCTTGTATGGAGATGATGTTAATATTTCTGCATTTTCTTGTTTTCTTTTCCCTTTATTCGTTTTTACTTGCTTCGATCGAGGAATCGGCGATATTTTGTTAAACGGAGTGTAAACGGCAGCGCTCGAAGTTGACGGAACGGGTTCTGATTTCCCAGTTGGCTCGTGAGCTTTCGAAGTTGACGGAGCACAGTCAAGCACATTGTCAACAACAGGCTGGATAGCCGAGACAAACAACCCCGTTTCTTCGTCGAGATGCATGTACTCGGACACATCGATATTATTATCGTCGATAATAATCATATCTTCCATCAGCCATTCGTGACTGTCTTCTTCTACTAGGTTGTCACCAACTTCATCCTCTACGTCAACTCGAACCTCTCTCCACGGTAGTTCCACGTCTGACGATGCTAGGTCTTCATTAACCAGTAGGCCTACATCAAGTTCGACCCGAGCATTAACCGCATCAGCTGCTGCAAAGTCATCGTCGCTGAACACGCTTGGATTGTACGGGAATAGCCCAGACACTTGAAATCCTTTAGTTATATTGACAGGTGTGAAGGCTTTAAGATACGCCGTCTTGAGTATGGGAGCAAGGTCAGAATCCGTAATTCGAGAACCGGGGTTGTTGGTCATGAAGCGATCCATTTCCTGGTAAAGATAGGTCTTGAAAGGTCCGTAAACACAAAGGTCCAGTGGCTGCATTTTGTGCGTAGTATGCGGTTGAAGTGTCAACATTACAATACCATGGTTACGACAAAACTCAATGGCTGCTAGAGATTTGTGGCTTGCATGCCCATCTAGAATTAACAAGTGCGGTACTTCTTTCGTAGGTTTCGCATGCGTAACAAAATGTTCAAGATACTTGACAAAGTGATCGGTGTCCATCCATCCTGTCTTGTTAGAGAAACCAACAGTTCCATGTAATGAACCTTTTAGAAGCTGGGGATTGTGCCTTACCCTAGGAAACAAAACTACTGGTGGCATAAATTGTCCGTTGGCATTAATTGTACCAACAACCGTGTTCGTTTGACCTCTCTCTGCAGACGTAACCCGTCCAACCTGCTTCCGATTCTTTTGAGCAATAATCTGTTTAGGTTTTTGTACCGTCGAAATACCCGTTTCATCCATATTCCAAATCCGATCAGGAGTGAACTGGTGTTGGTCCAGTAAAGATTTGTACAAATCAAAAAAATTCGTAACTTTACCTCGCGAGAATCCAGAAACGCGGGCCATACTCGTAGCTTCTGGCATGCGAAAAGACAAATCTCCCTGACGTGTCATGAAAAGATTAAGCCAGTCCTTTCCAGCCATTTTGGTTTCTGTATTAAATGTATGAGCTATATCATTTATCTCGGCAAATTCATATGTCAGTCGTCGAAAGTCCGCTCCCGACAAACCGTAAAACAACTTCTCGGCAGTCTGAAGATGATTTTTCAATTCAGTTTCTATAGCAGCAGAAAATATAGGCTTAAATCTACTCATGTTCAGAACCGGCTTTGAGCCTGTCTCTAGCCTTTTCTGAATTGTCGACCTAGGAATATCGAACGTTATTGAAGCTTTGCGACAAGACATGGTTCCGGCTGTAATGGCATCGATCGCACTTTTCATATTTGTCTCGCACCATGTCCCTCGGTTTGATGTTCGCTTGTACGTGCGTACCATTTTAGGCCTAGAAAGAATCAATCGTCCAATGTTAATAAAGAAGCGCAAAATATTGCCTATTATCCATATGATATATCTATTGTTAAAATCTTTGCATTTCAAACATATAGGACTAGGGCCTAGATTGGGTTTTAGGTTATAATACAGTGTGGTGGCTACTCTTGCCCCATTAGGTGGCCACTCTTGCCCCATCTACACTTTAACATATTATTTATTTTCTCTCCAATAACTCTAGCAAAGCAAGCCAATTTATTTCGCATGTTGTGATCAAGAATTAAATATAGATTTTAATAAATATTTGCATGATTCAGTGCAAATATATATATGTATACAGTTGCCTTAAGAAATACAGCAGTTCATGCACTGGATATGATGCCAAAAACGTTTTTTACCTGTAATTTCTTCAAATTTGAGTGGAGCAGTTAAATCTTCAGTCGTCAGATGGCAGCCATGTTTCTTTCGAGTTCTGAAAAGGTACTAGGTTCATTCGATAATCACACTATTTAATAAATCGATGGCCACACTTGCCCCGTATGCCGCTCTTGCCCCGCCCTCCCCTAACCCTCTGAAAAAAGATGTTAAAAAAATACATGGTAACATAACCACTAAAACATGACACATGTTTATTTGTAGGTTAAAAGTACGCCTTCTTAAATTAAGTTTCCCGAACGTTCATCGAATAGCATCTACAAGGCAGTGTGAGCGGAGAATTTGATTTCAATTCAGTTTGAAACTGATTTGACCAAAGCGATTTCGAATGTGCTTGATAAATGCTTGCTTTCAAACCGGTTTGGATTCAAATCGATTTGGTTTAAACCGATTTGAATTGCTTGATAATTGTAATGTATCACACATGAAGGGAACATAAAAAAAAAAAAAAAAATAAAAAATATCATCTTATAATATAGATAAATATACAATCATACCAACCCAAAAAAATTCAAATCGTGCCGCGGGATGAAGGAAATCCTTTCATCGTAGAACTGTTCATATTCAACAATATCGTTCCTTAGCTTGGGGCCCACGATTACGAATAATAGAAAGAGATAAATCTCTACACTTGGATGGGCATTATCCGGATCTTCCTGTTTTTTTGCAATTGCTATTCCTAATTGATCAATTAAATGTTGAAAATAATGAACACGCCTCCTCAAGCGGGCCTGTTGAAATGGCCGAGTAGATATTACTATGCCTATATTATTATCCTCGTGTCCTTTCTGAAAGAAATAGGCATATCTCCAGCCCAAGAACCCCAGACCAACCACAAGGGTTAAGAACATTTTGACGACTAACGAGGTGATTTCATGAATACAGATTTAAAATGGAATCTAAAATTAGTCAACATGGGAAATCCAGATCGGAACACTTATCTTAAAATTCCGATCTAACATGAATTAGTAATATTAGAATAAGATGGAATTTCGGTAAAGATGTAATCAAAAGCAAAAATTAAATTATCACCCATTCAGTCTCACTTCCATTCAAATTTTCTCACTCATGTTTTATTATGAGTTTAACTTTGAGCATACTGTTATTGTAAAATACTTCAATTTTCACTTTTCATAGCTTTTGATTCAATATAAAAGGGACTGGAAAATAGAGCAGATATGACAGACAGATAGATAGAAGACAGTTGTCAGTCGTCACTTCCGCGAGTTTTACTTGATAAGTGTTTTTTGATACCACTCCACGAAGCACCTCCAAGAGCACCATCAGCTAACAGCAAACATGTAAGTCCACCATTTTAATTATTAAATAAAATTATTCATATTATGTTCTTTACTTGTCTCATTTCGTGCAACCTATCTCCACAGGTAGGCTAACCTACGTCCTTCTTTTAATTATCACTACAATAAATTGATGTTAAACCTAAATTAATTGCCCTTCTAAAAGGGCTGGTGACAGCGAATATCTTTACAGGGTGTGAACAAAACCCCATAAACAACCACCCCACCGCTGTCACCAGTGTTATGGGGTGGTTGTTTATGGGGTTTTGTTCACACCCTGTAAAGATATTCGCTGTCACCAGCCCTTTTAGAAGGGCAATTAATTTAGGTTTAACATCAATTTATTGTAGTGATAATTAAAAGAAGGACGTAGGTTAGCCTACCTGTGGAGATAGGTTGCACGAAATGAGACAAGTAAAGAACATAATATGAATAATTTCATTTAATAATTAAAATGGTGGACTTACATGTTTGCTGTTAGCTGATGGTGCTCTTGGAGGTGCTTCGTGGAGTGGTATCAAAAAACACTTATCAAGTAAAACTCGCGGAAGTGACGACTGACAACTGTCTTCTATCTATCTGTCTGTCATATCTGCTCTATTTTCCAGTCCCTTTTATATTGAATCAAAAGCTATGAAAAGTGAAAATTGAAAGTGAAATTTTATTATATAAAAGTATTATTTTGAAGTGACCTTCATGCTATTTCCTCTAGATATTTAGAATAACATATTGCTCTATTGGAAATAGTATTAGGTGTTCTATTTAGTACAAGGTGTTCTATAATTTAGTATATTAGAATTAAGTTAATTTGTTCCACTCCATGACATTACGAAGAGCGGTCAAAATTCGAAGGGTACGTGGGAACGCCCAAGCATTAATATGGGAATTTAATTATTAACAAGGAAGAGAGAGGAAATATTAAATTGGTGAAAAATAGGTTTATTGAAGCTTACCAATGATGTAGTATTATTGTAGACGGAGAATTTATCTCAATTAATTCACATTTAAAATAAATTGCCAGTATAAAAGTAGAAATAAACTGTAATAATAATATGAATTCAACACTTTGAGATATTATGGAGAAAACCAAGAGATGTTGATACCCCGATCTATGGATCGAACTGACGAAAATGGTTGACGATTCTAGTTCTGTTCAAATGAAAACACTCATACATTTATGAGATGGATAATAGTTGTTGTAAATAAAATCAAGGGTGCATCTTGTGAGTCAAGTTATACAAAGCAAGGGGTATGACCAAGTACAATAACATGTTGTTGCTATGAGACACAGTATTCCTAATGAAAGTGATCAACTATTTACTTTAAGACAGATAATGAGTTGAATGCTTATTGAATGTGATGGCTAAAGTTTATACAGAACGAAGAGTAGGCTTATGTAAATTTAAATCACAATAATATGTTATTCCTGTAGAATACAGTCTTCTTGGTTAAAGTCATTACTGTGGATAGTTGTTGTTGTAAACAGATGATAAGTTAAATACAGAACTGCGTTTCAATGCTATTAATAATGAAATGGTTTCTCAACAATATAGAAAAGTATATTTTAATGATTAATTATTAATTAATTCAACATGTAAAAATGAAAATGATCGCTTCATGACACTTCCAATTCTGAAAGACAGTTGACTTCCTTTCTAATTTTCTAGGGAATAGAAATGTCAACAAATACATTTGCTGCTTTTGTTTCCAATGCAACCGCAAAGTATACAAGTATATTATAAAATGGCACGTCTTGAGCATTCAGCAGGAAAAAATTAAAAATCTAATAGGGCCGGCGGGTAGGCCCAGGCCCGCCTGCAGCTGCGGGCACCTAGTTCCGCCACTGCTCCATGACATTATGTATGAGAAAAGGTGAAGGGATTGTTTGACTCGGGTTACACGTTTCTCATAGGGTTCTCGATGTTACTTCATCAGGAGAAAAACTACTTTCTGTCGATGGCAGAATCTTTCGATCTTGATCTTGAATCTAAACACAAGTATTTAGCAGGTGGTTGAAATATTTGCCAACAGACAGGTCCCGGCCTCAGTACTCTGATACAAGTCCCTGTGTTTCGATTACGTATCGTAATATGTAATTGTTACGGTTCAAAATGATCTCGATGTCGACGCACCTTCAACCAACCAAACATTTAATTCAATCTCATCTTGTCACTAATGCTCTACAAGGCACTGTTTCCATTCAGTCTTCGTCAACTTAGGCCTATCAAAGAACACGAAGAACAATAGTGGGAAGATGTGCATGGTGACACATGCAATGCATCACCTTCGAGCACACCCTCTTCAGCCCGCCAATGGAACGTCCACATCAGTCCTAAGAGTACAAACACACATAAACTAGCTGGCCATGTTTCTGCAGGTCTTTAGTATTTCCCCAACTGCACTAGGCGCAATTCCTCGCGGTTATCAGAATGTAAAGCATTGCATTAACCACGAGAAATGCTGTTGGTCCTTGTGTCGCTATCCTGAATGGCAGTACTAGAGGGTAGCAAAATCCTCGTTCATCAGGTTGATAAAAAGTCTTGATTCCAAGCAACAAGTTCAATACAAGTATCAACGGAAGTCCCCAAGCAAAAGTGGAGATTTTCAAGAGGAGATTCGGATGATCACTGGAACCTAAGATGGCCAAGATCGTCACGAGGCTACGAATAGACTACTCTCGCCCAACACACAGTTACCTTGTCGGGCATTGGCTCAGTGTTTGTTCTGTCCATATACACATTTGTGCAATCTGAGAAGATTAAAGTTTTTACTCTCTTTCCCTTCAATCTCTAACACTTATCAGGTATTTTTTCTGTTGAAGGTCTATTAATTACAATCAATATAATTATTCTTTGGTGTGATGAAGTTGGAATCAATTGATCAAAATTTATTATTGATACTGTCAGAAAGAGGAAGGTGAACCAATAATAGTTCAATCAACGTGAATGTTCACAATAATAGCGTTGCTGTAATCAATGTCTTCACAGACATAATCACAAAGGAGCGGTCGGGATTCGAAGGATACATGGGAACGCCCATGGCATCAAGCTAGGAATTTGTATATTAACAAGAGAGAGAGAAATATTAAATTAGTGAAAAATAGATTTATTGAAGCTTACCAATAATGTACTATGATTCTGGCGAGTTATGAAGTTATCTCAATGGTTTTATCAATTCACATTTGTAATTTGTCAACATGAAGGTAGAAATAATACGTGATGATAATATGAATTTGATACTTTGTAGATCTTATGGAGAAAACCAAGATATGTTGATAGAATCAATCTGCGATCGAACTGGCCCCAAAATGGTTGATGATTCTATTTTTGTTGAATAAAAACAGTAATAGATTCATGAAATGGATAATAGTAATTATTGTAAATAAAATCAAGGGTGAAACTTGTGATTCAAGTTATACAAAACAAGGGGTATGATAACATGTTATTGCTATTAGGTACAGTATTCTTGATAGAAGTGATTGATTATTCATTTTAAACAGATAATGAATTAAATGCTTGTTGAATGTAATGACTAAAGTTTATACAGAACGAAGGTTGGGCCTGTGCATTTTATTTTATTTATTTATTTATTTAGCAGTCCTGCTACTTCCATTACATTCATACATACTGACACAGACATTGGATCACCTAGAGAGGAAACTTATTTTTAACAAATACTATACATTCATTTTTAAACACATTATCACATCTGTAAAGCACAATAATATGTTACTTCTATAGAATACAGTCTTCTTGGTAAAAGTAATAATTAGATAGCTGTTATTGTAAACAGATGATAAGATACAGAACTGTGTTTCAATGCTATTTATATTGAAATGGTTTCTCAATAATATAAAAAAGTATATTCTAATTGATTTACTACTAATTTAACATGTAAAAAATGAAAATGAGCTCTTTATGACATCACACCCCTCTACGGAAAATTGAGATATATCCTGACGGGTAGGCCTATATCAATAATAATCGTGGCGGATATACATTTGTATAGATAAAGCAAACATTTAGTAATATAGAATGAGGATTATCACTCTGAATTGGAATTTATAGTTCAGTTTAGCATACATTGATTAGCAATGTGATATTGATTAAATAGATAATTTGATAATGTCAATGAATCATAAGAAGATAGATAATAAGAATATATGAAATTAAATCAGACGAGTATCAATATGAAAATAAATAAGATAACTCGGCAGACAAACATTCTATATTTGATTTTTCTCGCGAGTATGACTTCTGTTTGGGGAATGAACTGATGTGATCGCAAATCTCCTGTTTTATGGTTTCTTCAAGTTTACAGGCCTATTATCATGTTTACCTCTTCAGTCAATATATGTATATTTAAATAGGTTTAAGTAATGAATGATTATTTTTTTTCTGTTCTGTAGGGGAAGGTCTTTTCTTTTTTTAAATAAAATATTGAAGGAAACAATCAATGGTGATAATTATGACGTATGGACGGATAGTTACGTAGTATAGAAGAGCAAAGAATTCAATTTTGAATGATATTATCAAAAATATGAAGAATGATGAATTTAGTTTGGAATGAAGAAAACTTAACTTGTGGATGGTAAAAGCTGCGGTGAAGACTGGAAGTTGAAGTGATGCTTAAAGATGACGGTGAAGCTAGTAGATGAAGATTTGGCCGATATGTGCTAGTCTGGACACTCTGAGGGTGAGGTCGGGTCGGGACAAACACATACGGGTGAACAGTGTCGTTGTTACTTTGTCTGTCCTAAAGCCAGATTTTCTTTGTCAATTAGGTCAGTTAATCGTCGGCGTTCATTGAGGAGGTGAAAGTAATGGGAGAAGTCGTATGAGGGGTCGTCGTTGTCCACGAAGCCTTCGTCTTCTTCGAAATCCTGCTCATCGACGTGGTAGCCAAAATAATAATTGTTCTCTTCCTCATTGTCTACGTCATCTTTGGCGGCACATTGTTCAAATAGTTCCTCTTGAACGAAAATGAGTGATTTGTCCATGTTTAAAATGCATTGTCGCCCTTGCATTCTGGTATTCTCCACATATCAACGATAACGGTCAACATCAAATTCTCCAAACTCATCGAGGAAAATTGGTTCTTTTTCCATGGTGGAAAACTTGGGCTGGACATCCATTAAATGTGGAGGATTGCTTTTATAGACATGGAAGAGGTGTTTTCTATTATAATGCTGACTTAGCAGTGGGGGGGGAGGGGGGGGGATAGAGTAACCATGTTGTTGAAGTCATTATCTGGATTGAAGTTATACTAAAATGGAGATGATTGTAATGACTGGTCATCAGGTTGTAGTTGGTCTGGATGACTGTTGAGATTTTTTTTTTGCATGACGATAAAATCTTTGTCAACGTGTGACGAAAGATAATGAGAAGTATAATTATTGGAAGTAAAATGACTGAATAAGAAATATGTATGGTAGGTGTATGGGTGTCATGTCGAGTTGGTAAAGATTGGGTATTGACTATTGAGTAATGATGTGATGGAGTTGATGTTATGATTGATAGAATTGATGGTTCTCTGTGACGTTGTCAGAGTGAGATATCATTCAATAATAATTTAATCAACGACAATATTCACAATAATAGCGTTGCTGTCACCAATGCCTTTACAGACTTAAATACTAAGAGCGGTCGGGAATCGAAGGAAACATGGGAACGCCCAGAGCTAAGGCCAGGAGTAGGGTTTTAAAAGGTACCAAAAAATCCGGAAAAATTGGGGAAAAAACTTGTTTTTCATCGTTTTTTTCCCAGTAGGTAGGAAAAATTGGAAAAATTGACATTTCAGAAAAAAATGATGATAGACTATATTGGAATTTCCAGTCTCAAAAACTATTTAATAATTTCAGAAATTAAGATAACAACAGAATCTGTGCCAGTGTATCCAACTTTATTCTGAATCGGTATCACTGACGTCCCTTGCGGGAATTGGCTGAATCAACTCGATACTATCAGAGTCGGTCTCAGCCTCTGACTCGGACACTTCAATCACGGGATCTTGAGGTTGATTTTTCCTTCTCTCCTTCTTTTCAGTCGTTTTACTGTTTTCCCAGATCTTAAGATTTGTCCTTACAGCAACTAGTTTTTCAACTCGGCTGCCGAGTAATCGATTCCTCGACTTCGTATGTATTGCACCGAATGCCGACCAGTTACGCTCGCAAGCAGCCGATGAAGGAGGCACATTGAGAAGTCGAGAAGCTATAGGAGTCAACGGCTGCATCGTGCACAATCCTTGCCACCATATTGATGGTGTAGTGTGAGCTGCTGAAGAAAATATCGATGTCATTTTCCAGAATCCAGTGGATGTTCGATACTCTGCAACATTTGAGAGCACTTTGCCTATGTCCAGGTCTAGATGATCGCTCAGCATGGTGATGTACTCGAAAGCACCCGCAATTTGCTCATCGTCGAGCACTCTTCCTCGGTTACGAGGGTCAAGTAGATTGGCCGCTGAGTGTATTGCTTTACAACAAGAGTTTTTACGTTTGACTAGGAACTCTTTGGCTATCTTTTCTTCTGCCACAGTCAGTGGAGAGGTTGCCAGGTTGCCTGTTACCTTCTTTTCAATGTGAGTGAATTGTTCTGGCACATCTGACAGTACAGCATCATCGGCTTCGAGGTATGTTATTGCAGTGACGATGAGCTTTAATATACTGATACATTTTTCAATTATTCGAGTCCAAAATATCTCTTCATCGAGTACAGCTCTACGAACATCCTTGTCTACAGAGAAATCGTTGATTTCTTCAATTTCCATCAACGCTTTTTTATTCTGAATAAGACTCTCGAAAGAAATCACGACTGCTCCCCATCTAGTCTTGCTTGGAAGTTTCAAGGTGCGGGCCTTCTTGCCATATAAGATAGCCTGTTTTTCTATGAAAATGGCATGGATGACATGTGTTAATGTAACGGGGCCTTTTTTTTAAGATAGCGTTAGCTGTCACCACCTACATTATTCGAGTAGGAAAAAATGAGGATGCGGATGAGGCGTGGGGTGACCCTGGAGTCGATCAATAAAGTATCAGATTTTGAAATAAGAATGCACTAATATTTGTATTTACCTTAATAATTTGATGCTCAGGCGTCGAACAGTGATAGTTTTTACAAAATAAAGTTTGAAGGACGTTTTAAGAATACAAGTTGACGAGAGACGACGAACGACGAGAGACGTTGAAGAGACGAGGGTTATATATCAGAAGTGAGAGTAACTGAGTGATTGAAGTACTGTCCGACTCGTAATTAACGGTTTTGGCTTTAAATACTAGATTTTAATAGGCTCATCACGGACTACTTTGCTCAAGGCATTGTATATGCACACTTGGTTAATGATCGAAACGGTTTTAGAATTTACAGTTGGCTTTCTAAGAATATGAATTTAGATGTGTACTTAAATAGATTTATGTGGGCCTTTAAGAATATTGACTATACAAAATGGAAAGAAATAGTCTCCTCTCAATTCATTACATTAACTTCACATATTTTATAATTTTCTTGGCTTTACTGAATATATCAGTTAGTGTCTGTAGCTTCATAAAGTCATTTAACAAGAGGTTCAGTGAGTGGGATGCGCACCCAATGGCAGTGATGTGTGGAAACTTTGTGGTTACTATTGCCCATGCAGCTCGCATATTGCTAGCATTATCGGTGGTGATGGTAAGAAACTTCTCATTCCCAATCTTTGTTATAACCGTCAACTGGGGTAACTTTGGACACTTTTTACACTATTTGATCAATTATTCAAACACTTTTATGATAGAATAACAATTTTTCTTGAACACTTTGAATGATAATGGAGCATTGCAAAACTGCAGCCTATATTTTTTGAACACTTATAAAAAAAAAAAAAAATAATAATTAGTACTGTCCAATGTTACCCCAGGGGTCGGGGTAACTTTGGACAGCTACTTAAAAAGCATTGTTTAATGAATACCAAGGTAGGAGGGGCAACTTTAGACAACTTATTTCACAACTCACTACAACAGCTACATCAAAGTATTTTTTTTTATTTTTTTCATTTGAAAACAAATGTTGATGAAGTAGAAGTACAATAATTTTCATTATTAAGCCTTATTTTATTACCTAAATTGGGAAGAAATACAACCATATAAATATACATATTTATTGATAAAAGAAACAATCAAACCACATACATCAATAATCTTCAAATTTTATGTTAATAGGATGAATACTTTTTTAGTTACACTCCAGTGAACTCTCCCACTATCTTCCCATAGATTTGAGGAAATGTGATATGATAACAGGCTAACACATAATAATATTCTTGAATGAATTGGGAAAAGATAAAAACATTAAAAAAATACTTGAGGTTAACAATCGCACAATGTTACTTTCTATAACGTCGTCTACGTCATCAGTCCCAGGCCATCGGAAGCGATTTTCTGCAATGTGCCTCAAAAAAGTTGTCTTCAGGCTATTGTCGTCATTTACTTTAATAATCTGACCTGCAAAGTTATTTTCTTTCTTCCCCTTAACAGATATGTATTTGACAATTATCCAGTTGCCACTCTTGTAAGCACCTGTAGTCATCATTTGGTGACACAGTTCCAGAAAGGCGTACCTGCGTCGGTACAGTACCAGATTTACCTGGTTGTGTGCGATCGGTATCGATGTCACCATCATCCAGTAACGGTACCGTTAACTGATCATCATCTTCATCAGATAGAGCTGTAACATCATCCACATTATCCTCATCATCGGTGATTTCACGACGCATGCTCCGTTTTACGGGTACTTTCTTTTTAAGGGGCGGCTCGGAGATTAGGTCTTCTGGTCACACACTTTTACCTGGAATTACGTTCATTCGTCGTTTCCGTGTCGACGTTTTTGCTTGCGAATCATGTCTCATATTCTTGAGCAGGCTTAGGACAATCATCGAAACATTACCGGCAGTTGATACAGTTTTTGCGCTATCAGGAAGCTTTCTCAACACTTCTTCTTTATCAAGCGGAAATATTCCGCACGTGCGAAAACCAGAAATAAGGTTCTGAGAACCAATGTCGTTTTCCATATGTTTTTCCACCAATTGTGAAAGGAGTGAGGGAAACTTATCCTTTGGTAGAGTAGAAAACCTTCTCCCAGCACCGACTTTCCATTAGGTTAGAATAGAACGCCAGTATCTCTTCAGAGGGGCATAAAAAGCAACATCCAGAGGTTGCAGTAAGTGAGTTGCGGCTGGTGGGAGGCAAACGAATTGAATATTTAGACGTTTACAACTTGCAAGAACGTCCTTGCTGAAATGGGGAGACAGATTGTCCCCTATGATGATTCGTGGCTTATCGTTGGTCTGTTTTTCAGCCCATGGTTCCACCACAGAAAAAAAACAATCAGCAAAGCACACTTCGTCAAACCATCCACTTTTGGATCTATTGTAGCGGCATCCAGGCGGTCCTCCAACACTCCACTGATCCCACATATGCAATGCCTTGTACACAACATAAGGGGGCAACAATTCCCTACTAGCACTCCCAGCAAACATTATTGAGATGGATGTCTTGATTGAGTTGATAACTAGCTCCGGGTAACGAACCCCTCGTTTGAAAATATGTTTCTTTTGGCCCGGATCATCTGTAAGGTTAGTCTCATCATAGTTGAGAATATTGCACGGAGGAATACCTAACAAAGTAGTCTCGAGTTGATCAAAATATTCACCGACAACTTCCGCTGTAACTTTGGCTCGCTTCAAGGAAATATTCTGACACAGTCTTGAAGTGAGTCGACCTTCATGGCGAGCTAAAAAACTAGAACACCAGTCGGCACCAGGAAGGTTATTGGGAAAAAGTGTAACATTTCTCCCAGATGAGTCGAGCGATGCCTTGACCAAATAACGAAAATCAAGGTCGGTAAATGGGAATCCCCAAGCCGATACTGCAATGAGATGCTCGACAAAGCATTCTCCCTCCTCTTCTGAAAATACAAGTGGTCTACCGACCTTAATTTTGCCATCCTTGTTGTTCAGATTTACTCTATAGGATAAAGTCGACACAGGTATGCTGTATTCTTTTGATGCCTGGCGGAGACTCATGCTTCTTTTTTTTTATTTTCTCTACTGCTTCTGCAAGCATTTCTTCTTTGAAATTCTTGTACCCACGGGTTCCAGCCTTCTTACTTTTATAATTCCTCATTTCATGGCTTCTTTTAAGAATGTCAACTGAAAGTATACAAAATTCCATAAGTGAAATCAAATGTGTTTTCTAGGTTATGGTGTGCAAAGTTACCCCAATTTTATCCAATTCAAATATTTAAAACCAGCTTACCTCGAGTATTGTTGTTATAGCAATTCCACTGTACAGCTGACATATATAGTTTTTATTTTGACTACTAGATAGCAGCACTCGTTTCATTCCACAGACAGAAGACATTTTCATTTACAAATGTACCCAAGGGTTAAAATTGCTACA
The DNA here is from genome assembly GCA_964007535.1 of Brachyptera risi. NCBI lineage: Eukaryota > Metazoa > Arthropoda > Insecta > Plecoptera > Taeniopterygidae > Brachyptera > Brachyptera risi. The sequence goes on along the minus strand of OZ023328.1, from coordinate 12,557,623 downwards.
GATTGCTGTCAATTAAATCAAGAAAATTATGTACATAATCATGTACGCCATGACTGAAAGGGTTAATGAAAGTGGTTGTTTACTTTGAACAGATAATGAGTTTAATACAGAAATATGTAGCAATTCTATTCAGGTTATATTGAAATGGTTTCTCAATAATGATATTGAAAAGTATATTTTAATTGATTTGCTAATAATTAATATAACATGAAAAAAACGAATGGTTGCTCTATGACAATAAGATCAAAAATGTTGATGAAAATGACGCCGAGAGTACGGCAGAAATAGGCACTCATGGGGAAGTAACCTCCATACTAAAGAACTTACAAATTACACCCGAAGAAAAAGTACAAATTCCAATGAAACAAAAATTAGAATCAATCCAAAGATCATCTTGGTAAAACCACTTTCACATACACGGGGTAGCCTACACGACAACATTTATAATCACAACAATCATAGTTTTAGTTATAGGCATTCTAGTATGGAGATGCAAATATAGAATACTATCCCGCACAACAATTCCCATCATACACAATGCAACGCAAGCCACAGCTCCTAGTGAATTCACGCTAGCCCTGTTGGGACACACAGAAAACCCCAGACAATTAACCCATTTAACTTCCCAACACTCCAAGGAAAATCGTATTTAAATGATTATCATTTTAGTCACTTCCCTTTCAATAGCATTAACCACAATTCTATTTTTAGACACATTCGGACAAGAAAATGTCCGAAAACGGTCTTCTTGATTACAATATGTCATTAAAATTCACAATGAAGAATCTTAAAATTCAATCTGGCTCTGATATTTGACGTCACCAAGTGGGTAATTGTGGTTAATGCTATACACAAACTTGTCCTCCATTTAATTTTATCACACAGATGAAAAACCTGACAAAAAGACAAACAAAATGTGTACTTACCAACTCAACGGCTAAAAAATAAAGTCTTCCCACGGGACCAGAAGAAGTTGTTCATTATATTCATTTTGGTAATGAATAATATCCCGCTTCAGCTGCGCCCCCAACGTATCATACATGAATAAAAGAGTCTCTAAACTGGGATTGATCTCACAAATATTGATTTCGGGATCACAATATTCTGATACAGTTATCCGAATGTTTTCCACTAACAACTCGAAATTGTTTATTCTCTTCCTTAGAGAGGACCTTTCTGAAACTTCACTGGCCCAGTAATATAATCCTACAACCACTGTACCAACAATAACCGCCGTCAGGAACATGATTAAGACTAACAAGATGAAACAGAACACACTATATTATATAGCCCATGATCATGAATTCAGATTTAAAATAAAATTTACAAATATTCCCTTTCAAATTTGAAATAGAATTGAATTCAACATAACGATTCCCTTATCCAAATACAAATCTCACATAGGGGAGTAATATTAGAATAAACTGGGATTTTAGAGAAAGATAGAATTAAGAATAGATAATGGGAAACTTATTTACTTCAACCTTGTCCTTCAAACTTTCCAACATAGATTATTAAAAGTAGAGTTCATATTAAAACCCTTTCAGTCACGCATTCAATTGGCTTGTAGGAAAATTATGAAATTTCACATACACATGCATAGAATTATTGATGATTTTTTTTTGTTGAAACTTTTTTTTTTCCAAACCTTGAGGAGATATTGTATGTCCATAATAATGTACAAATGTACTGGAGAGTACTGAAAATATGGAATAGATACATATTTCAATCTGTGAATTATTATTATCATTTTGAATATTTTTCCACTGAATAAATTCCAAATTCAGGTTGAATATACGATTTTATCGATTAAAAAGTACATGTAGTGGAAACCTGTGTACACTATATCGAGACGAACGAAAAAGAACATATTCATAGTGGGTACTTCTCATTACGGCAATCATTGGAATATTACTATATTTCTCATGGTTTTCAGTGGAAGTCACAAAACCAATTTTTATCTTTTGTTAGGCAGAGGTGTACCTTGCACTTCTCACATTTGAGGTGTGACCTTCCGTTACAACCCTCATTCTTACACCGAACCGATTCTTTGGTTCCCGAATGGAGTGGCATGTGGTCAACTCCATCATACCTGACCTCTACAATCGGTCGAATTTCTGTGCCGAGTTTCTTTTTACGAAGATTTTCTGGTGGGGTTGAATCTTTACTGGGCCGGCCACGTTTTTATTTACGGCAACTGTCCTCCCTGCAAGAATGAGGCTTTCGGCTACACGCATACGAAGGTGCAGTAAATCTAGAACACGGTTCTTAGATACGTTGCAATGTTCCGCATCTCTTCTATACTCTAACCAACTGTTTGTTAACGCTAAATCAATAGCGTGAAAAATCATTCTTAGAGTCCATTTTCGAGAACGTATGAAAATGCGATACAAACCGATGAGCATATCCATCAAGTCCACACCTCCCATTGAAGTGTTATACAACATGACAACTTCTGGGCGAGCGACATCGATGTATTTTTTCTCAGACTTGTCCCAGCGCTTTGCTGTATCAGGTTCGCCAACTCCGACAAAGTTCGATGCCAAATGAACGGTTCTATTGTCCAGCCATTTCACCAATATCACATCTCCGTCACTACTTGCGACCTCCTCGTAGGTTCCACGTTCTTTCTTCTTCATGTCTTTGTCTGATGTGAGAGGTGGGTGGAAAAAACGGTTAACTCGGATTGCCCCTGCTGCCAGTATATTTTGCCGTTTCAGAATTTGTAAAAGATGATAGGTGGTGAAATAATTATCACAATACAGTTGGTGACCTACTGTGTTAGTCAATCTAGCAGCCAAATGAAGAACTACAGCCGCTCCTTGTCCATACTGTTTCACCGTGTTTTGGTTCCACTCGGTTGTTTTCCCTTGGTAGATGATAAAGTCATATACTAAACCGCTCTTACCACAGAGTAGGAACAATTTCACTCCCCACGGTGTCGGCTTTCCTTTCATGTACTGCTTGATACTTATGTTTCCTTTGAAAGGTACCATTTGCTCGTCCACACATACTGCGTGTTCCGTCTCCAGCTCTAGGCAACGAGCTCGCACTGCGTCGTATATAGGCCTCACTTTATATACGCGGTCAACAGCCTGTGCGTTATTTTCAAGCACATTCACCAGGTGAAGCATATTGCGCAACTTGAAGAATCTATTGTACTGCTTATTATCAATGAAGAGCGACATATTGAGAAGGCAGTCCCAAAATAGCCGAACTGTAGTCAATTTCAATGTGCCCATGACGATATGGAGTCCAATAAGGGTTTTCATCTCGTCTGCAGTGGTAAATTCTGCATAGCATAAATATTTGTCATTTCTGACATTAGATCAAATATTGCTTGCGTTATGTATTTTTTGAAATACTCAACAGGCATCAACGGTTCAGTAAGGAACGATCGTGGTGGAGCTTGCCAATCTCTTGGCATAGGCTCAAATAAAGTTGGTCGCCTCCATTTTATGTTCTTTTTTTTCTGATAGCTCGAGTAAAATAAATGGATCCACAATGTTACCATCTACGGCAACTTCTAGTTCATCAGCTGGATCATCAATGTCATCAATGACATCCAAGTCAGCGACAACCTCAGCTCCTGTAATGGAGGAGAGTGTTGATTATTAGATCATACAAATATAATACGTATCAAGTCATTTCGCAATTTAGAAAGAAACTTCATTTAGGCGTACCGATTAAATCAAGAGGTTCGTCGATGTATGTTGGATCATCCTCCATATGTTCGTCGTCTTCCTCATGTATATCCTCAATTTCAGACTCATTCCCATCCATTAGAAGGTCGAAAATCGGATCTGCCGTGTATTTCGAAGGCCTCTTAGGCCTACTGGTTCGATCCTCCATTAATTACTAAATAAAACTTCACAACAGCTCTGAAACAAGCAATGTGATATATAAAATACAATATAAATGGAACAGAAAATCAATATTCATAAAGTTATATATTTAAAGTACACAAAAGTTGATATTTGAGTGATTGAATGTGAATATTAGGTTTTATGCAGGTAGCGCCATAACCTCACTTTTGACATTGGCTAGAAGGTGGTCTACCAGTACCGATGTCCATGATTGGGGACATGAGAGTTTATGAAATCATTTATGCCTGAATTGTGGTTCAATACATAAGAAGGCAAATGGAGTATAATTGTTCAATATCTAATCAACTCACAAATCAATCTCTATATTTGAAAAGAAGAAGAATTCATAAAGAAAGTAAATATTTAAAACCAGCTTACCTCGAGTATTGTTGTTATAGCAATTCCACTGTACAGCTCAAAGATAGTGGTATGAGTTAAGATGGCTCACTCAATGTTAAATTTGTGTAACGCTCTTTTAGCACCCCTCATTGGATGACCTGAACTCACCTCAAAAAGTCGGTAACGTAGGTTTCTTCTATATCTCCATTTTCTAATTTTTGCCTGTAAAAGAAATTGTATGTAAACACCAACTCGAATTATTTACTTCTTCTTGTATTATTAGAAATATTCATAATATTACAAGAAGAAAGTAAATAGTTCAGTCAATATTTACATACAATTTCCTTTCATTTCATATCCATTCATCTTCAAATTTTCTTTATTTATCACTATTTATTATTAATTGTACATTAATGAGTATTAAAAGGAGAGTGTTTAATTCCGATTTTATAATAGCTATAGGCTTAAATTGGGATAAGGATTTCAGGAATATGTCAAGGTCGCATTCCAAGTGAAAATATCACAGCGCATCATTGGGCCAACGATGATTAACCAACATTGAAATCGAGAGGCCTACAAATTAATTCAGAACTGAAAGTAACATACAACCTACACGTTAATGGCTAATCAGTAATCAATGTGCGGTATCTTAGACATTAACCTGTCATTTTACACGTCCGTACCCTGATGCACTACAAAAATTTCAAATTATGAAATGCATGTTCAATCAACAATACACAAATTATTAAAATACTATTTTTAATGATGGAGATTTCTTTTAAATATATAAACCAAAGGATAAATATTAAATATTACACTAGTGTAAGTCTGCAAATAACACTCTTGATCCCGGACCAAATACACTGTAATTGATATGCCACTAAATTATGTATCACTTGTTATTGGTATTAGGCCTATAGGTATATTGTTGTCATTTAATTACAAGAATGTTACCACCTGTAATGAACATTATACACAAACATGTTAGATAGATAGATAGATCACAGCCTTCTTTAATCAGATCATTCTTCTCTGATACTGCCCTTTCACTCGGGATATGCTTCCCGTGTTAAACGATGTCCAATTATTTTAGTTTACAAAATAGCCGATGGTGCCGTTGTTTCCAGACCATGACGTCACTTTCCAAAGATATTCAAGTATATCGGCCTATTTGACATGTCATATCTGCCAAGATACGAACAACTTTGGGAATTTTTTACGAGAATTTGAATTACGCGCGCATTCAATTAGGCCGTGACTGTGAGTTTACTAACTTTGTTATGACAATAATATGAAGGATTTTGTTCAATAATATTACGGAATATCATCGGGGTAAGTTCTTGAATAATGTGTATTGCTTGGGATAACATATATATCGTTCTAGTTTGAACCTCGGTAAGCCTGAAAGCCTTAGTCGAAATTTAAATATGACATAACCTCAATAACGTAGCAGAAAATTGAAAAATTATGAGTGAATGACATTTGTTCAAAGTTGAAACTTTAGATACCAGAGTGCAGTACATACCAGACCATGACGTCATTTTTCCCTGCGCGAGCAAATATGCGCGAACCCGTCAAAATAGCCCTAGTGAAAGGGCAGTATAAGAAAAGAATGAATAAAGAAGGCTGTGAGATAGATAGATAGATAAGTCTTTATTCATACATGTAAATATAAATACAGTGAAGAAAGGCGAGGTTCGGTCTCACGACCGCTCTTCCACCTAACCTTATAACATTACTTATACTAAAAGCTAACAAATTTTAAAATACAGGCAGTCATTCAAAAAGTTGAGCAGATTAAAATATTCAATAAGATCTTAATGGTAACTTCTAAATATAGTCTAGATGAGGTATCATTTAATATATTTACGCCATATAAATTAGGCATACCCTACTTGAAACAATAATTAGTACTTGATTTAATAGAATATCATCTGAATAAATTACATAACATAGTAAAAATATCAACTAAAACTTAAATAGGAACTTGACCTATACCAAGTAATATAACAATAATTATTGATAATTGATAATACCAAGGGCCTTATCTTATGATCGTATGTGCCGTTCCTTACACGCGGCGTACATATTTTGTAATATACAATTAATAATATAACGGAAAATATTATAATGTTGAAAATGGTCCATTTATGGCATATTGACTGTTTAGTTATAAATATAGGCCTAATGATTATTTCATTTTCTTGAGTTAGGAGTAGAAAATTTTTGTACTCACTTTTGAAAATACTCAACGATTGGATGGATTTTAGTTTTCTAGGTAACGAGTTCCATAGTCTAGGCCCATTTATTGAAAATGATGGGGAGTTTATGGAATTATGATGCTTATACACTAAATTATTTTGCTGGCGTGTGTTGTGACTATGCAGGTCTTTTGTGAGCATCAGTTTATTATAGAGATGTAATGGTGTCTTAGTGTTTATTAGTTTATGAATAAAAATAGCCATATGAAGAGAGCGTCGGTTTGCCATGTTTAACCATTTTAGTTTATTAAGGTATGGTGAAATTTGAGTTTTAAAGTCAATATTATAGATACATCTTACACAAGCATTTTGGATTTTCTGAATCTTGTATTCCAATCCCTTGTTTATTCCCGTGTAAGCGCTGTCACAATAATCATATGAGGATAGAACAAGATTCGCATAATATAGTTTTGGTTTTGATTGGGAGATAGAACTTGAAACTATAAAGATATTTAATGATGGAGTACCCTTTCCGGTACATGACAAATCCGAATTAAACCAAAGACCCAAATTTTTTACCGAGTTGACTTCATTAATTATGATGCTATTTATAAGTATTTTAGATGGGAAATTATGGGAATTATGAACAAAACCGTTCATACACAGGTAAGGCTTATGAATAGGGTTGCCAATCAATCAATTCAATTCAATTTGATATGTATTTTATTCACACACACACACATAACGCATAGAAAAACATAATACAGAAATGAAAATACAAAATTGTAATAAATAAAAAGTAATAAATAATAGTAATAAATAGTAATAGTGTGAAGCCTGCGTAAGGATAATACCTTGCTTGCGGGCTAACTAATCAATATCGAATATTTCGATTGATTTTTGATATCATTTCGATTCAATATCAAATCATACATTCGATTTTCGATTACTTCGATAGCGAAAGTGACTTCGATACTTATGAAAGACTACTGGTATGACTATTCTTTGGTAAATATTAATAATATTGTAAGAAAATGAAAATATATCATAATATCAATATAACAACGACATCATAATGTGTACGTTCATCATGAACTACAAGGTATTAGCTTGGCAGGCCCTATATCGATAAAATTGCAGTAAAACTGGTAGCATTGTATAAGTGAATTATAATATCAATACAACACCATAATCTGTCCGTTCTTCACAGACCTAGCCTACAAGTGGACGGTCTACATGGTATTAACATAGAATTGATAAAATTATAGAGATATGAGAAGTGTATATCATAACATTAATACCGGTAGGCCTATACCAAATCACCATCTATCTATCATATCGCTCATAACGGCCTACAGGTATAATTTTTTTCGTCAGGCTACTACATGCTCGTCTACAAATTGGCTAGATAGTATGCAAATTCATCAACTGTGGGTAGATACGACTTCCTCGGTAAGTTTAGTAGACCACTTGATGAAGATATATTTACGATTTCACGTGAATCTCAGACAAGCTATCGTATGTATATGTTGATATTGTTGAAAATGTACATGTGTGAACACAAAATGGAAACTCATCGGTGCGTGATTTTTCGAATGCGTTTAGCCACTAATGATGGTTTTGTACCAGGCACTGGAACCCTACTTTTATTTTCTTCATTACTCCTATTGACCTTCTCACAGTAGTGATGTATTGTGGTTCGGCAAAGCAACTTTATCATTTTATTAACTACCTCCTCTTGATGATTTGTGCAGTTTAACCACTTGACATCCACTCTGCAACTGATTTCTTTCTTTAGTTGAGTTCGTACATTCCAGGTATATCCCATTGTGGAGAGCATCTCAAAAATGATGCTGGTAGACTGACCAATTGCATCAATTAACTGGCTCGAGGGATAAATCATACTGCTGCGTTCACTCCGCTCACCAGCACTGATGAATGTATGATCGGCCGTCAGTTGGCGTGTGGTTAATGACTGCTTGCAACAAGCACACATTTTGATTATGCTAAACATTTTCCGAACAATATAGCCACTTACGTACGCAACGGTACGCCTATCAGCATCTGATAGTTTTTCTCTTGATTTGAACATTTCTGGAAACACTTCTTTTTCCAAATCTTCAAGCAGAAAGCTGAAACTATATGATTCGGGTAATTCGATAACATTGCCTTCTGGTGACGCCATAATATCTCTTGATTCAGCCTCATTGGTACCCAATGAAAAATCCGGTAATAGGAATGACTGAAGGTCAGTAAGCAACTGTTCTGAACCATCCCCACTCAGACAGTTCGATCCTTTGGTTGCTGCTGACATCATATTATTAATCATACAGGTTTTTAAAGCAGAAATGAAATGATACGGGATGCGATTAGAATTATCATGACCAACCTGTCGAATTGTGCAAAACAAGTTCTCAATCGGATCTTGGTTGAGGCGATTCATTTGTAAATATTTGAGGTTAGGATCATTTTTAAGAGTGTTCCATACCATCTGAGCTGCACGAATTGCATTGGCCCACCCATCCTGAAATGGAGATCGCATTGTTTTCCCGGTGTGGCGGTCAGTGAATCTCCACTTGTCTATTTCGTCAATCATTTCTTTCCAAAGATCAGCATGTGGAGATCTCTCAGACATACAAACACGATACTTCTTGCATTTCTGCGGTACAACAGCCGTCCCATTAAAACTATCAAATAAAATGTCACATCTTCTTAGAAAATATGCAGTAGCCTAGGCTTCAACATGCATGGGAGCAACGTTGTGACGTACCATATTGGCGATACCTACAGCAACTTTCTTGCTCAATACCTGAGTAGCTAATTTCACACGCATTGCCAAAACTCCTTTTGGATCCATGTGATCTGCAGTAAGTTTTGGGGCTATCTGGAACATCGTTTGCTTGGCGCTCTCGTAAAATATTCTTATATGTTCCCACTTTGCAATACCCTCTTTACAACGGACATCGTATTTATATAATGCACTTCGTAAATTTTTGAATAAATGGTGGGGATCAAATAAAAAAATTACGGCATTCTCATCCACATTGAAAAATGGTCCTGGCCGGTCTGAGTGTGATTCTTGGTGTAGCTGCTTTAACGCTGCTAAATTTGTTGGTCCTTGGTCGCAAACAGTACAAATAACTGTCAATCCAACATCTCTAAGAGCTCTTATAACAGTTAAAATCAACTGTTTCAACTCAGCTGTTTTTGTGACATCTTTAACAAAATAATATGCAACTGGTTGTGGAAACTTGCAACGCAAACCACGGATCATGAACAAAAGAGAATGATTAGCCAGCAAATTCTGCCTACCGAGGCTGCCAAGGTCTTGATATCCAACAATCACATCAAGATTCTCAGCATAATACACTCCTTCACTTAAAGATACCTCGTCAAACATGAGGGAACAAACTCTGTCTTTTTCTGGTAATTTTGATACATTTTCTTTTAAACTGGCAGAAGTCGACGGATCGATGCCCGGCTGAAAGGGTACTTTGTTCAGCATCTTGATCAAAGTGCGTGGTGATGGAAGCGCCATAAATGTTGCCATTAGCCTGTATGTTCTTGGGCTCCTTTTATAGATTGAGACAGCAAGAACTTTCTCCTCAGTCGCCAATCGTCGACCTCTTAGATCCTTTAGGCCGCACCTTAATTGTGCTGCAAAAAGCCTGGCTGCTCCTGGAGAGATTTCCTGTTCTATATTTCTAACTAAGGCCGAATTCTGAATTTTACTCAATTTTTGTAAATAAACTCAATAAACAAAATGACCCAGAAATGCCAACTGTTACAATAAAAAACCAAGTGGCTTATACCTCCCTCTGGCTCAAACCTCCCCAACCTCCCCTAATGTGATTGTTTGTACTTAACTTAATGTGACTGCTTGTGAGAAGAGTCGAGGTGTCCGGGTGTTGATCAGTCTTTGAAGTGGATGTTGATACGATTGTAGCTGGTGCGGCGTGAATGACAGGAGGTAGATCATGGTTGCATGGTGAGATCTCTGGTACCGATTTGATGTTGGTGATCCTCGATATTGTTGATGGCCGTGGCAGTGGTGGTGATTGTCTCGACTGGAGAGGATTCCTTTACTGAGGTTTTTATACAAGGTAGGCCGGGAGGGTATTTTCCGCAAGTGGGAATATGAGTGGATTTTCTGGGAAAATTATTTTCTTGGGGCTATTTCCCATGGAGTGCGTAAAGAGGAGGCGAGGAGGCGTTGCTTGGTGAGGTCGAGTATTTAGTATTGTTGTCGGTATTGTTAAAGGAATAGTGAAGCAATTAGGCTGGGATCGGGTTGGGGTATGTTGTTCGGGAACGATGCGGGTGGGATGATGTGCTGATCGGAATAACGAGAATATATTGAAGTATATTCGCGTTCGAGATAGTTGAGGTGATCAATCACCTTTTTTGATGATATTGTTGAAGGTGATGGCATCTGTGTAGTAGATGACGTCGTTGTAGTTCGTGGCGTCGTTGCTTCTTGTTTCCCACACAGTGCCCAGTGTTTGAAGAAGGGCTTATGGCAGAGTGTGCAGCGTGAGCGCTTTGTCCTCGGCATGGTTGTAAGAGTGATGTATTGAGTTGGGGAGGTTTATGCATATATATATATATATATATATATATATATATATATATATATATATATATATATATATATATATATATATATATATATATATGAGTAAGTGAAAAGGTGTGTTTTTGTGTGGAAATAGGCTGAGTATTGATCAATGGTTTCTTCAGGGAGTTATGTATTGGATTTGGAAAGGTTTGACAACATCTCTAATCGGATATTTGAGGGAATGGAAACAAAAATGGATGGAATTGTTGTTAGGTGATAGGTTACCCAGGTCATGGGGGCAGGTTTCGGTAGTTCATGCGCTCCAGCGCTCTTCTTTGTTCTATTATCAAGTGATGCCAGGTCCGGGGGTGTACAGGATCTTGGGGGCGGGTCTGGTCGTAGCCAATGGTAGAAACTGGACGGACTGGTAAATGGCGCGGCGGCGCTGGGCCGGTACGTTACCCTGTATGCGCCTGGATCCGGATGGGGGCAGAGGGGTCCCAAATGGCACTCTTGGTATCGGTTGGGGCCGAAACGGATGGCGCCTTGGTACAAGGTGTAGGTATCCTTATTCGCCTGGAAGTCGTCGTAGTGTAGCGGGTACAACTGCCAGTGTGGGGTTTGTGGCGTCGGCGGAGGAGGCGGAGGTTGCTCCTTGACGAGGTCCGTAAATGGAATTACACACACCGTGTATGGGCCTAGAAAAATCTTGAGAATATGGATGATGACACGTGAATTGAAAGTTGCTTGTAACTGATGAACGATGAACTGAACTTGCGAATAACTGAGTGAAAGTTCTTTTCTGTTTCTGGTTTGAGGTTTGCCTTTATATATGATTTGAAAATGAGGGCAAACATTGTACAGTAATGAACTGCACTAATAGCCTGAAGATAATAAGAATAGAAATTAGACACGTCCACATAAAAAAAAATTATCTACAAAATGTGAAAGAATTTAGATGAATGTGAAAAGTTGGTCTCTGAATTTATGAAGTGTTGGTTTGATTGTTTAGTAACCAATAGGTAACTTGGGATATATTGAGACAAAGTTGGGTGTAGTAGTAGGGAGTTCAGTGAGGGTTACTGTGGTCTGTGGGTGATTTGAATGATTGCATCTCAGTAGACATTTCAGATGAATGGGGATACATCGCGTGATAAGGGGTGGAGGGGGAAATAATTTGCATGTGCCGGGCTGACGGAGATAGACTGTTATTGATAGACTTTTCCCGACAACATTTTTGTAGTACGTTAAAAACGAATTGGCGTTGCCATATAATTAGGATAAAGATTATAATTAAAATCAGTACGTATGACATGTTGAAACCGATTGAAATTGAATTAAATATCAATTCATGTTACCGCCCAAAGTTCTCGCCCTTCCGAGTCAGAAGTTTAGGCTTTTTATTTAAAAAAAAAATTCACGATCTATAAAAATTAAAATGCGGGAATTCCTTGGATTGGAAGTAATTACAACAGGGTATTACTGTCTACAAGTTATAAAAAATTCGAATCAAAATTAACACAATTACTGGGTGCTAGATTTTACATACCAGGAAACAAATAAAACGAAGCTAGTGCACCACGAAATAGCGGAAAAAAATGAAATGTTGAAAAATTACTGTTTCATTTGACATTCACAAGTAAAAGAGCTACATTTGTTTTTGTAAACCCGGTGGCCTACGGGTTACATTTGAAACTTATATTTTACATTACGGAATGTCGAATCTTACAGTGGGCACTGCTATTACATTGACACCATTACAAAAAAAATACATTCACAGAGGAATATACAACGTTACGTGAATACGGTGATCGTGATCTTGACAGTCCTTCGCCACTGATGATCCTCCACTGGGAGCCGGGCCTATTCGGATGCCGAGCCGTCTTGTCCCATGGTCAAACGGCCTGGATGACCCACCCTGGACTTTGAGAACAGGCCTCGCGGTAGCTGCTGTGAGAGTAACAATGAAGATGTTTCTCCTTCTTTACTTCTTCTTTATTTCTTCATTGCTACTTTGTTGTTGTTGTTAGCTGCCGCTTGCCTTTGTCCTTCCTTGCGACTGTCTGCTCCTCGCGCGTACGTGTGGTTAGGCGTGATTAGGCCGAACAGTTGTAGAGAATTCTTCCCTCTTGCTTGTGCCCGTCCGTTATATTGGCTCTCCGACTGTGACGTAGCTTTTGGTTCTGGAACCGTCTCTCGTTCTTGGTGTACGTGACTTTTTGCACATCTTGGCGTATTTCCCCATGGTCTGCGTCATGAGCTATCCTTTCACGCATTGCTGTTTTATCTCGGTGGTCGCTGGTTGTCGTAACGGCACACCCGTGCGTTCGTTATATTCGCAGTCGTCCCAATCGTCCGTTTTCTCGAGTCTTATATAGTTAACCTTGCTACGCAGTTTGTTTTCTGTCCTTGTTGTGTGCAAGAACTTTAATAACTCTTGGGGGCAGCACTTTACAATCAGGCAGTGCTGCCAATACCAACATGATAATAATTGATACAATCATAACATCCCCCATTATCAAATACAAAGAATACACAAATACAGAAAATAGTGCACACATTATCTCATTATTTACAATACATAATCCGACATCCACCTTGGCTTTCTCATCACTCTTCCCGATGATCTATTCCCATTACTGTTGGGATTACCAACCAAAGGTGCATCATTTGGAAACCTATCCAGCATTGGCTCCATTCTGTCAGGTTCACTTGAACTTACATTCTGTCTACCAATTGGTTCCCACTCTTTCTTATTAACTCCAACTCCAACTTCTACGATATGTGCTACCATCGGGTGTAATTAAATCGTATGACCTTGGACTATTACTTTCCTTCATTCAATACCAGCATGATAATAATTAATACAATCATAACAGTCCCCAAATCATCCTATCGAGAGGGACATACAGGCTGTACGTAGTTAGTTGCGGGCGGATCGTGACATCACGGCCAGCGCTCCACTGTAGGTTCATAGCTATGGTCATGCAAGGGCCTACTCACATGATTGTAGTATAAACGATGCTTCGTAGGTCTATAGACATCCGCGCGTCAATGAATGTGATGGAGTGCACGTTATGATTGATAGAATTGATAGATCTCTGTGACGTTGTCAAAGTGAGATATAAATCAATAATAGTTCAATTAACGATAATGTTCACAACGATAGCGTAGCTGTCACCAATGTCTTTAATAGACATAAATACCAAGTGCGGTCGAGATTCGAAGGATACATGGGAACGCCCAGAACTTAGGCTGGGAATTTAATTATCAACAAGGAAGAGAGGAAGAATATTTAATTGGTAAAAATAGGTTTATTGAAGCTTACCAGAAATGTAGTATAAATTCAGTAGTTCGAAGTAATCCCAGTGGTTTTATTAATTCACAAATAATAGTGATAATAGAAATGATACCTGGTAATAATGTGAATTTGGTACTTTATAGGATACTTGGTACTTTGTAAGACAAGAGATGTCGACTGAATTAATACGTATAATGTACTGTAGGGGCCTACTCTCCCAAAATGGCCGAAGATTCTAGTTTTGTTGAAATGAAAAAAATACTAAATTTATGAAATGAATAATAGTATTGTCAGTTAGAGCAAGGGTGAATCCTGTGATTCCAATTATACAAAACAAAGGGTATGTCCAAGTACACTAACATGCTATTACTATGAGGCACAGTATTCTTGATAAGAGTGATTAATTGTTCACTTTGAACAGATAATGAGTTAAATACAGAACTATGTAGCAATTCTATTTAAGGCTCCACTAGTCACTCTCAAAACTATTTCGGGCAAGATAGGCAAGCCCTTTATACAGGGACGAAATTTGAGTTGCCTAGATAGGTTACAGGGTTTGACCCGTCAGCTGACAAATTGGTAGTTTGATTTATTACTGTCAAAGCAAAATATGCCGCCGAACGTTTTGCAGGATTGAAGCTTCCTACCGTTAGTGATAATTGTCATGATAGACGGTCAATTGAGACCCTCAATACAGTGGAATGAAGATATTAAAAGTGATCGAGCTCAAGAATAGATCAGGTTACAGCGTTATCAGCTGCTCTGAGGTGATATTTATTATGGACGATTCACTGGACGCAAGGGAAAAACAATCATGAACTCGCAATCCTTTGCTGAACGTGTAGTTTACACGAATGATGAATTTGTCAACAAGTTTTTTATATTCTAATATTTGTATGTTTATTCATTCATTTCATTTTTATGTATATATTTATTTTTACTCTTCATCTATCTCATAGTGATATATTTCTATTTTTTTAAATGTATATTCAATCGAAAAAAGTTAATTTCTACAACCAATGGTCGCCTAATCTTTAGGGTCCAAATCTGCAGTGGATATAAAAATAATCGCTTTCTCAATTCAAAATCAAAAATCTACTTGTTTTCTAAAAAATATTTACCTTTTAATTTATCATGAACACTTTAATGATTTTCACTAATTCATAGGCTCATATATAAATACTTGAGCCCTGAAGAGAATGATACCATTGCTCGTAAGTCGTAGGGTCGATTAAGTAGGCCTACACATTGTCACGATTTAAATAACCCAATGTTGTATATTTCATTTATGAGATGGAATAACTTCATATGTTATCTGATTTCATCTGTAAAACAGAGAACTGAAGACACTGTCTATATAGGACTGTCTATAAAATAATTAATGTAATATCATTTTAATATCATTTTTTGAATGAATACATTATTTGTAGTGTTGCCGTTCAATCAAGAAATTGTAAGCGATACCGAATAGTGCTATATCAAACATATCAGAAAATCAGTAATTCCATTCGAACGAATCGAAATGATGATAGGCCTATTGAATATCGATCGAAATTATCGATTTTTTGGTGTCTAAATCACGTTTTTTTTAAGTTTTCGAAAATATAAAAGTCGTGTTAAAAGTCCGCCTCTACCGAAACTTGCCAGCCATAGAATTGTTCTACTCCCGATAAGATTTTTCTCAGAGGCGGACTTTCTATTCCTCCAACTTCCGAAGCCCAATCACAACATACTCGCCAAAGACAAATTGCGAGTTCGCGGGAATCGAACCCCGAACACCCCCGGGAAAGTTTTTCTCGTTTTCGGTGAATGTCGTACACCAAAATAGTACGATAATTCTCCACCTCTTGCCGAAAACCGTCGCGGGGGTTCGGGGTTCGAGTCCTGCGGACTTGTCTTTCATTGCCGGAAAAACGAGTTTTTCACAAATATCTTCCGCAAATGTCCGACGACTACGAAATTTTCCTCGGTGATAGAGGTGATCGATCCCCGCCAGAATCTAGAAACTGCATTCCCCTTTCGCACTTCCGTCGACGGCGGCGGCGTCGAAAGTCCGCGGGACCGCGCCGACACGTACCCGGTCGAACCAGGAGTCCCATCTTATTCGACCGGCACTCTTATGAAAGGACTCGACTAGACCTTTCCGAATCTGTTCATCTCGAGTTCGTGCGTTTGTCTGGTAACTCGCAATATCACCGGGAAGGTGAGCACTCTTCGGCCGCCGACACCATTGCTCGGAAAATGGATTTTCCGAAAACAGTTCGGGAAAACGTCGTCTCCTATCCTGTGGTTTTAACCCCGATCGATTTGGCCCACCCGTTCACCCGCCACGGCATGTTTTTCTTTGTGACCACGGCGGCCGACACATTTCAAAAAAAAATCGTCAATCGAATTGTATGCGATTTTTTTTCGATAAATTCGTACATTATCTTATCCGAATTCACGTGCTGGAAAACTCGCTGAATCGGGTCACCGATGTGGAAATGGCGAGCATTTCACTTTCGAAAAGAATCTGTTCCGTATCCGAGATCAAGGTATAGGTGGGTATCGCAAATCCTACCCCGACCTGATTGGCCAGTTTGAAACCCAGAAATTAATTTCTTCTAATCGCCTTTCTCGTCCCGATGGTGGCCATTTTGGGTCATTTTTCGTGTAAACGGACTTTGCAGGAGGGTCCGTAAAGCAGCCGGCGGCCGTCCTTCGACCGTTTCGGACGTATTTTCCGGTCACAACTTTGGCAACGTTTTTTGCCGACGGTGAAATTTTCATCGGCACCAGAGGCAAGATTGCCGCCTGAATCTGAAGACCACATCGCGCTACCGCACTCGGATCGACGACGACGCCGCCGCCCGGCATCGAAATAGCCGGAACCTTCGGGCGACGTTGCGGTCGATTGGAATTTTTTAGCGAGATTTCGTGTCCAGATTCGGATCCATCGGACTGTTTTACGTCTCGAAAAAATTCAATCAAAAAGTGAAAAATCAAAAAACCACTCAATTATTTTCAGGGAATTGCAATTGTTTCATTTTTTCAATATAATATATAATTTTTTTGAAAACGACCGAACCAAATTAATTGTAACTTCGTAAAAACATGTAGGTAAGGGCCTATCGAGATCATATTACCATTCTGTTGAAATTTCATCTCGGCGTTTGAATAAAATTGACAAAAATAACCCGTTGTTATTCTCTTATGGGAATTTGCCAAAATACCCGATTTTACTCAAAACCAGTAGAGGTCTATTCTGGTATGACAGCATTCAGCAAATACTTGAACCCTGAGGAGGATGAGACCATCAGTTACTATTATATGTCCATGATGAGACCTTTGCTCGTAGGGCCGATTAAGTACGCATTATCACGATTTAAATAACCCAATTTTGTATATTTCATTTACGAGATGTAAAACTTCATATATTATCTGATTTCGTTTGTAGAACAGAATACTGAAGAGACTGTCTATAAATATAATTTTTTGAATGCATACATTATTTGTAGGGAGCGAGAATTTGTGAGCGATACCGAACAGTACTTTATCGAAAATCGATCGAGAATATTGAAATATTAGGAATTCCATTCGATCGAATCGAAATGATAAATGGAATATCGATCGAAATCATTATCGATTTTTTGGTGGTCTGAATCTTTATTTTTGTTGTAGTTTTCCGTAATTATTTTGTGACGCGCATAAGGAATTGTCAGTCCCGACATGCACACTCCCAGCGTCAACACAGGACTATGACGTGAGTCCTGACCAAGGATAAGAACCACACAGAATGGTCTCTCTCTATGATGTCTTGTTCGGTAATGCCAAAGGGGAAGAAGGACACCAAAAATTTTTTTACAAGTATTATTACGTTTCATCAACATATTTATTGTGACATTTTTATTTTTTAATGTTAACGGCCATATTGATTCTTCGCTTACGCTCATCCATGATTATGTGAATGGATCATTCATAAGAAATAAGAATTCTCGTTCTGCTTACGTGATGAATGAATCGTTATACGAATTAAAGGAATAAGGATGAGTGAAATGACGAAAGGTCGTGGCTCCTGGCATCAGTGACCTATATTTCGGAAGGCCTTCAGCTTCGTCTTGGATATTTACTGTGCAACTGACACTGGTGGTCGATTGGCTAGCGCACTGAACCATAATTCAGGAGACCGGGATTCGATTTCCGTCCTGGTCGACTATCCTGACTGAGGTCAGAGGTGCATCGTGCTTGCCCTCTGTCGTTCAGAGGGCAGCGTTGATACATGGAACAGGCCAAGGACGACTCCTTCCCACTAAGGCCACTATCCCCAAAAAGCATAATAACATAACTTTTCTTCTCAGTATCCCAGTATCTCATATATCATTCACCGAAGCCAATAGATCAGGCTGATCATCAGTACAATCCGTCGTTAAACCCAATATAAATAGAAGATATCGACTGCCGCGCGGCGCCGTATATAATGATCATTTTCAATAATAACAATAACATGACTATTTTTTATTTTTCATTTTATTTAGTCCAAAGATTCGCACATGGTACAAATATAGGAAATATAAAAACTTACAACCAGATATAAAAATGAGGAGACAGAGAGATATGATTGAAGAAGACAGCAGTGGTTATATTAGTGAAAATTTAGAACTGCGCATATGAAAAAATCAATTATATAAAGAGGTAGGTTCCACGCAGATACTGGGGGAGGGGGGGATTCACAGCCCCGCAGGGAATTTTTTGAAAAACTTTGTTTTCTCAAGTATCTTGTTACTACTTGGGAATATGTAGGCTAAAGGCTGTTGCTTTATAATGCATTATTACTCATATGTATTATTAGTATATTATTAGTAAAATTATAGTGCATTATTAAATACAGAGACTTGATTTTACAACTGCGCAAATTGAAATTAAGAGCTGCATTTTTGAAGTTTAGAACTGCGCACATTAGGGTCAACTGCGCACTAATATAACCCCTGGAAGACAGAATGATATTATATAGGACTATGCTATGATGCAATGATTGTCTAACTCTAGTGTGACTTCGAAGTAAGGAATTCATTGAGGTCATAGAAGGGGTTCTGGAGTAGGAAAGATTTCAGGTTGTATTTGATAGATGGAAGTTTGGTGAGGCTAGTTATATGGGCAGGTAGTTTAGATGTAGAAATAAATGGCAAGAATCATATAGATCCTATAAAACTTCTTAAAACATGAATTCGTAAATGGTTGTGCAAAGAGTTGTGCAAAGATGGAGAGGGCTGTTTGTGAAAAAAGCGTGAAAAAACTAATAACAGTCAATAATCAATAACAATGTTCTATGACCGTGAGGTGACAACTAACCAACCTAGGCATAACACAAGTATGTTTAGTAATTACTAATTTTTTAATTGGTTTCATAATTCAATACGATTACCTAATCGATAGCATCACATTTTTCGTATAGTAATGAATGTAAAGTAATGTTTTAGTTTGAGACTTCTAGGTCATTTTGTACCAGTAAATGAAACATTTTGTTCTGCGAAAACATACACACAGTCCACATGGCCAAATGATTGCTTCAGCAATCTCTACTTTTAGCCGACTTCTAGTTGATACGTTTTGACAAACTGACTTCTGGTCTGAATGTGACAGAACCGATCGAGCGTCTCCACTATCAATTAGCACAAACGGCTTGGTGTGTCGATACGCCAAATGAGGTAGCGGCAAATATCATCTGTCCTTTGCGTTCTTATCTTGACATATTTTTGCTAATAAATAATCTCTTTTGACTCGGCGGTGAATGATTGTGTACGACGTGTTATCGGGTGACATCGATAGACTACCCAATGTACAAATATGTATAAGAAGGCGTATACCCCTCAGGCGTTTGAGTTTCTTTAGATATATTAAAAAATGTGTAATGTGGTCACACTAGAAAAACACGCTAATTGTAAACAGTAACTGTGAAGAAACCAATCGAGCGATTGTTGTCAAATTTTTGGGGTGTATAGTTAAAGGATGTATCTTGACTGTAACGTAAATTAAATGTCATGTGTGCGCGATCACCGAGGCGCTATTACATGACATGAAATCAGAAAAATCACTGAATTTCGCCTTAGTTTGATTGAAGTTTATATATGAACAAAAAAATATTTGAGATACAAAAGTACCTCGATAAATCAGATTGACCTGTGACTGAATTACATTCGAAATTTGAAAGTCATCGAACGTGTCGTTGGCTCATGAGAGTTGAATGAAAATACATCCATTTTATGCTGAAATCGCGACCGACTAGTAGCATCTTAAGCTATATTGAAATGGTTTCTTAATGATAATATTGAAAAGTGTATTCTGATAATTAATTATTAGTTAATTTAACATGTAAGAATGAAAATGATCGCTTTATGACATTATACCTCCCTACAGAAAATTAAGATATATCCTGACGGGTGTATATCAATAATAATCGCGGCATATATACTTTTGTATAAATAAAGCGAACATTTAGAAATATATAATAAAGATTATCACTGAATTAGAATCTATAGTTTAGTTAGTATTCATTGATGAGCAAAGTGACATTAAGAAAATAGATAATTTGATAGTGACAATGATTCATTAGGAGATAAATAATAATAATATATGAAATTACATCATTCAAGTATTAATATGAAAATAAATAGTAAGAATTAAATATTTGAAGCTTTACATGACATTTAATTTTCAGTCAGATTATATTGAAATGATAAATGTAATTGATAAGGTAAAAGAATATAAATCACCTTCTGCATAAATGCATATAAAAATCACATCTTGAAAACACTTGAAAATGAAAGTAAATGAATTTTCACTGAAATTTTATAAATTGTTCACTATTCGTAGACATTAGAGGTTCATAACAATAACTTCGAGTTTAACACTTGGTTCATGAGGATATAATGAGACTGAGTTGAGTTACCACTTTCGCTTGCTGCATTTTGATCTGTTGACTTTGAACTTGTTGTAATGTGGAGTTTCGCTTCTTTGAGATGAGAACGAATACAACGGAAGTTGATGAGTCGTACAGGTGGGTGATCGTGATACCAGGTCCTCCGGGTGTTGCTCCCGTTGTTTCCTCCATGGCCAGTGCCGAAGCATTGTGATGTCCCCTGAGGGCTTTGAGTAGTTGACAATTTATAAAAATGGAAATGAACAGCAGTTAAAAGATTTTAGAGAAAGTTGAAAGAGAATGAATAAATGTGAGGATTATTAGAATTGAGCAGAAATTTGTAGGTGAAGTTACATTGATTTACAATAATGGTATTTATATAGTACTCGTAATGAAATATTGTTGTAATATGTTACATAAAATTTATAAATGGATAAAAGTGGTATTTGAGACAAATAGATTAGGCATACAAAGATGAAGATAATTATATCGTCTCTTAATCAAGTAAAAGAAGTACATGTAAGATAATAGGTATAAGAATAGGGGTAGTATGTGTACATTGAAATGCAAGACAAAAATACAAAAATATCTGATGTCTTGATCATAATTATATCGTAATTGTTGAATTGTTGAATATGATAAAAGAAACAATTAATGATGATCGTAAAGACGTTAATGTATGTACAGTTATTCAGAGTAGAAGAGAAAATAATTGAAACATTAATCAACTATTAAGGTGGAACATTAAAAATTATGTTTAGAAGTAAAAACTCAACTTGTGAATAGTTGAAGCTGCGAAGTGGACTGGAAGTTGAAGTGTTGACTGGAAGTGACGACGTTGATGGACTCTTGTGAAGCTGGTAAATGATGGTGAAGCTAGTGGGTGAAGGTGAGGCTGATATGTGTTAGTCCCAAGACTCTGGAGGCGAGGTCGGTACAAACACGTACGGGTGGACGGTGTCATGGTAGCGCTGTTCGAATTCCAAAGTTTCTTTATCAATGAGATTGTCGATGCGCCTTAAAACTCTAATATTCATTCATTCAGATCGGTTAATCGTCGGCTTTCGTTGATAAGGTATAAGTGTTGAGGTAAGACGTATGGGGGGGGGGGTCGGTGTCGTCTACAAAGCCTTCATCGTCCGCGAAGTCTTGTTCCTCGTCTTCTGGGTCGTCGATATGGTGTCCGAAATAATAATGGTTCTCCTCATCATCATTCGCTGCCTCTTCGGCGTCCCATAGTTTATATAATTCCTCCTGTATGACGATGAGTAACTTTTCTAAGTTTGAAATGCGTTGTCGCGGTGGATTTTAGAGTTTTCCACATATTGGTGGTAACGGTCAAGATCAAATTCACCAAACTCATCGAGAAAAATTGGTTCATCCGCCATGATGGAAAACGAAAGACTGGACATTGGCGCGATGTGGATGATTAATTGTATAGGGATGGAAGGGGTGTTTACTTCTGATGTTTACCTTGAATATTATTAGTACCAAAGAGGAAAAAGTGGGGGGGGAACGGTGTGGGTGGGTAAAGGTTAAATGTAATTAAAGTGATAATGAATGCAATGAGTGGGCATCGGGTTGTTGCGGGGAAGTTATTGATGGTTGTCGATTAGGTTTTTTTACATGAACATAATTTCCTGGCCAAAGTGTGGCGAAAAATGATGAGAAGTATGACTAAGGGAAGTAGAATAAGGGAATAAGAAAGATGTATGGTAGGTGTGTATGTATCATACCAAGTGGGTTGAAGTTTGGTATTGAGTAATGATAATTCATGTTGCCAAGCTTCAAATGATGGAGTTTTTGGTGGAAGGGGTGATTCGTTAAGTATTTCTAACACTTATCTTCAGTTGTGGCGTTGATGGGAGTTTTAGTTGTGTCTTTATAATAATGTTCGTTTAATAATGTAATGAGATCATCTATGGGGGGGATTTCAAAAATCTTTCTTCCAAAAAATGGCGGACAAGCAAGTCGAGTAGGTGCGAAACCGTCATCATCAACCTCCAAATATAAGTGCCAAATGTAGTGATTCACGGTAATTACCTACTAATTGAACAACCACTATCATAATTACCACTCTGCGTATAACTAACATAATTCACAGTCCTGCTATCGAATTATATCAAGAATAGTCTATGTTGCATTGCCTAGTTACCAACCTGAAGCTGGCGTCATCATTTATCTCCAAATATCAGTGCCAATTGTGGAGATTCACGGTAACTATTGAATTTTTAAGTGGTCACTATCATACTAAATACTCTTTACACTGCACCTGACTTGAGTCATAGTCCATCTTTCGAATATCAGGAATAACAAGTGTCGCATAGGCTAGGCCTAGTTACCTACCTGCAGTTGGCGTCGTGGTCCGTGCACCGAGCTGTTTGACGTCATTGAGTTCTACCAACTTGACGAAGAAAAAACTTGCTAGTGGGTATTTCAATATCTGCCAAAGGCTAATCATATTCCGCTAACATGTCAAAGAGAGGGAAATCCAACTCAAGCAACGGTGAAGATGCCAGTGCTATTAACGCCATGCAAAATCGTGTGGAAATGTTCGAGACAAAGATATCAAAAACGATTGAGGAGTTTCGGAAACTGTTTCAAGAGAATGATGTACCCAAAGCAAGCAGCAACCCCAATTATGAAAAAGAACTCATGAAAAAACTTAACGAAATGGAGGAAGATATTGCTGCTAAATTTAAGGCGATGAAAGTAGAAATCAGTGATGTACAAACAAAATCTCAGGAACATGACTTCAGGCTGGATCAACTGGAACAATATAGCAGAAGGAACTGCCTGCTGATCCACGGGGTAAGCGTAAAGCCAAAAGACAATACGTACTTCGAGGCGACTGAAATTTTTAATAAAATGCTGAACATAAATTTATGTCCCGAGGACATCGACAGGTGCCATCGCATTGGCTCCCCGTCAGGAAAAAACGGCAGTAAACGGCCAATCATAGTGAAATTTATTTCGTATCAGGCCAGAGAAGCAGTCTGGTGGGCCAAAAAACTACTGAAGAATTCTGGGCTCCTAATCTCTGAATCGCTGACAACCGCACGACGCGAGCTATTCCAAGCTGTTCAGGAGATAGTAGGCCCCCGTAACTGCTGGACTCAAGATGGAACCATCTTAGCCATGCATAACGAGAAAATATTAAAATTCAAAAAACCAAGTGACCTAGTTATTAAAGCCTGGACAATGAGTATTGACATGTCAAATTACAGGGTAATGTTGTAGTAATCCCTTATTATGATTCAACTTTTTCCAATAGGCCTACTGCCCACATTTTGAAATATGCTCACTAGAAAAAACAAAGAGGTTGAAGAAGATGCGTTAGCTAGACTAGTTCCTATCAGGCTCGGTATAGCAAAAGTAATTATTAGTATTATTAAGAATTAGAGTGATTAATTTCAGTATCATTATACTGATTACATTATATTCTGGTCAAATACTGGTACTAGAAATTAGTGGAAGCTATTATTGAAAAATAGCTTTATTTTAATCGTAAACAGACAAACAATGATAGATGTGGTAGATAATGATAGTCAGGATTACAGTAACAGCAACTTCATTCTAGATGAGACTCCCACAACTACAGAATGTAATATCCCAGAGGAACTGAACTTGATATACGGGAGAAATTATGATTTAAAAATATTTCATGTAAACATCAGAAGTATACTTCAAAACTTTGACGAACTATCTGTTCTCATGCAAGCATGCCAGAACTCATTCGATATTATAATTCTGAGTGAGACTCACTTAAAACATGACTCGGATCAGTTTTCTCTGCCAGGTTATTCAACAATTCATTTGCTAAATAAACTTACTACTCACGATGGTCTTTCCATTCTCATAAGAGATGAGATATTTGATGATTATACAATAACAAACTCTGATTCAATTACTCAGGCAAATTGCACCCTAATTACTATAAAAAAAGGTGATACTTCCTACTCAATACTAGCAATATATCGTTCCCCCTCTAGTGACAGTATCAAATTTATACATGAATTAATACATTTTACGTCTAAAATGAATAATAAACATGATATTATAATTGGTGATATTAACATAGATATTTCAGATACAAGCTCAAACCCCAAGCTTTCAAGCGAATATTTGAACTCTTTAGCAGCGTGCGGGTTTATTTCTTGCATTAACACTTACACGCGAGTCACAAATACCACTAAATCTTGCATTGATCATATATTTCTCCGATCGAACACATCTCTAAGAACTAAAGCTTCAATTCTAAAAACAGCCATGACAGACCATTATGCAGTCTGCTTTGGCTGCCAACATCAGGATGAAAACACAAAATACAAACCCAACCACAATAAAGACAGTCGGGAGAGCTCAACGGCCAATCACAATTTTCAACAAATTGATTATCAATTACTTAAATCATTAGCTGAGCAGATGAACTGGAACTCCGTGCTGCAAAATGAGGATCCTAATATGGCCAGCGATAATCTGTTAGCCAAGATCGATGAAATCGTCACTCAATCCACATATACTAAAACAAGAGTTCCAGCTAAAAAATTTAAAATCAAACCTTGGATCACGCAAGGGTTGTTAATATCCATTCGAAAGAGAGATAAGATTCGTAACAAAATGTTGAAAAATCCCAACAACACTGTATTGAAGTCTTGCTATAAGGCTTATCGTAATCACTTGAATTTTCTCATAAAGAAGACCAAAAACGACTATTATAAATCCAAAATTCACAACGCAAAAGGCGATACCAGGAAAGTTTGGAAATTAATTGATGAAATAACAAACAGATCCAGTCCAAAACATGAAATTAAATCAATAGAAATAAATAATGGTATTGTTATAACTAAAGATGATCCCAAATTAGTGGCTGATACCTTTGTAGACTTCTTCAGTGACATAGGGAAAGAAATGGCGAATAAACTTGTTAAGGATCACGTCCGCCCTCATCACAATTTGCCACATTCAAACCCAAATAATTCAAAATCACTTTATTTGACACCTGTGACAGAAAAAGAAATAATTTACATCATTGATGATCTGGATGTGAACGTAGCACCAGGAATTGACAATATATCCACAAGGATACTGAAAGCCATCAAACCTTCTATAGCGGAACCACTAATCCACATAATTAACCTAAGCTTTTCAACTGGCATTTTCCCCAACACTTCAAAAACAGCAATAATAAAACCAGTATTCAAGAAAGGCAAACAATCACTTTTAACAAACTACAGACCAATATCACTATTAAATAATATCTCCAAGATTCATGAACGTTGTATTAAAACCCGTATCACTGACTTTCTTGAAAAACACAATATACTATCTACGAACCAATTTGGATTCCGAAATGGTATGGGCACACAAGACGCAATAATTAATCTAACAACTAAAATACACTCGGAAATTGACAAAGGAAATAAACCACTTGCAATATTTTTGGATCTCGCCAAAGCCTTTGATACGATAGCCCATGATATATTATTCAAAAAGCTTTACAATTGTGGCATCAGGGGTATAGCCTTAGACCTAATAATAAACTATTTAACCAATCGTAAACAATATGTCAAGGTGCATGATGTTATAAGCAAAGAGAGAGTGATTGAATTTGGTGTACCACAAGGTACAGTACTTGGACCACTACTTTTCTTGATATACATAAACGAACTATGCTGTACTAAATTGAGAGGATATATATATACATTTGCAGACGACACAGTATTATTATTCAGCGAACAATCATTGAACAAAGTTCACAAAACGGCTGAGAATGAATTAAACAACATTTATACATGGTTAATAAACAATCTCTTAACATTGAACAAAGAAAAGACGATGTATATTACATTTTCACCAAAACTCAACTCTCAACCAATAGAATCAGTCCTCAAAATTCACAACATTAACTGCACAATTGGAACCAGTAATTGCAAATGTCACCATTTAATTAAATCAGCTGAAACTAAATATTTAGGGATAACTATTGATCAACATCTACGCTGGAATTATCACATAAATACGATTGTTAAGAAACTACGCTTTGCTCTTCAAAAGTTCTACTCTTTAAGAAATATCTTGACCTTCAATGTTCTGAAAACCGTGTATTACGCTATTGCTCAATCGATCATCCAGTATGGAATTATTGGCTGGGGCGGGGCATATAATGCACACACTTCAGGCCTTAAAACAATACAAAATTCAATCCTGAAAGTGATGCTAAAAAAGGACTCTTGCTACCCAACTGAATTGGTATACAAAGAAACCAATGTGCTTCCCATTCGTAAACTTTACGGGTATTTTTTAATCAAATACATTCACTCGAGTAAATCAAACAGCATATTCATTAAAACTACAAAAAATATCAACAATAGGCCTACCAGACTCTCACTCAACAACTCAATAAATGAGTTGAGGGTCAGGAAGGGTTTGTCTCAACGTCACAGCTCTTACCTTGGTCCAAAACTTTATAACTTACTTCCAGCCGAAATTAAAAATATCAAATCTTCAAATCTATTTTCTCTTCAGACCAGAAAATGGCTGAATTCCACACCACTAAATTTCATGGATCACATCATAAACCCTCCGTGATGTCACTCACAACTCTCTCTTGTACTACAATACCGACTAACGATAATAATAATAATAGTAAATAAATAAGTAATGAATAAATCCCCAACATCATTAAATCGTACACATATCAGACATAAATCAACGAAGTATCTTACTTGCATAGATTCATATGTTAATCTGTTACTGTTAATCTGCCAATGTGTTAATCTACTAGATCTGTTAATGTTAATATTTATCTGTTAACTTCATACTGTTAATTATCATCACATTTTAGTTCTAGTTTTAGTTTTAGTTTGATATTTAGGTTTAGTGACTTCGGTTTTAAAAAAAAATTACATCGTTATACTATACTGTAAATTTAATCAGGTATCAACCGTGTCATAGTTTTACAACTAAACATTTAGTTTTACAACTAACATACTTTCCATTCTTTCATAATCAATTCATGTCTAAATTTACTTTATGTCAATTACCCCAGCACAAGATAGGATTTACCCCCTAATCTTAATGGGGTATAAACAGCAATGTACAACATTTATGTATTTTAACTTGACTCAATAAAGAAACTATATATATGATGTGGATTTGAAACTCATTGGTAGTATGTAAGGTATTAGTTGAGTGTGCAAGTAGAATAAATTTATCGTTTAGAACCTCACAATTAGGGGGAATTGTTAGTAATCCAGTACCCGTGATAACGGTTTGATTCAGGGATGTAGTGTACATATAATTATGATGGGGGCAATGGATAAGGATTGATTCTTTAATCACACTATATATCCATGTGTTACTTTTCAAAGGTCGTACGAATGTTGGCTGAAAGTGTAAAATAATTTCTGATGTACAGAGTTGCATGGCGATTTCGGTTTTTCCCATAAATAATGAATATAGACAGGTTGTTTCATGTGCACGTCGAATTTGGGTGGATGGGGTACATATTTTAATGATACTATAATAAAGCGACTATATAATTTTAATATTTATATATATATATATAAATTCAAAGATCATAATTTACTCATATATATATATATTCATATATAGTGTTCATTTGAATAGGAAAATAAGTTGTTTAGGAACAAATTATATTGATAGCATTCAATTCAGAAGACAAATGGGTCTCAGGATCTAACTCCTGATTTTTAGTTAATTTTATCTGTATTTATCATGAATTAAAACAATGATTAATTAGGGAAAAGGAAGGCTAAATATCAAATGAGTAATCACCAATACAAGGTTAATCCGTTTTAAAGAAATATAATTGTCAGAAATGAGAAATAAAAATACAAAAGATTATGTTCCCGATCACATGGAGAACTGTCGTGTTACAAGATTAAAGGGAGACTCTTCTTGGAAACAACTTCGCGATCCTAATATCACATTGAAAGGTCTAAAGGTTAAGTACATAATTTTGGGTGTAACTGTGCCTATGCAGTCACGAGTTTATGAGTTGAGTTTACAGATCTAGAGTCCGAACAAATGTTATGTTCGCTTTGTTCATAGCAATTAGCAATATTATTGAAGACAAACAATGATAATTATTCATGTGATCGTGAGTAATATTCTGGTCAATAAGTGAAACAGAATCAATTATTATTTATAATCATTTTGAAGAAATAATACAAAACTAAAAGTGGCGCTTTATTACACCATCCCCCACTTCAAATCATTGGAACATATCCCTACGGGTATGTTACAAGGGAAAGACAGAAGTATGACCATAATAGTTCGACGATTTCTGAAATTCACATAATAATTCTGAAGTTATACAATGCAAGATATACTATTAAGTCACAGTAATGAGTATTGTCTATGATATATCCTGTGAACATTATTAAAACTTAACAAGTACAAGTACAAAGGTTACAAGATTTTTATGATTGGTCCAAAGAAATGTTCGTTTGAATATATTTTTGTTTGATATATATTATGTCACATTATATATATATATATTATATATATTATGTTACGGACGTATGGAGTTTATGTTAATTTCTCGAAGAACATGGTCATTTTAACTAAAATCAAATATCTGAATCATTCACAATTGAAATATACAAAAATCACATCACCGATTGTTGTCAACGTTTATATTGAATTTTAATAACGGCATATAGATATATAATCACAATTGTGATAGCTCTCTAGATTGTTACAAAGTTCGATGAAGATGCAAGTGTAAAACAATAACTCAAACTCTGCGCTGATTATTTCGTTTGGTAGACGTACTGTTTCGTGTAACACATTCACCGTGACCGCTGCAAGTCCCATTTTGAGTCTGTCGTCGTTCATCGGATGTTTCGATTGATAGGACGTCTCATAGGTTGCAGTATTCTTGGTCTGGCAGTGTTGGACATTTGAGAAATGACTGTCGTCCACGTCTCCTTTTGCGTTCAGCTGCAGTAGAGTAGCATTGAGTTCACTCACATCCACAAGGAGCTGGCCCAAACTAGAAAGAGATCATTTTCAATAGTCAATGTGTTTCAGGGAATTGTGCATAGAAACAATTATTATTATTTATAATTATATAAATGTCAAACTTGTGTGATTTCTGGTATTTCCATGTGACCAACGCTAATTCCATCGTTGAGCAATCTGAGAGATTACCAACTTTATTTTATCAGCTGTTCACGTATAACAGTGATTGACACAGCTTCATAATCTATATAACATACAATTCAAATACAGATATTACTTATAAAAAATGATTTGACTAATATCTAGATATAAAAGTTGACGATAAAGAAAAGAACTTTATCGGAAAAAAACAATTAATAATAATGTTGAAGACAAAATGAAATACTAAATACTACATTGCAATCATTGATTGAATGTCAAAAATCGTGATTCCTTCAGTGTCGCCGATTCCTCGTTTCCTTCCTGAGAGACTGGGTCGAATGGATCCACTTCTGTATGGCACTGCGCCCTTGGTGGTAGAGACATTAGTGATGGTACTACTGGATCCTCCAGATGCGTGACGCTCATTTCCAGTTTCCCGTTGGTGGAGAGCACGTTTTACCAGGTTTTCATCAAAAGTCACATTTGTGACTTCACCTTTTGACAAACTTTCTTTTTTTTTCCATTGTGAGATCCCTAACTATTTGTTGATACATTGACGTGACACACTGACGCTCGGTCTGGTCGTAATGATTATTATTTATTTATCAATAATATATATATATATTTTTTTTTTGTTATCCCTCTATTCCTTTACGAATTATTATCATTCATTTATTTATCTATATTTTCAATTATTATTATTATTATTATTATTACAAGGGGAGAGTAATTTATTCCATGAAAGTTATTATGTTGAAGTATTTCTCTAGAACTGTCGGTCTCCACTCTTGATTGAAAGAGAGAAATGTCTTATATTTGAAAAATAACTCCCTTTTTTTTTCAGTGTGTCAATTCGTTGATGAATAATTGTTTTCAGACCAGCGTGTGTTAACTACTTGTGACAAATTTGTCAATAGCACATGAAGTGTGCATTCGTGGTTATTGTTGGAGTGGATATCAAATTATCTGTAATCAATTAATCATATATTAACATACATATAGTTTTATACAACTCATTCATTTGTCTGTTGCGTGTTAGCTAGAGGGATCGCTCGGGGTGAGCTCGGGCATTCCACACTACACTTCTCTTGCCCTAGGATTGCTCTGCTTACTCGTTCCCACAATGTTTTTCGCTCTTTGATTATGTATATGATCGTTAACAATACTAAGACTGAATATGATAAATGTAAGGTCGGAGCGTTAAGTTCGTACCACGGGATTTCGTCAGGTTGTGTCAATCTACCCAACTCCTTATGCCACTCCGGTAGCGAAAACTCAGTTTTCTTGATCTCCGATCGTTTTAATATTGTTAGTAATTTTGTAACCTGTTGTGGTGTGCCCAAGGGTCCATGATGTTCAGGCGAACTTTCCGGCACAGTGGAGTTATTCATAATTGTTACCAAATCGTCTATCGGAGGGATGTGGAACTCGAGAGTTTTAGTAGTATAGTATGTGCCCGACGAGTGAGCTAGTAGTAGAAACTTTTCGCTAAATACCTCACAAAATGGTGGAACGGAGAGTCTACCCGTTCCTACTAACGTTTTAGTTATTATTGTTGGATTTTTCTTTTCCCGCGTGATAGGACAATGAATGATCACCTTTTCGCGAGCTACGCTATACACCCAAGAATCACTATTTTGAGATCTTAGAAAAACGGGGTTGACTCTGGTCAGAATAGTGGGCGCGCACAGTTGACGTGTTAAAATGTTGTCACCTGCAAACAAGGCCGATAAACATGTGGTCAAATGTGACCGCTTAATGTCGTGAAGGGGTGGACAAATTTTAATTGAACCAAGTCTACAATTCAACAAATGTGCCGCATCTAATTCTATAAACAGTTGTCTGTCCGGGGTTATAGCGAAATAGTCGTGATCTGGTCTTATAACCAAAGCCGCTGTATGATTTGGCAGCGGCGTAGGTAAGGCAACAGTCCTATAAAGGTTGAAGTAAGTGTTATGACTTTTAATCGGAATTGTCACAAATAGGCGAAAGTTGTTGTCTACCACTGCCAGGTTTGTCGATGCCAAAGTATAGTAAAAATACATGTCATTAATATCCAGGTTTGTCAAAAGCGAAAACCCGGGAGCTAAAGTAGGCTGAATAGCTGTCAGAAGTTCCAATAGGTTGTATGGCGTTATAAAGTAGGGACTTAATTTATTATTAGCTGTTGTTGACAAAGCGGATTGTAATTGCGTCATGTCATCCCTTATGGTGGATAGCATGGACTCTAAAGACCTGAACATAGCACCTATGTCGAAGGTTAGTAACGTCATGTGGGCCAAATTTCTCACGCCGGTCAGCAACTGTGTCTCTAGTGATTCAATTCGGGAATTTATTGTAATGATAGTGTCCGTCAGAACCTTTATGTCTCGCTCGTTTTGATGGCCCGTGTGGTAACTGTCATTTATGAATGTGTATTGTTGCTCAAACAAGTGTATTATGCTTTTTGTTTTCAAGTCTAGCAACCCTATGTGTTTATTTGCTGCGTCGAACGTGCTCTGGTCAGTTACTCCGAAGAGATAATGTAATATGCCTCCAACTCCATCCATTAATGATCGCCTATTTCTAGGTGACCCTTGAGCCAAAGTCAATATCAACTTTTGGAAAGTATTGTGTAAATGATTAGCCTGTTCATATAAAGTATTAATTTCTCGATTGATTATCTTATCTGTTACTAATGCCAGGGGTTTTTTATTAGATGTCAATATTTTCGTGTCGATGGTCGTAATACTTTTCACCATGTCTACAAAATTATGCATTATTCTTTGTCGTTCGTCCAAGTTATAATCTACGGTAATTACCCAATGAGATCCCGACATTAAGATGCTTTCCTGTTTGAGAAAAACCATTCCTTTGTCAAACTTGGGCTGCGTCCTTTCCGCGGGGATAGCTCGCGCGCCACACACGACACACACGGCCGTCGTAGAAGCTAACCATCCTAAAATGGCCCCCCACCCCATGTCAATAAGGCGATATCTGTAACAACGTGATATTACACCCCTGATTATTTTTTTGATTAGGCACCTAAGAATTAGACAAGTTATTAATAATTAGTTATTACTCCATTATTCATGGTAGGGCTCTCAACGGTACCGATGGTACTTAAACAAAATACCTCCTATATGGCATTATAATATATTTATTCACTTTACAAATACTTATGAACTATTTTACTGAAATTAATAAACTAACAATTGCACATAACCCAATAGTCACTCATTTCTTAATCTTGACACTTGTGCCAGTCAATTTTGATTTCGCATGTCTTTCTAACCTAGATGGTAATGGCCTCAATTCATATCGTCCAGGTGGTACCGCAAGTAATGTATGGAAATTATCCGGGGGAACATCTTGTGATTCTACATTAGTTTGAAATGGATATTGTATTACAGGGTTCAGATGAAGATGTCTGTGTGTCTCTGGAATAGGTATAGTCCTCGTTGTCGGGGACGCTATATTTGAGACAGGTGTTTCTGTGACAATATCATATGTATGCCCTGAGGTAGTTGGCTGTGGGTCTGTCGTCTGCGAACTGCATGCTAGTTGATTTATCGTAACGTTAACAGGATGAATTGGACTATCGTTTTCAAGATTGTTACTGTCAACATTATCTTGGTACGTATAGATATACGAATCTCGGGGGTCAAAAGTCTCCGCTGCAGTCTGCATTTCTACCTCTACTGTTGATGGCGGGTTATTATGTACACTAAGTCCGATCGTGACGTCGTCAATGTCTGTCCCAGCATCGTCGTCGGTCATCGTCATGTCATCCCTTATCGAGTCTGGGTCTAGAGTATTGAAGTGTTTTAACCGGTTTGCATGAATATTTTGAGTACGCTTAGAATAGACGTCTCTTATTACAAAGTTCACCGGGCCCAGTTGTTCCATTATTCTGTGCGGCCCGTCCCAATATCGCGCATGTTTACGTGTGACGTCATGTTTTACTACGGGAGTGTAAAGAAATACCAGGTCGCCTAATTTGAAGGTTACAGGTTTCGTGGTCCGATTATAATACTTTTCTTGTCGATCCACACTTTTCCGCACATTTTCTCTCACCGCTGAATAAGCATTACTCAACTTTTGATGTAGTTCAGTTGGGTAATGTTTATCTGTATCCGTCAGTGAGGGTGCAGCTTTTGTAACTATATCAAAAGGCAACTCCATTTCTCTTCCGAATAGCAGGTAATGTGGGCTGTATCCTGTTGTTGTAGATATATTACTACGTAGCGCCATTAGAACAAATGGAACCATAGTGTCCCAATCGTTATTTTCTGTATAATTGGACATGATTGAATGGATGACTCGATGAGTTCGCTCTACAGCTCCGTTCATTTGACAATGATAAGATGTTGTTTGAAGATGTTTTATCTGCTACATCTTGCACGTCTCATTAAACATGTGACTTGTAAATTGGCTTCCCAGGTCGGTTAAAAGCTGCTCTGGGCATCCAAATTTGGTAATCACCTCTTCCACGAAAGCTTTAGCAACCGATTGGTAGGTCTGATTATGCAATGGAACGATTACCGGATATTTACTGAAATGATCCACAAATGTCAAAAGATAACGGTTGTTTTTCTTAGTCGGCTTCATCGGTCCTACCAAGTCAATACTGACCCTTTCAAACGGTCTGGTCACCTGGTCAAAACGCTGTAAGGGAGCTTTTGTGGGTGTTGGCGGGTTCTTCCTTTTTTGACAAGAAACACAATATGCACAAAAGTTTTTGATATCATTGTACATCCCTTTCCAATAAAATCTTACTGCAATTATATTCGTTGTCCTTTGGACTCCTGCGTGTCCACTTAGGTGATGATATGCAGTCATAATCTTATTCTTCATTCTCTCTGGTATAACTAGTCTGTCATCCTTATCATCTAATGAGCGAACTTTGTACAGTAACCTCTCGTCGTCTAACGCGAAGTCTGGATTTGTTTTGTTGTCAATTAGTAGGCTGTCAATAATGACTTTCAGTATTGGATCTTCAATCTGCATTTTGCGTAACTCTTCTCGATCGTGTAGCGGTTCAAGGTCCAGCGCACGGTCGTCTATCACTTGTACTTGTATTCTAGACAATGCGTCTGCGTGTGATATCGACTTGCCAGGTCTATGTTCCACATGAAAATCATATCCGGCTAATGTCAATGCCCACCTATTTTGTCTGCACGTCGGTTTTGGCAAAGACATAAGCCATTTAAGACTAGCATGATCACTAACGACTGTGAATCGTCTTCCATACAGGTAACAGTTGAAGAATTTTACGCCAAATAGCACTGCTAACAGTTCCCGTTCGGTTGTGCTATAACGAGTTTCAGCGGGTTTAAGTTGTTTACTTGCGTAGCCAACCGCACGATCGTGTCCGTCGATCTTCTGTGACAGTATTGCCCTAATAGCGTATTGACTGCTGTCAGTAGTCAAAATAAACTCTTTATTGAAGTCTGGGTATACAAGTACTGGATCAGTAATTAATGCTAATCGTAGCGTTTCGAATGCACTTGTGTGTTGATCGGTCCAATTGTAAGCGACGCCTTTACATGTGAGTTCTGTTAGGCATTTTGCTGTTTTTGCGTAATCTGGAATGAAACGACGATAGTATCCTGAGAGTCCTAGGAATCCCCTAAGAGATTTCACATCTGTTGGCATAGGATAGTCTACCATCGCAGAGACTGTTCGTGGATTTGGTCTGACTCCTTTTGACGTAATTAGATGGCCTAGGTACTCCACCTGTGCATGTAGGAAATGACACTTGTCTGGCCTCAATTTCAAGTTGGCCGATTTCAGACGATCCAAAACCGATTTCAACTTGACAACGTGTTCATCCACAGTCTTGCTCCAAACGATCAGGTCGTCGAGGTATATTAGTACTGCCGAGCCTGTTAATCCACTCATCACTCCATCTATTAGACGCTGCCATGTACTTGGGCTGTTACATAACCCAAAAGGTAGTTGACGGTAAGCCCACAATCTTTTGGTTGTACAGAATGCGGTTTTGTCGACATCTTCAGGTGCAAACTCTATGTGATAGTAAGAGCTGTATAGATCAAGCGTCGTGAAATATTGTGCATTAGATAACAAGTCCAGAGTCTCATTAATATTTGGCAAGGGGTAGGCGTCCTTCTGGGTGACGTCATTCAACTGTCGGTAATCCACTACCATTCGATATTCCTGCTTACCTGAAATCGTTTTCTTCGGTATGATTAGAATCGGACTCGCCCAACAACTATTAGACGGCTCGATAATGCCCTTTGCATATTGATCAGCAACCATTTCGTCGACTAGTTGACGTTGACTGTGTGGTATGCGATAAGGCGGTCTCCTGATCGGCCTTGCATTTCCTGTCAAAATACGATGTTGAACAGTCGGATGTTTTCCTATTTCGTCGCCTTCAAGAAAGAATAGATCCTTGTAGTCTCCGATGACGTTCTTCACTATCTCCCTGTTATCTGGCGTTAGATGGTCCAACACACACATTTGTTCCAACACTTTTACTCTCTCATCATGAGTCAACCTGGGGGCTTCATTTTGCGATTGTTCACTGTGCCTCCTATTGTATTCGTCAATAGTATTGATAACATTTGACATCTCATCATCAGCACCTAGTGTAGCCCTCGTGTCTTCAACACTTATCACATTATTCTTATCGTGATACTTTTCAACGAATCCAATCGTTGTATTCGCATTTATCTGTAATGTCTGCTTAGAAACATTCATGAGGCGAACCTGCAACTTTAGATCCGGTCTTTCAATTAGAAGGGCCCTTGCACTCGTTAGACCAAGTGTTAAGATTTGCTTTGGTTCAAACAACAAACATTTTTCCTCGGATGACTCATCATTGCTGTACAAGAGTTTCTTTTGCGTACCTATGCACACGAATTCACTACGGGGTGGTATTGTTATTGGTTCAACAATACATACTGGCACTGTCGTCAATCCACTTGACATCGGTTTACTCGACCCTTGGTTCGAATCCTGAGTGACTCGTTTGATGGGTGTATCAACTGTAACGGTGCTACATCGTCGACTATATAGCGTTGCGTCATAGTTAGTATCTTCACTAGAGACTCTTCCTGCAGGGTCGGTAATCTTATCTCCTAGAAATGGAGTAGAGGGGCGGGGCGACGTCTCCTGTTGCGACGGTTGACGTGAAGTCTGATGGTTAGTAGAGTCTGCAGTTTCTATTTTGCCATCAATCCTCCAGTTCATCCGAGTTTGGGTGCTCGCCGTGGTCGTTTCACTACTCTTGTTCACTTCTAGTTCCAAAGTTACCTGTGTACCTTTATCATTAGGTGGACATGCTTCCTCTTGATGTGTTTTACGCTGTTTCTTCTCAGCCAATGTATAGACAGTAATCTGTAATGACGTATCTTCAAACACTCTCATTATGACTTCTTTAACCTTGCACCACGGAAGTCGATCCAGGCCACAACCAATTCTAGGCAGAGCGAGTTTTTTGACTCCGTGTTCAATGCAATGATTTTTCATATGACGTAATGACGTAGTGAGATCTTCTAAGCTTGGTCGTTCGTGAGAGAACGCTTTTGTAACCAGGTAATAAACAAACCTGTCATTGTCACTTAGTACCGCTAA
The DNA here is from genome assembly GCA_964007535.1 of Brachyptera risi. Lineage (NCBI taxonomy): Eukaryota > Metazoa > Arthropoda > Insecta > Plecoptera > Taeniopterygidae > Brachyptera > Brachyptera risi. Next base: position 12,519,750 of record OZ023328.1, on the reverse strand, counting down.
TTCTCCAGTTTTTCTCTTCATCCTTCTCAGCTCTTCAACTCTTTTGAAAATGTGTCGAAACTGAGATGCTATCCCTGTTCCCATGTTGAAGTCTTCGGCCACGCAATGTGCCAATGACACATCTTCTTGTGTAGTAAATAAATCGCCCTCTATTTCTACGAGACTGAATGTAGCGGGGTGAGAGAGAGAATTAGTCAGAGACGTGACGTATTCTATGCGATGCATATCATTATGGTTCAAAGGTCCATATGGTATTCGATTGTTTCCTTCAATTACACAGCGGCTTTTAGCTTCAATGCTGAGGTTGAAGTGTGAAAAAAAATCGAATCCAATGAGACAAAGTCCATTTAAAGGCATCTCGTCAGAAGCAACGATGAAAGTGCATCTGTAAATTATATCACCTAGTTTTATACTTACCTCTGTTTCACCTGCCAATGGCAATAACGCACCGGTAACGCCATATAGGTGTCGTCTAGTGTATTTAATCGGGAATTTCCCTTCCTTAGCAATGGTTTTGGGTATGATACTTACGTCAGAGCCTGTGTCAACCAAACATTTTGTATAAACTTCGGGTGAGGTTGTTGATCCACTTCCTTGTAGATACCCCACTATAATAGGCTTCAATATTTGTGCTGACATAATCCTATCTACCGTATTTGATACATTCACCTTCCATTGCCGCGCCCGATCCGAGAAGGGACCTACATCGGGCGAGTCTGGAAATTTTTCCTCGTACCGTAACCTTGAGTCCTGGGTTGGTTATTACCTGCCGTGTCACGTGCCTGGGCTTGTTCTTGAAGCTGTTGTCGCCTATCGTCGTAGCTACGGTTTCCATTACCGCAATTGGAATGTCCACCATTGTTGGAATACCCTCTCCTCGAGTAAGTATTATCCCGGTCATCACGGCTAAAGTTGTTGCTGCTTCCTGAATTACCTTGATTGTTATTGTAGTTACCTCCGGGTTGGTTGTTTGGTCCTCGTGCGTCTTGTTGACGGCCATTGTTACGTTTGCGACGGACGAACAGATCCGGTGTCTGCGTTTCTGGGGTCCTCCCTGGCGACGGACAGACATTGGCGTAATGCCCTTTGCCCCCACATCGGTAACAGGTAGGTACAAAGCCCACTGACTCACTTACCTGGTTATTAGCTGCAGGCATTGGACTTCCTCTGGTCGTCGTTGTCTGAGGCGGTCCTACTGCTTGAACAACATGCAATGGTGTCGAAGGGGTAGCAGAGGCGGAGGATAACGAAGCAACTTGCATTGGAGTATAAACATTCTCTTGAAACTGAGCTTGTTGTAGAAAACGAACGCGCATCTTGCTTTTTCTCTGTTCTTCACACTCTTCGGCCAATCTTAATGCCTCGTTAATTGTCGATGGTTTAAACAAGGGTAACATAAGTCCTCCATTGTCTTCTCGCAATCCCTTAACAAAGGTACTGAGAAGCTGACTGTTTACCAGGCTATTTGTTGCTTCTTGCTCTGCTTGGCTTATCTGTGCAGTGGTCGCACCTACTCCTGCGAGTTTTAGTCGCGTCAGGTATAACTTTGCCGACTCTCCAGGTCTTTGAACACACTGGTAAAACACTTGTAGTGGATTGGCTGATGGACTGTCACTTTGAAACCAACTTATGAAAGAACTCTTCAATTTCGCCCAGGTTTCTGTGGCTAGTTCTGGATTACTCAACAAATAGTCTATCGCCGCACCCTGAAGACGACTCTTGAATACAATGATTAGCTGAGTTGTAGTCCAATTACCCAATCTGGCTGCCGATTCCAGTGCTTGGATGAATTCCGTGACTTTAACTGTATCATTATCGGCTGCGAAGTATGGAACTAGAGGAAGAAGTCCTCCGATATTACTACGTTCTACCGCTAATCGCTCTGACGCTACTTATTCATCGGTTTGACCGTTAAGTGGAGGTAATCCTAAATTTATATTTGTCATGGTGATGAATGGAAACAAAAATGACATATCACAGGAATAGATGCAGGCTTATGCACAACTATAAATACATCAATAACAAGAGAAAAATGTAATCCAATCTATTCACTTATGAATTGATAAATACAGAAAGAAATTAAGAATCCGAATCGCTGTCACCACTTATAATAAAGCGACTATATAATTTTAATATTTATATATATATATATATAAATTCAAAGATCATAATTTACTCATATATATATATATATATATATATATATATATATATATATATATATATATATATATATATATATATATATATATTTATATATAGCGTTCATTTGAATAGGAAAATAAGTTGTTTAGGAATAAATTATATTGATAGCATTCAATTCAGAAGACAAATGGGTCTCAGGATCTAACTCCTGATTTTTAGTTAATTCTATCTGTATTCATCATGAATTAAAACAATGATGAATTAGGGAAAAGGAAGGCTAAATATCAAATGAGTACTCACCAATACAAGGTTAATCCGTTTTAAAGAAATTTAATTGTCAGAAATGAGAAATAAAAATACAAAAGATTATGTTCCCGATCACATGGAGAACTGTCGTGTTACAAGATTAAAGGGAGACTCTTCTTGGAAACAACTTCGCGATCCTAATATCACATTGAAAGGTCTAAAGGTTAAGTACATAATTTTGGGTGTAACTGTGCCCATGCAGTCACGAGTTTATGAGTTGAGTTTACAGATCTAGAGTCCGAACAAATGTTATGTTCGCCTTGTTAATAGCAATTAGCAATATTATTGAAGACAAACAATGATAATTATTCATGTGATCGTGAGTAATATTCTGGTCAATGAGTGAAACAGAATCAATTATTATTTATAATCATTTTGAAGAAATAATACAAAACTAAAAGTGGCGCTTTATTACAATAGGTAGTGCTTGTCCCGTAACCGAAGATATTACTCTAGTATTAGGTTTATACTGATTTATGCCTAATCTCTGCAATACTCCTTCTTTGATGATACTCACTTCTGCTCCGGAATCCACAAGAAATATGGTCTGGATACGTGACGACCGCATCCTCTCTTTGTTGACTATAGTGACGTTTACTGTGGTTTGACCTACCTCCGATTCATAGGACTCCATTTTCCAGGTGGTGAATACTTGTTTTTGCCGCGCCTCTGCATGTGGGAAGTTCATCCAGGGCTGACCTAGTTTAAAGGCTGATATCCATTCCTTGACCCGTTTCCAGCATTTCCTCGACCTCGACCTCTGAAATTGTTACCTTGATATCCTTGCCCTCTGGAACCTCTGTTCCCATTATAAGGTAGACACCCTCGTCCACTGTGCCTGGGCTGGTTACAGTGACGACATTTCTCAGGATCCTGGTTCCTGGGTGGTAGTTGGGTGGCACATTTATTAGCGTAATGGCCGCGGCCTCTGCACCGGAAACACTCCACCTGTGATAAGTCAAAGTATCCCTGACGATTTCCTGCGTTTCTGCTCTCTGCGTGAGTAGCTCTCAGACCTGGACTTCTATCCTGGACCTGGATATTGGTTCCTCTTTGATGAGCCTGGTTGGCCTTCTCGTTCATATGATTAATAGATAAGTGTGATATTTCCATACTTACCTCTATTGGCTCCTCGGCCTGAGCGAGTAATTTGGCCTCCTTGAATGTTTTTGGATCCTTGGATAATACAAATCTTTTGACATTCCCGTAAAGTCCTTTTTTGAATTGGGCTAGGAGTGCCTTTGTGTAATTCCTCTCATTTATTTCCTGTTCTATAGGGTCAGTCTCAGCCTGTACTGTCCTATTACCTAATATCATTAATCGAGTGGCATAATCTCCTACTTTCTCTCCTGGTCTTTGCATACAGCTCCAAAATTGATACATAGGGTCCCCCTCCTCTGTTGATGGCGTGAACCATTTGCACAATTTGTTCTTCAAGTCCTTATAATTCAGGAGGTCCAATACCGCATCTCCCCTAACAAATTCCCTAGCTGTTCCAATCAACTTTCTTTTTGTAACTATCAATAACTGTTCATCTGACCAATCCCCCAATGCAGCAGCCTCATCTAATGATCTAAAACACTCTACAATTGTCAACTGTTCACCAGGAGACCCAGAAAATTCTTGGGCAAAACTCATCAAACCCCCTACATTTCCCCCCTTCTTGGTTGTTTCTACTATGTTAGGATCTGGTAATCCATGTAACGGTATTTCTCCGTTAATTAATGCCATATTGAGTGTGAAGGTATAACTGATTTGAATGATATTTGTACGAGTATTTGTCGAGTGAATCTATGAAAAGTTAGTTGAAGAGAAAAAAAAATTATGGAAAAATAGTTTATTTAATTAAACTATGTATGTGGTTATTAAATTTGTTGCTTGCATTTGGATTTATAAGTTTTTTTTTTATTTGAACCCAATTGAATTTATTTCTATTGTTTCAGATTTTTCAAGCAGTTTGTAATAGAAGAAAAGGGAGTGACTGAATAGAATACATTTTCTAAATGTTTTTTTATTTATTTATTCAATTTTTTTAATAAAAGAATTCTACTCCTCGAATATTTGAATTTTGTTGATTCATTTTTCCTTCCTACTGTCTCTAAAATTTGAAAATAATTGTCTCATTTTTTGCAATTTGAATCCCACCGCTGGCTACCAGTGTTATGGGGTGGTTGTTTATGGGGTTTTGTTCACACCCTGTAAAGATATTCGCTGTCACCAGCCCTTTTAGAAGGGCAATTAATTTAGGTTTAACATCAATTTATTGTAGTGATAATTAAAAGAAGGACGTAGGTTAGCCTACCTGTGGAGATAAGTTGCACGAAATGAGACAAGTAAAGAACATAATATGAATAATTTTATTTAATAATTAAAATAGTGGACTTACATGTTTGCTGTTAGCTGATGGTGCTCTTGGAGGTGCTTCGTGGAGTGGTATCAAAAAACACTTATCAAGTAAAACTCGCGGAAGTGACGACTGACAACTGTCTTCTATCTATCTGTCTGTCATAACTGCTCTATTTTCCAGTCCCTTCTATATTGAATCAAAAGCTATGAAAAGTGAAAATTGAAAGTGAAATTATATTATATAAAAGTATTATTTTGAAGTGACCTTCATGCTATTTCCTCTAGATATTTAGAATAACATATTGCTCTATTGGAAATAGTATAGGGTGTTCTATAATTTAGTACAAGGTGTTCTATAATATAGTATATTAGAATTAAGCTAATTTGTTCCACTCCATGACAGTTGGGTGTAGTATTAGGGAGTTTAGTAAGAGTTATTGTAGGTGATTTGAATGATTGCATCTCAGTAGACATTGCAGATGAATGGGGATACACCGCGTGATAAGGTGTATAGGGGGAGATAATTTGAATAAGCCAGGCTGGAGGATATGGACGGTCATTGGGAGATTTTTTTCGACAACAGTCTTTTAGTTTTTTCAAAATGAATGTGTGCTGCCAGATAATAATTAGGATAGAGATTACAATTGAGAATAGTGTGTATGACATGTGATAGTAGGTGGTTTGTGGGACGGTGGAAAAAAGGGTTTATTGTTCGAATTTCTAGTATGCGACACTGGGGTACACTTCACTTTTGAGTTATACTTTCACTCACTCTGTCATTTGGGGATCGTATAGGTCTTTCCGCTTTGATGGCCATTTCGGGAGTTGTTGATTGTTGATCGGTGTGAATTATTCCTCCCTGTGTACCATCGTTGCGTGGTGTTGGCGCCTACGTACTTGATGACTGAGTTACTCGTATACTCTCCGGTGTTGATGTCTCCTCCAGCACAGAATATCTAGAAAACAAATTAAACCAAGCGATGACTGTTCAAAATAATAAAAAGAAACAATTATAAATGATGTTTGGGAAAACTGATTTCATAATTTTGATGATCATTGATTGGTTAGAATTTACTTTACTTCTCATATGTGTTTACTTAGAAATGAAATGGTTTTGAAAATAGGGTTACTAACTGGTTGGCCTCTTGTTGATTTCTGGCCAACTCTAGTTTTTTTTCTGTCCTTTTTATAAAGTCCTCAGAGGCCTGGTCCTCCCAGTCCTGCTGTTCAACCTCTGATGGTTGATATAGATGAGATAGTTCTCCATCGCATCTTTCTAACATTACCCTCACCACATTGTCCTCTGTGGGCCCAGCCCCATCTGATGTTAGTAATTCGGGGTGAAGTGCTCCGATGTTGAAGACATTTGTCGGTGCTAGACTGAAACAGTGGACGCAACCCCCTGTCGCCGTCCACTTTTCCAGGCGATATACCACGTTGAAGCTGTTTTCACACCCACATGCTAGACATATAGTATACTGAATGTGTGACATTGTTAAAATTGCAGTTTAAAAAATCACTATGTCTATGTCTCTATTGAATTTGCAACTGAAGTGCTTTATTTGTGATTTTTCTTATTGCAGTTAAATTTACTCCATATACTGTATTCTAGTCTACTTTCATGTGGGTGATACTTGCTTTCACTTCTGTTATATGATTTGAATGTGTATCTTTATTTTACAATGCTTTTATATAGATAACCTTAGCATAATAATAATAATGATATGATACAATTGGTTAATATTAATGCTTAGTATAGTGAGTAGAAAGTGAACATGTTTAACTTTAAACTCTACTATCAAATGGGATAGTATAAGTTGGAAAATTTGAATGAAAAGTTAAACTCAATAAATTTCTATTTCCTTCTCCCTTTTTATTTGTATTTATTCATTCTTAATTCTAGTCTTTCCTAAAATCCCAGGTCATTCTAATATTACTACTCTATGTGAGATATGTATTTAGATAAGGGAATTTTTATGTTGAATACTTGTAAATTCTATTTTAAATCTGAATTTGAATATTTGTAAACTCTATTTTAATTCTGAATTCATGATCATGGACAATAGTGTCTTCTGTTTCATCTTGTCAGTTCCTGACTGTGGTTATTGGTACCGTGGCCGCAGTTGTATGCTACTGTAAGTGGGCTAATTTGATAATACGACCCCATTTGATGAATATCCAATTCAGTTTAAAGTGAATGTTCTTCGGATAGTGTTGGCTGTATTTGTGTAAGTAGTGTGAGAAGTTGTTGTGGATTGATGAAATAATTATCCAGCTTCCCCATAACTGCTGCGTTCAAGGCAGTTTGTAACTGATTAATTTCTAATTTAATTATATTCAATGTGTAAATGAGGTTAAAATATTAAAGGTAGTAGTGATGGCCTGTTCAGTAGATACTGTAACATTCTGCAGATGTGCCTCCACTCTAGCAACATGTGTGATTATACTATCCATAACTTGTGCCAATTGTACCATCTGCTTTGAATTTTTTATACCTTGAACATAACTAGAGTTGAAATATGAAATCTGCTCTTTCAAAATGTGGGCTATTCCTTCATTGGAATTTTGAATTTGAGAGATTCTCCCATTGATGTCCTTCATGTCATCGTTATCCATAACTCCAAAAAGAAAATGTAGGGCTGTACCCCCAAAATCAAACAGAGATCTCTTTTGGCGTGCGGGTAGTACCGAGTTCATGAGATTATTTAGTTGTTGCCGCACGTGTTCCGCTTCTACATACAATATTTCCATTTCTTGTTCTACTATGATACTGATACCCTCAGCTAGATGTCTATATCTGGTGTCTATGTTACCAGTTCTACAAACTCAATTTGATTCACTGAATGAATATATTTATTGATTATATTCTCAATTCCTTCAAAAGTAAGTCTATGGTGATAACCCATTTGGATCCAGACACTAAAATGTCGGTATCTCGTATGAAGATCATACCTCCAATTTTGCCTGATTCGGCTAGGTTACTGCTCTCCACCCATAAGAGGAGGAAAATTGCTACTGCTTGAATTGTCCTGGAAAAAAATTGTTTTGTTAATTTCCCTCTTTCCCTCATCAATTACTTTACATATACCCTCTTCCTTTGAACTTCCATCCTAACAACGTAACTTCCCAATTATTTGTAAATGGAGTTCATATCTTTTATATTTACATTTTTCATATATTAATAGTGAACATACTATGTTTCTGATTCATTCAGTATGTACCGTATCTAACTTAGGACGAGATTATTATTCTCTTCTATTACTATTTTGTATTCTCCCTGACTTTTTGTGAAGGTTTACTTATTCTAAGACTACGTCTCACTGTTTGACCTATACGTATGTGTTTCTACATTTGGTAGTTCAGGCACTTGAATAGGCAAAGTATTATTTGTTGGGCGTGTGTGTGTGTGTGTGATGACATGTCTGCCCTTGCCGCCCCTCTATGTCCCATAGGTCAGAGTCAGTTACCCTAAATAACTCATCCCTTCGTTCCTGTGCTTGTTTTTCTTCCCTTATTGTGAATCCTTGAAACCCTTCATCTAGGTTTGAATCATTATTCAATTGTGGGTGATGATAGTTCGAAGTGTATTTACTATTTCTTGTTAACATATTCCCTTGTAGTTATTGGAATGTCGAAAGTTTGATCTAATTTTGTGTTACTGGAACTTGCATTTCCGTAATTGAAAGTGTTTTCATGTAAATTAGGATTGTATCCTATTGCAGGATATTGTGTTGAAGTACATGTGTTGATTTTGTCATTGATATGGCTGGTGTTGTCCACTAGTGATTGATTGTGGGTCAAATCTATTTGTGCATCTCCTGGTTTAGTTTGGTGAAAGTGCTTGAGTCTGTTTGCATGTACACTTCGAACTTTATTATTGTAAATGTGTCTAATTTCTATTATTGTATTTCGTTTGATGTTAGTGATTCTGAAAGGACCACTCCAAAGATGAGCCCATTTTTTTGCCAAATTTGACTTAAGAGGCCGCAGGCGCGCTACACGCGCTCTTTGTTCGCTCGCTTCAGACTCGAGTTTAACATGCATCGTGTGCTAGGCGCAGCCCATAGACTAGCCCACCGAACTCATATTCTCGTAAACGTCGTTAATTCCCTTACTCACACTTTTGATATTTCACAGTCCATATTATTTTTCGGTATTCAAATATATATATATAGGTCTCCGTAAACTAGAAATTTTTTCATTTTCTATTTGAAGAATTTGAGAAATTACAAATTTGTTGTTCAAAATTCTGTGAATGCGATAACCTCCCTCTTTCAATTATCAACAGAATGCAAAAACAATCATATTGATATCTCAGAAATTACGGCCGTGAGAGTTTGCGGCGTGAAATACGAGCGCCTGCGGCCTCTTAATGGTTGGTGTGTGAAGGTAGACTAAGTCACCTATTTGAAAATTGACAGGTGCCGATTTCCGGTTATAATATTTTTCATTACGAATTGCACTTTGTTTCAAATGTCTTCTATAGTTACTCAATACTCATCTTCCAATCGTTTTTTAAGTTCACCAGGATAATGTGTGTCAATGTTGTAGGGTGTTCTTGTCTGTTTGCTAAATTCATCATAAGGTAAATGCATGTCTACTCCGTGAAGAAGGTAAAATGGAGAATATCCAGTTGAACTAGAAATGCTACTTCTCATAGCTAATATTACAAATGGAACATCTCATCCCATTCGAAGGGATCTTTTTGAACCTGATGTGATAATATGTCGTGAAAAGTTCTGTGGCTTCGTTCAACTAGGCCATTTCCCATATAATGATATGGAGTTATCTGTAATTGTTTTACATTTAATAATTCCAGGGTTTCTTTGAAAATATTTGTTAGAAAGTTGATACCATTGTCAGATACTACTATTTTTGGTTTCCCTACATTATCATTTGATCATTATCAGATGGACAAATGCCTCAGCTATTGTTGTAGCTTTCTGATCTGGGTTACAGCAAAATATTGGATAACGAGAAAATCTTTCAATAAATGAGAGTACATACTTATTTGTTGTTTGAACGTGAAGTTGGAAAAGGCCCTATTACATCTATGTGACAAATTTCAAATAATTCTGTGACTTCTTGATACCTTTGTAATGGTGCATGTGTTGGGTGTGGTTGTGTTTTTCGTGTTTAACATGATGTGCAACTTTTACAGTGATTCCTCATGTCTTCATGCATTCCTCGCCAAAAGAAGCGTGAAGTTAGTAAAGCTGTCAGTCGTTCTCTCCCATTGTGTCCTCCAAATTTGGAATTGTGATATGTTTCCAAAATATAAGCTTCATGCCACTTGTTATGACTAGCCTATCGTTCGGATGTGAGTTTTCCTTACATTTTAATAGTATCCCATTGTTATATAATATGAAGTTTGGGTTTGAGAATTTTTCTTTTTTTTTTAGATCCTCTATTATTATTTTCAGGTTATCTAATCTTTGAAATTTACGTATTCGTTCTTTGTCCCTGATTGGTTCATACTCGAGTGTGTTCGAAAGCTCATCTTGTGGTGTTTTGGCAGTCATGGAATTTACTTGTATTCGTGATAATGCATATATTGTACATGAGGAATAGAAGTGCCAGGTTTAAATTGATATTCAAAATCATATTCTTGCAATGTTAGTGACCACATGATTGTTTTTCTACTGTTATCAATTGTTTGACTGGTAAATGATCTCCTCGTAAGATAAAATGTCTTCCGAAAAGATATGTACGGAAATGTTTGATTGCCCATATGCATGCAAGAGCTTCTCTCTCCCAAGCTGGGTATCGAGTCTCTGCGCTTTTAAGATGTCTTGATGCATATGCTATAGGACGATCAAACCATGAATTTTTTGAGATAAGACTGCTCCGGCAGCAAATTGAGAACAGTCTGTCGTCAAAATGAACTCTTTGTTGAAATCTGGGTATACTAAAACTGAATCACTACACAAGAAATGTCTGAGATATTCAAAAGCTTGAGTATGCTGATCTGTCCAATCATAATCTACTTCATTTTTTGTCAATTCAGTTGGTGGTTTACTGATATCTGCATATTTGAGTATGAATCTACGGTAATACCCTGTTAACCCTAGAAGTCCTTTGATTTCAGTCACACTTTTTGGTCTGGGCCAGTTAATAATTGCTTCTATTTTAGAAAGTGCTGGTTTTATACCCTTTGATGAAATCATGTGTCCCAAATAATCAACCTGAGTATATAGAAAGATGCACTTTTGTGCTTTCAATTTTAATCCAGCAGATCGTAATCTATCCAGAATCTCCCTCAATCTTTCAATGTGTTCAACTATGGTGTTTGAATAGGTGATTATGTCATCTAAAAATATCAAACATGTTTTATTGCGAAGACCAGAATATAGAGTGTCTGAAAAGAAGCGGGGCCGTTGGTTGAACCGTTGGCCATACGTTTGTATTCATATAAATTTGAAGTTGTGCTGAAAGCAGTTTTGGCTTGATCCTCTTCCGCTATGGGAATTTGGAAATGAGTGTCACAAAGATCTAGGGTAGTAAAATAAGTTGAATTTCCAGGTAAATCTAAAGTTTCATTGATTTGAGGTAAAGGATATGAGTTCTTCCCAGTGACTGCGTTTAATTTACGAAAGTCTGTGACAAAACGATACTCTGGTTCTCCCCCTATGTTTGTCTTAGCTACTAGCATGCATGGACTACTCCAAGGTGATGTCGATGGTGTAATAACATCTTTTTCTAATAACTCATTTATTTTATCTTCAATGATAGTGGTTATAACCACTGTGCATGAGGTATTCGATATGGGTGCGATATGGTATTGTATACCATGTACCGTGATGTGGTATTGTGGTATTGATATGGTATGGATGCGATATGGTATTGTATACCATGTGTAACGGGGCCTTTTTGAAGATAGCTTCAGCTGTCACCACCTACATTATTCAAGTAGGAAAAAGAATGATGATTTGGATATGAGGCGTGGGCTGACCCTGGGGTCGAACAATAAAGCTAGCAGATGATACACTAATGTTTGTATTTACCTTAATTATTTGTGATGTTCAGGCGTAGAATAATGATAGTTTTACAAAATGATAGTTTTAAAGTTTGAAGGATGCACAGCCGAGAGTTATATGATAGAAGTGAGAGTATAAGTGAGGATTGAAGTACTGTCCGTCTTGTAATTAACGGTTTTGGCTTTAAATAACTTACTGGATTTTAATAGGCTCATAACGGAATACTTTGCTCAAGGCATTGTATATATACACTTGGTTAATGATCGAGACAGGTTTAGAATTCACAGTTGGATTTCTAAAAATATGAATTTTGATTATAAATATGAATTCAGTTGGTAAAAATCCGACAGGGATTCTTCATCCTGCGGGGGTCTCACGCAAGATTTCCCCGCGCAAAAAAAAAGAATCCCGTAAGTCAGTCGAGCAGGGTTACCAAAACTTGACAACAATAATTTCTATCATTACTAGGTCATGTCCGAGTTATCACACTGCAGAGTTTGCTGGTAGAGGTGCAGAGGACCATGAAGTGGAGGCTGTGTAGTCTCCGGTTTGACTCCAGGTGTCAACCAGGGATTCGGGAGACCGTTTGGAGCGGCGCCCACGTCCAGCTTTTTCGTCGCTGTTGTTGAGACGGAGGAATTGCGTGAGGGATGACCGTGACATCACTGGAGGGTGACCGTCGTGTCATGCACACGGGAAGAGGACGGCCATACCGGTACGATCGGGGCGGGGCGCCTGAAGAGCGAATACTGGAATAGAGATGCTACCAAGAGTGAACGTGGCTTGGCGTGTTTACTTAAAAAGCGGTTGTTCCTATTCGAGGAAACGATCAAAACCTGACCCAAACAACCTAAACCACAGCTTCTCTGTGCTCCAACCAATTCCCCGAAATAGTCACTTCTAAACTACGGCATTATTACACGCCATTCCTACCTTCACTCTTGGTGATTCAGTCAATGTTAAAAGCCCGGTCCGTAAGTAGACGTAGGGAATTAGCAATGCATGATGAAATAGATTATCAAATTCAAATATTCCACAAGGATATACATTTTTGATATTCTTTGTGTTTTATGGTATTTCGATTCATTCAACATCATCCTATTCCAATATTTTTCACTATGAATCATCTCTGTCAGAGTATCTGCAATCAGCTACATTCAGCTTTTTCCTGAAAATTTGCACGATTTTGAAGATATTGAGCTGGATCGTATAAAATATTGTTTTTTGAAAAGTGTGTTCAAATATAAAATTGACCGGAGTAACCGGCTGTCAAGTTGAAGAATGATAATAACCTTCTTACTCGAATACCGATAAAAATAAGTGGTATTCAGACAGTGTCCTGCCACAGACTGAAAAGTCTGAAAGAATGTGGAACTCTTCTTGATGATCTCGTAGTTGTCGATCTAGAGTTTTCAGTTCCTGTTTTCAGTAGTTTGCTACAGAATGCTACATTTCACGTAAATATGGGCTACCAAACCTAAAAATAGATGCTATATGCATACTACTGTGAATTTAATAATTATCCAAATGAATTCTTATATTTCCAAGCATTTAATTCTTGTTGTTATATAGTTGTCAATCAACCAGTCAGACAATGTATTATGTATCATAACTATGTTGGATATGGTTTGTATGATGGTAATATTTCATGTATTCATGTTCTGTATTCATTTGAAAATCATCAAATAATAGAACCAACAATTAAGTAGGCTCATGAATTCCTACCAACTGTTTTTCCCTTATCTTATCACTGAAATTGAACTCGATGGGAGCGTTCAGAGCCCTACTTGCTGTGCAGTACTTGCAAGTAGAATCATTTGCATCCAATGGGCATCAGTGACGGAACACACCCAGTACTATTTGGAATGATGGATAACATTTTAATTTTTTTTTTAAATGTCAGGCTATAAAATTATCGTGAACGGTACAAAAATGTATCCGCAAATCAACCATGGATGATTTTTGAAATGCAGTTTCTCTGCCTTATTCACACCGATGAATGTGATATGAAAATATTCATGTAAATTTGAGATTTTTTTCACGATCGATGATAATAAGCGGATCAACTTGTTATTACCCTTGGTTACCAATAACATTCTGTACCTCATTTGGTTCAACACAGCTTTATTATTTGTGAAATGTGCTTCCAATACAATAAATAAATAAATGGACTCGATGTCGACAGGCCTCTAAACCCAACATTCATTAATTCATGTACATTTTTCAAAGATTAGCGTTCCATCCTATCTCTGGTATTTCATTTCAGCCCATATTTCATGTCTCTGTCCAAATAGTTGTACATGATAAGAGTCAATATAGACAATTGAACATACATATATATTATAGCAGTTGCTGAACCAACTAGGCCTAATTATAAATTAATGAAGAATGAAATGGCAATATTATCCAGAACGTTCACTTGATTGAGTAGTGTACTTAGTACTGTCTTTTTACGATGTGTGCAAGGTGTATTTTATGAAGAGAACTTCAATGTGGACATAAGGTATGCAATGCGAAAAAATTACGTGCACCTGTATATTTGCCTTTCTGTTTTTTTCACATGGAAAAGTTATCAATTAGGCCTATATACTTCCAACTATACGTTGAATGTGTATTACAATATGGAAGAAACTAGTGTTATTTGTCTTGCGGTAACAGCACTTTTCTGGTTTCAATATATCACAGGCTGCACAGCTCTGAAATGATGTTGCTTATCCATCGGTACGATATCTATAATTCATCGTTACAACTTACAATAGCTATAATTGATTGGACGATAGCTATAATCCATGGGCACGATAGGTGTACAGTCTGTATGTATAGGTCTTGTATATCCTTGCTTTGGAAGGCTGATACCAACATTGCTGACAGTTCCACCAAAACTCCATGTCGAACCGTCGAACGCTAGGTGAGAAGAAGCCAGTCACATAGCCCAGTTGATATTGACAGTTGACGTCTTGCCGCCAACAATGACCTAGTCCTACATTTGGTACGCGCGTGCGTGGAGCGTGACCCACTATCAGTTAAAATAGCTTCGATACTAGATCTATACTTATAGACAGTGAATAAGTGTACTCCAGCAATAACCTAGTTCTGTTGGTGAAATGATGACGTGGCGTGTGATGAAGCTCAGTTTCTGGGCGTGAAGGTTATCCAAAAGCCGTTCTCGTACGCCATGTTGAACGTGGTTCGTGCGAGATCCTTGGCGGTGGTCTTCGCCTCGATGTTGAAGCGAGAGAGAAGAGAACACACAGCCACCTTGGTCTCGAGGAGCGCGAACCGCATGCCTGGTGAATGCAACGACGGCACAAGATTATTCGACAGAAAAAGTTGCAGGTACGCTATCAGTGGTAAACAGTGGAACTCGTGGAAAGAATACATGATAAAACGTGCGCATATCTCAAGAATAAAATGTATCAAAAATGTGACATTATTGGCAGTTTGTTGTAACCTTTCGAATTGACCATATTGGCAATTACGGCAATCCGTAAAAATTGCAATATTGAAATTATTGGCAATCTGTGGACGCTGAAGGTTACTTTTTTGAACATTTGGTCAATAGTCACGCTTCGTATGAAATTTGAATTTCTTCCCAAATACTAAAATAGTATTAATTGCATCGTTAAGAGGAAACCACCATCAATTCGAAAATCAAATCCAAAGTACCCATTTTGAATTATGACAGTTTGAATCAACCAAATGCTGGACATTAAACTTTCGGAACAAAACTCTTCAAGTTTAAAAAATTGAGTTTCCTTGTATCATATAATTTTGATATTCCATACCGTACCAAAGTTCCGAATCATAGCAATTATATTTTGCTGAGTCAACTCCCATGAAACCTTGAACCTTCTAACTTAATTGACTCACCAATGCATTTTCTGGGTCCTGTACCAAACGGCATGTACGTGTAGGGATCAATGGATCCCTTGTTCTCGTCGCTGAAGCGCTCCGGATCGAACGTATCTGGATCGGTGAAGTACTTGGGATCTCGGTGTATAGCGTAGATCGGGATCCACAACCCGTCACCCTTGTTGACGCGTATCGCGGGGCTGTTTTCAGTCGCTGGGAACGTGTAGGCTTTCACGCACATTCGGTTCGTCATGACAGCCGGTGGCCACATTCTATGCGTACAGAAGAGGACTTGGTCAGACCTTGGACTATATTCATATGGATACGCCACGATGTAGTGACATCAACCTATTTTATCATAATATAGATAAGGTGCTCCAACTCACATGTACTGATGATATGGGAGGTATTTGTAGTTTCTTACGGTCAGTTCAGAGCCAAAGCTCCGGATAACCTGTCACGATTTAGCAGATTCCCTTGTGAACTAGATGCTTCAAGAGTGGCCATGGTAGCGGTGGCATCGTTGAACTTACAAAATCTATCATTTTCGTAAAAAACAAATGCTACCACTAACATTATGATTCTACTGAACCATGTATAGCATTGTTCAGTATTGTTGTTTTATATAGTTTGATATAAAAGCGATAGTTGCGCTACAGGCAATCAGGACTCTGAACTTGAGGACTTACCCCGGGAATATTTTATTTTCAAGGCCCGAGTTGGGTCACCTTCTTTATATTATGACGAAATGGGTTGGTATCACTACATCATGGATACACATATCAGTCTTCTATTTAACACTCTGAATCCAATGAGAAATGGTTCTGTGAGGTAAACGAAAATTGATAATTTTGATACAATTACCCAACATGAGACAGAGATATCAATGTATATGAATACATATTGGGTTTGAAGGCGCGTTGACACCGAGGTCATTTTGCGCCTGTAACTTATGATGTATTCAATCAATTCAAGATCATGTGCGATAAGATGATACAAATAATTATGAATGTCATGTAAACGATAATGTATATGCATTTTCATACGTCAAGAAATGAGTTCAAATGACCCTACTATTTATGCCATATGATTCCATCTACCGATGAGTGCCAACTTCAATCACAATGCAACTGGCGTATATTGAAGAGAGACCTTGTGGAAACCAAAAATTGGCCAGAAATAAATTCCGAAAGTACAAAATGTCGTCTGTTCCTCTGAGACTTCTCCAAAATTATATCACTGTCGACGCGCCTCTGAACCCTGACTATCGGTAACTCCGAGACTTCTTTGAAATCTGAAGCTGGATGTGCAGGGGTTTGAGTCCTGCTGTTAGGCTTGGCTTTTGTTAGCGTCCTTCAACCTATAGGCAAATCATTGTCCTAATATTTCCTGGGTGCGGTCAATGGACGTAATTAAAACAAGTAATTGGTACAAAACTACAAATTTTCCTGCATGGATGTACTTCTGCCCCCCCCCCCCCCCCCCCTTCTATTTCCCTTCAAATTGTTCTTGATCTCATTCTTTTTTTTTCTACTTCAATTTGTCTGCTCCAGGTTCACTTTTTAATGATATGAAAATCTCACTGGGAGCTCAAATACTTATGTGAGCCTTGTATGAAATGTGATCAAATGTGTAATGAGATGAAAAATAAAATACAAATACAATGAAATGAGTAGTCCTCCTATTATCGACTAGCTGCAATGCCGCACCTGAGAGATTCTGATATGCACTTGTCGAGATACGCCATGCGCGAAACCCCCTCGTAAGTGATCTCGCCGCCCTCCTCTTCGAGGATCTGGTCCACTTCCTCCTGGACCTTCTTCAACACTTCTGCGTGACTCGAGAGGAGTATGAACAGGAACGAGAGGTTGGTGGAAGCTGTATCAAATCCGGCCAGGTAGAACAAGATCGCCTGGGCCGTGAAATCTTCGTCAGTCATTTCTACGTGCAGGAAAACAAATCGTTCAGTTTGAAAGTAATAATAATGATAATAATTGGACTCTCATTTATTTCTGTGTACTACAGTAGGTAACATGAAAACCCAGAAATTACAATTGACATGAGAATTCAATAATGAGACAATTATACAAACACACAATAACGACGAGGTTCAGATACATGAGCATCTGCTCTTCCACAAAACCTTATATCTAGAATGTGAATGAGAATTGGATAAAATGAAATATAATTTTACGAATAAGAAAGGAAATACAACGGATAGAGTTAACCTATCAGAACTAAATTGCAAATTATTTTTTTTCAATTATCTCTGAATTTTACTCCACCAAAAGTTGTTTTTTTATATAATGATTCGAATTGACCTAAGGATTTCACTGACTTGAATAAAATTGTCATTTGATGAATAGTTGTTAGGCCCATATATTTGGTTTCCGACATTAATTTTGTGTAATTATCAATTACCGATGATTTTTTTTTCATCTTGTTCGATGTGTTTTTTGTTGGCCTCAGAGCTTGTTTAATAGAATAAGACCAATATTTTTGTGTTGATGTCACTGATTACAGGAATCCAATATTTTGAGAAATTATTCTCTGTTTTTTTCATATAATTTTTTAAGGTACCTCACTTAAATTTTGTTCATTCATGATTCAGATCCTTGCTTCTACAGCACCTTACATTATCAAGATATAACTTGATTCAATATTTCATTATTTTTCACTCAGGGTGATGAGAGCGCCCTTGTGTCTGAACGATCCCCAAGCTCACCTCTAGCTTCAATAGGAAACAATGATTATGTGTGTCAATTTGTTTCGTTCTTGAACAAAGTCTTTATATATACCACCTCTTACAGAGATATTGGAAAGACACTTGGAAAGAAATTGCTGGAGTAAAAGACAAATACCAAATGAACGGTAAGTAGTGATCTTTGAGACAATGAGAAAATACTTTCAATGTGCAAATTTAATGATAAATTACAGTTACGTTTCAACTTGATTCCTTGTGAAGATAGTTGTACATTTCCAGATTTTTTTTTCATCCATTTGAGGGGGTCAGAAGCCAACTGGAATAAGTGACATTAGAGAATAAATGCGGAAGGTATTGTTCATCATGGCTAATATACTAGTATTTAGCGGCCAAAGGGTATAAGTGCAGTTTGAAGATGGTGGCGACAACTGTTCCATTCGAAAGCAGCACTTATTCCGTTCGGCCTCCAAAACACAAGTCTATAAGCTATGATGAACAGGACCTAACTCATTTATTTTCGAATGTCACTTATTCCAGTTGGCTTCTGACCCCCTCATTTTATTATTTTTTTCCATTTTTTTTTTTTAAGTTCAATTTCCAATTTTATTCTATTTCATTCAATTTTTCTTTTTTTCTCTCATTTCATTCAACACCATAATGCGACGTAATATGAAATACCATTGGCGCAAAAAACCTCGTCGTCGAAGCACCGTAAATCAACACAAGAAGATATAAAATGTACTCAATCTATCAATAGTTACTCACGCGCTGCAAGTTTCTTGGTAATCTTGTCGTCGAGCTTGATCTCGTCGGTCATGTCGTCGGTAGCCTCGTTCTTCAGCATGCCCTTCCTGGCCTGCATGACCAGGTGGATCATGTCGGGCCGCACGATGCCCTCCTTCTCCCGCCTCGCCACCGTGTCACCAATCAACTTCGAGAAGAACCGCTTCGTCTCCTTCTTCCAAACGGTGAAACCAAGCAACTGGCGACGAATAATAATTTTTTAATTTATATTTTTCAAATCAATGAAAATTAAAGAGTCCATGGGGGTCGATTTAGCGAAATATCAGGGTTTTTTTTTGTGAACTTTTGAACAGAATGAGATATCGAAATTCTAATACGCGGGAAACACAGATAATTTTAATAGCTTCAACATGAGTTCCAGCTACTCAAGTCATGTCGCATAACGGTCCAGCGCATGCAGCTGAAAAAATACATTCTTTAGCTTTATGCGCTTGACAATATTATGCGACATGACTGAAATAGTTATAACTCATATCATCTTGTAGCTATCATAATCAGCTGTATACCTCGCTTATTGGAATTTTGATATCTCATACCGTTCAGAAGTTATCATCAAAAAACTGATATTTCACCACATCGAATCTCATGGACTCTTAAGAAAAAACGTTTTCCCTCAGATTTAGCATGGTGTCATTGAAAAGTGTGAGATAAATTCAGGCGTCGTAACAAATAGTTCTCCTAAAAAGGTACATTGAACGAATTACAGCTTCATATTGTTGTTGTTGTTTGAAGTTATAAGAGTCATCAATGGTGATTTAGGAGAGAAATTACGTTACCGATTATTTTTTGAACAGAATCTTTGACAACTTTCGCGGCTGAAAGTGAAATCGCGATAGTTCTGCGTTTTCAAGTAGACATCGGTTAGAATCATTGGAAATAAGTTGACGCCCTCTTCACCGAAAATCATCACCAAAATATTGGCATGGAGTCATTGTTTCCCAATTAAGGCTGAAGTAGGTTTTGGGAAAAATATAATTATGTGGTACGTAGGCCTACACTTGATTGGAAGGTTTCTGAATAGTATTATCGATAGTTTAGAAAATATTAAAACAGTGGGACCATCTGAATATTTTGCGACTTATCATAAGCTTTCAATTGTACTTGTGTTCTTACGCGGGCTCCTGTTAGTTTCATTATCCTCACTTACTATGTATCAGCTATTATATCATGCAGAATAAAATGAAAATGGAATGAAAAATATGTGTCACTAAATTTCATCACAGAAATGTTTCTTCAACATTATGAGAGGTATGGCTCATACACTTTTGAATTCTCATTTATCAAATAGGTCACAAAAAGTAGAGATCAATTTTTCACAAAAAGATGGTTCAGAAAAGAAATGTGTGTCGTAAAAAATTGAGCAAATACAGCCGCAGTCTCACAAGGGAGTACTGCATTTTGAATTGGTTAGAAGCATTCTGGAAACTGGTGTGCAATATCGTGGCGGCTAGGCGACCCGGCAAACTATCGTTTTGGGAACGCTGATTTGAGGATGACAAGGTATGATCATTTGGATGGATCATTCTCACCCTGGAGGAAATGGTGAATCCATTAAAGAACATCACAAACCAGGAACAAGATTTTACAAATAATTACTATATATTAATTTTCCTGATTTTAAGAGAAACTGTGAATCGTCATTTCGATTTCAGAAATCAGAATCAAATCATTTGTCCTCCAGAAATCATTGGTGATTCGTAGGCATTACCGATTCTGTATGAAAACATAAAGATAATCGAGTAATGTTCAAGTCACGATTCATCATTTCTAGAACTATTTATGCATTTATTTTATTTTCCTTAATAAGCATACCACAATACATCAAAGATGACATGGAGCAAATGAGAAATAATCAGAAGACAAGTGTGTTGAGAATTGTGTATGGCAAAATATTTTGAGAGTGATAACATCAAAAATTTAATAATAATGATGATTAGAATAATTCCAATTTGAATGATAACAGAATTGTCAGTGATAGTATTGATAACAATAGTGTTATAATGATAATAAATTCCATTTTATTATGATCACAGATAATTGTAATGATATGATACAATTATTAACAACAACACATGAAGAAAAAAAAAAAAAAATATATATATATATATATATATATATATATATATATATATATATATATATATATATATATATATATATATATATATATATTATACTACTGAGTGCAAGAAGAGGAAATCTTTGATTTCCAGATTTCTCCGAAATTGTGTATTTGAGTATTGTGATCATTTGCTAGAATCTAGTTTCAGAGTTGTGATGTACTTCAAGAAACATTCCAACATTCTAGCTGAGAACAGCTTGTCAACGTATGGGATGAAAAAATATCTTCATAAAGTCATAAAAAAAAACTGAACCACATCCCCACTAGTCAGTTGATGTGGGCGTAGGTTGAAGCAAATAGTTGAAATACCTTCATGAATTTATTGCTGAATCTAAACCCGAAGAAGACGAATGCGTGAAATCCTCCAAAGTTGGTGATATCTTTGCCCGTCTCGAAGAAATCGTTGGTTCGATCCTCGAGCGAGTCGACTTTCACTCCGAACACTGACGTTGCCGTCACGTCGTTTGTGTACCTCGAGAACAGGTCCTTCATCTCCAACACGAAGCTTCCGCCTTGCTCTGCAAACACATGTTCATCTACCATTCAACAATGCATATTCACAAAAGAAAATCCCGACCTCTTCAAAATCAACAGTCATCACGAGCACAGCACGAAAAGAGCGATTTATTCAGCACACGAGTATTGCAGAGTGAATGACAATCTCAGATGGAATAATACAAGCCGTGAGGAGACTCTTTAACCATCTCCCACATGTCATGCAGTGTTTGGAAAAGACTGAATTAAACTGGCATCACATCTATTGGAACATTCTTTCTATAGTTTGTGGGATTTTGTTTG
>OZ023328.1:12487696-12492696 GCA_964007535.1 Brachyptera risi | reverse complement strand
TTTTCAGAAGTGGTTCAACCGATTGCGCCTCAAAACTATAAAGTATCGAATTAGATAATGACACTTGTGTGTGCTAAGTTTCAACTGATTTTGAATTCTTGTTTGACCTGTGGAGCGCGAACAAAAAAAAATAAAAATGAATAGTCACTTTTTTTTAGGGTAGGGCGAAATTGTGTCTTCGCTCCGCTCATCCAATGATTATGCTCATTATTCTGTTCTTTCACTCAAATCGGATCAGCCGTTTTGATGTAAAAAAATATATAATGAAATTTTTGTGAATCTCTCAAAGCTATCAAGATACCAATTTCATCCATCAACGCGGCAACACATGACGTGTTTGCCTAGTTATCATAAAAAACAATAATGAAAAATAAGATGGCAGTGAAGTAATGGTTTGGATCTCAAGGTGTATATATATATATTTATTAACCAATCCAAAGATAAGTCGATATGTTCCAGCTCATCCATCAACGCGGCAACACATAACGCGTTTGCCCAGTTACTTCTACAACAGTTGGAGTACATAATTGGATGAGCGAAGCGAAGACTCAATTTCACCATACCCGAAAAAAAAGTCCTTTTTCTTTGGTTTCGTTTTTTTGGTTTTGCGCTTCACTGGTCAAACGAAGATCCATAATCAGTTGAAACTTCGCATACACAAGTGTCCTTATCTTATTCGATACTGTATAGTTTTGAGGTACAATCGGTTGAACCACTTTTGAGAAAACTCATTTCAAAGTTTTCAAAAATCCCTTGAGAATAACCCGGAAGGAAGAAAAGATTCGTGAAAAATATTTCATCCGAGAGAATTCAAATTCTCAGGGAATTCCAATATAATGATGATACACATTATTCCGAACTTTTACTCAAATTGGATCAGCCGTTTCGATGTTGAGAAATATATGATTTGATTTGTATAAATCATTCAAAGCTATTAAGATACCAATTAAATTCAAGCAACAAGTGTCACCACTTAACTGTGAACGATTAAAACAGAGCTTTTTTATCATCATATAAATTAATAAGGAGGAATAAGTTGGCAGTGACATTTTGGTTTGGATCTCAAAGTGTATATATATATATATATATATATGAATAAACAATCCAAAGATTAAAGTTGATTTAACTAGCTCATTCATCAACGCGGCAACACATGATGCGTTTGCCCAGTATATTGTGACTTGACTCAAGTCGGGAGCATGTGGGATATCAAGGAAATCTGTATTTGTCATAAATATGTGCAAACGCAGTAGTTTCTCTGAATAAAAATCTCTCTTTTAATCGAATCAACGAAATAAATATATACATACATAAAATATTGTGGTTACTATGAATTCATACCTTTAAATAATAAAGAGTTTTTGATCGTTTAGTGATAGTCGTACGATACCCTTGTGTGTGATGTTCTCTCTTCTTCCTTCTCTTTTTCTTTTGATCTTTGACGTTTTCTTTATTGAACTTCTTGATTCGGAAGCCAATGAATATTGTCTCATTGGTGACCTGCTTGCACGTTTTCTGGTTTTGGAGATTGTCCCTTGATCTTCTCTATTTCGTGCTTGACGAAGAGTGTAGCTTGAACTTCTCTTGCGGTTGACGAAAGAGAGTGATCTAACTGATCTTGTCCAGTTCGTGGTTTGCGACAGAGTAACTTGTCTAGCTAGTGGTTGGCGACAGAATGATGATCCCTTCTCAGTTCGACCCTCGGTCGATCTCGTAGTATAACATGAAAATCAGATGATCTACTTTTGACCAATCACAGCACAGTTTCTTCTTATCAGGGTTGCACGTAGGCACTCGTATGATTCATATCATCTTAATTTGTATATGTCATACCTTCTTGCCTATTTCAATAATAACACTTTGAATTGTTCAAATATTCCACCACAATACGTATGCGTTATTAATATTATACAATATTTCACATTATCGATTCTCAATATAGACTTACAAACTAGAGACTATATTTATTACAAGATTTTTAATAACAACCAGCATCATGTGGTGATGGATCAGTTACAATGAATTGAAAAATAAATACAAATATTAAAATTACAAATATTATGTTTGTCCACACTTGTATTTACGCGAAAGATGAAATCCGTCTACCAATACAAGAAACACAAATATCACAGATTATATTTGTGAAGCTGTGATATTTTTAGAGTTATGTATTTTCAAGACAAGGTATATTGTTATAGAAACACAATCAACTGTGAATTCACCAATTATTCAATCAATCGAAATGAATGTTCACAGCTCCAGCTTGTCTCTCCATACAATTAGGCCCACATAAGTCCTCACATATTCTACTTGTTATAGATAACATTCTTCCCGCGTGGATGTGAGTATATAGTATAGGGCTATCCACATCAGGGGTTACAAACACGGAAATTTGGTGTACATCTGATTCCAGCAATTGTATCAGCTATCGTTTGTCGTGCAAAGACATCCATACAATGCAAGAACCTGTCTCAAAATATCGGACGACGACTTTATAATGGCTTAAACCTGATGATGTTAAGATATTGAATTTGTTACATTTTGAAAATGAACTTTGACAGATTCTAGCTCAAAATATGTTTATAGTATTGAAGAATTTAGATTACACCATGGTATTTTATGATCTGATGATTGAATGACTTACACTTCATACTTGTTTTCAGTTATTATTTACGTAATTTTCAGTATTGTATCTATATTATCATTTGTCATCTTATTTCATGTAGCAAAATCAATGTGATGACTACCGTATTATAAGCCTACAATGTTTGTATTTTATACTGAATTTTTAAAGGTTGTTCATATATTTCCATGTTCAACCATGTTTTGTTATTGTACATCAAATTGATTTCAAAAACAATAAATACTTACTCATTATAGCTAATTCTAGGATTGTATGAGGCTTAGTAAGAAATTTTATGTATGACGTTATTTATGTTGATTCCAGATTCCGTTCCGACTGTTAGCTTTCCGTAGTTTCCCTCAAATGTTAAAATGATTCTGGGATGTACACCGGCCACCACTGAATACCTCTCAAATGACTCGAGGATCAATTGGATGAAAGAACGAAATAGTATCAAGTACATAAAACATGAAAAAACGTATAAAATGAGAAATATGAATGAAGAGGGTGAAATTGGGGTACAGGCGACGAAGAAGAATGAAAAAAATAGATGTCTGAAAGAAGATGTCAGTTTTATTTCCACCATCTCAGAAAGTAATTATTCAATATAAAAAAAGAAGATTTGTAAGACAAGAGTACAGAGATAATTTGAAAAAAAATGCAGGATGAATTGATTAACTGAAAATGGATTGGAGACTTCTCATCCCATGATTTCGAAACATCCGTTGAATTGTTTTTTCATCATCCCTCAACTTATTTCCCTCAACTCATTCTCTCAGGCCTAAGCTATACTTCCAATCATCTTTGCCTTCACCAATAAAATCGATGCTCTATAGATTCCAAAAGGATTTTTTTTTGTATATTCCTTCATCTCTAAGGTCATTTTTCTAGTGTCTCTTTATTCATTTCTATTTCAAATTTTCAAAGAAATTGATATCATTAGTTTGTATCTTGTAATTGATTCACACATCACAGATTATTCTTGAACAGGTGGCGATGATTACCCTCATGAAATTGAGGGAAAACTAATGAACATGGTCTTCTTAGGGCCGGTTTTACCAATCTTACTTAGGGTGCTAATCCACCAACTATTGATTAAAGGTACGAGAATAACATATGTAACCAATGGTGATAACAAGTTGATCCACTAACTATCAGTTTCGTGAAACCAGGCCTTAGTAAAATTGAACATTGTTATTTTTTCTCAGCTCTCTCCTTATGAATCACTGATTTTCGATATATTCTTCATATCTTCTCTCAATTCATTCCATTCCCACTTCGTTTTTCAGATGAATACGTATTTCGAATCTACAACTCTATCCATTTTTTCTACTTCCATTCTCACACCTCCACTTGTACTTCTTTGTAATCCCGGCCTTTCCAAATCTTTTGCTCAATTCCTCCCATCCTGTATATTTATTCTTGATTCTAACGAGATTGCACATTATTTTATCAAGTTTTCAACATTTCTAGCTGAATCAGTAGATCACATGACACTGGGTAGGCCTGAAGCCTGATTTCAGGAGATCGTCAACTCACCAGGCAGCCCCAACAGCATCTTGCCCAGCAGAGGCTCAATCGCTTCATGCAGAGGCACCACTCGATGGTTGCTCTTCTCAACGAAATGATCGAACTCCTTCACTGTCACCAACTTGATCAACTCTGGATCGCGAATCATCAACACAGGCTTACCAAACTCAAACAATCCGACCATCTTAAAACTATCGTATTTATCGTAAATGTCCTTGATGAGATCTGCCAACGACCTTTTCACGAACACGAAGGGTGCCATACTACCGACAAACGGGAATAAATTCTTGTCGTAAGGAAAGTTACGTTTTTTGAAGTAAGCGAATCTTCTTGTCCCGTACAAGTAAATACTGATCGATATACACATAGTGGCGGTAAGCCAATGATAAATAGAGAAATCCCACATTATGTTGATGTTATTGTTGACTAAATGATGAATGGACGTACTGGAACAGTTCCAAGACACCTATTGTAGATGGATTACAGGAAGATTATAATATATATATAGGTAACAATAAAAAAATGCTCTGATTGAGCCTGAATAGTTATTTGAAGATAACCTCTTTTTCAAGTTCGGAGCAGTTCTTCTTATCAGGTATGATTCAAATGTTATTGTTTTCTGTACTCTCTCGAGTACTCATTCTCGGGAAATCGTGATAATAGCTTCTTTATCAGGATGAGCGTATGTATGAGCTACAATTATTATTCTAATTGAATATACTGGTTTTTCTAACGTGTGAAGTAAAATTTCATTTCACTCAGCAGATTGATGTGAGTCCATGATACATACCTGAACAAAATTATCTTTGGAAAATGTAGTATATATACATAAATATATATATATATA
>OZ023328.1:12472774-12484996 GCA_964007535.1 Brachyptera risi | reverse complement strand
ATTTCAATCGTTTTGTAACAGATGCGAAGAGTGGAATCTTAATCGTTCACTCATCAGTGTCGATGAGTATAAAGATAGAAGCGAATTCGCAAAATAAACGACTAGTGGTTGGTAGAGCTGTTTTGTTTATATACTGTGTTTTAACGATGCACTGTAATGACAACTAAGATCTATTGGCGCCGGATGAATGAGTAATGAGATGATGAGATGAAGTTTTCTCAGGTGGTTATTTATCTATTCATTTATTTATTTTCATTTTCATCCAAGAGGATTAAAATTTGAAATGGAACATTTTTAAGTTAATCATATGGATAGTCAAGGGTAAAATTAATAAGTCAAGGATGGAAATGATAGTGGGGAGGAAGCGGTTGTGGCGTATATTGTAGGAACCATCCCTGCATTGAATAAAGAGGGCAAACCACGAAAACACCTTGTGGAGATGTACGGTGGTGGGGATCAAACCAAGTCCGATATTTTCTTCACCTACCGGATCACATGGAGCGAGTGAGTTAGCAACTGAGCTGCATGTGCCGGTGTAGGGCTCATTGAATTACCATACAGATCTATACAACTTGAGGTACCCTGATGGGGTATTTCGAAAATTCTCTGTTTGAAAGAAGGTAGCAGGTACGCTGTCATTGGTGAGCAAAGTAATTTGTGAAAATTCACAAAATAAAGTGCGCGTATTTCTCAACAATAACATCTATTACCTATGACTATCAATAACGTAACGGGATAAGCAACATGGCGCTTTCCTTTCGCACCATGCGTATATCAGAGGGATGCCGCCTCACAAATGTTATGATGATTTGCTGGTATTGTTGTATGTTGATCTATACAAGTGATAGATGTAATGCAATCTGTGAATCCAGCTCTTTCCAACTGCATTAAACAATATTGGGATAAATTTCATTTGAATTAGCCAATCTAAATTTAAAATAGGTCTGTAAAAGCATTTAGTCCCCTAGTCAAGAGCCCTACTGCTATATTTACCATTTGATAACTGGACAATTACTCATCATCTACGAGAAAGATTAAAATCAATGCAATTGTACAACTATTTACTATATATTGAAATACGAGCCTAATACGTACAATTTGATTTGAAATTGCGAATCTCACAAATGTACACGAAAGCGCGCTGATTCCACCATGTTGAAAACGGCCTAATGTTAAAAGGATAGGACTTATGCCGTGTTGCTTATCCCGTTACGTTATTGATAGTCATAGCTATTACAAATGCGGTATTGTTGACAGTTTTTTCGTAACCTTCCGTCGGCCATATTGCATTAAGGAGCAAATCGTTTTGTATTTTCAGTAACGAATTGAACGGTCCTCCTTGATGTGATGACGAGGACGTCGAGGGGTCATGGAAACAAAAGTGGTCGGTTGAAATGTTCTCGAGCTCCAGAGGACACGTGTCAACAGAAGTAACACTTGAATTAGGAAAACGCAGCATAAGCGTAGTAAAATAATAACCGTTACAGGTATTTCTACATGAAATATAATGGGAGCCCATAGACACACCTTGGTCTATTGGTCACCTTTGGCTCAATTGGTCCTCGGACACCTTGGTCCATTCTCATGGGGATGGTACAGAATTCCGAAAGAATTTCCGAAAAATTCGTCGAACCGATTTTCCTCAAAACCGATCCCAATCTAATCTAGCATGACACCAATGTCCAGAACTACTTTCAACTCTACTAATCACTCTCTAGGAGCACTATGGAGCGTACACAAAAAGTGAACAAATACATTCAGAAAGATGAAAATACCGACACATGTAGCTGAGTGGTTAACGCACTCGTTCCATGTGATCCGGGAGGCAGTGGGCATATCGGACCCGTTTTGACCCCCGCCACCGTCCAACTTCACAGAGGTTTTTCGTGGTTTCCCTCTGTAGTCTAGGCTAATGCTGGGATAGTTCCCACAATATTGGCCACGACCGCTTCCCTCCTACTATCCTTCGCAATACCTAAGAAACCTTCATATCATCATCCCATCATTTCATCATTCATTCAACGTCAACAAACCTTAGTTATCCTCATAGTGCGTCGTTAGAACCCAATATATATATATATATATATATATATATATATATATATATATATATATATATATATATATATATATATATGAGAATAAAAAAAAAATGAAGACAAATCTCAATTTTTCTATTATGACTTGAACAAATGAAGATCTTCGCTATATACGCTCACGTAATATTCACTCATTCCTTATTGCATTTACAATAATTAATGTCAGTTGTCAGATAGTCATTGTAAATATGACTAGAAGAGCTTAGATGAGAAATGAGCAAATACACACTTATATTCATATCAGAGCATTGTTAAGCCGCCGTGCTATTTATCGGAGATTGGTGTCGACGTCGAGAGATCCAGTTGATACAGCATCTTGTTCTGGTACAGCTCAACTGAAGTTGAACTACAGCGAACCATGAATAATTGATCAGCGCCTATTATTTAGAGACTTTCAGATTCGTATTCTGAGATGAATACAAATACAACTGAAGATGTTGGTGAGTATAATTTCCTTACTTCAAGATCAGAATCACTTTCAGATCGAGTATTTTGTTCGTGATGATTACAACACCCCGTTTGTGAAGGTGGTAACACTTATGGTGACCATTCGAACGATCTTACTTTGTCGTAAGCAGTTGTAATTGAGGCATCAAGACTTAAAAGTTTCAAATTATTGTTCTCCATTCAAGTAAAAACGAATTCATTCATTGTGGCTGTCCCTCTTCACGATATATGACCGCGAAGGTCCGGTTTACTATAAATTTGTGATTAAAATTGCCGAGAGTGAAAATGAATGATGCATTTGGTGATGTAATAAAAAACCATCTATACAGTAGAAATATTCAGCGATATAAGCTTTTCGAGAACTCTTTTGAACTCGTTGTTGTCTTCATTTGCTACCTTCATTATATTTAGAGGGGGGGGGGGGGGGACTCTGAAATAGTTCAAAGCCGGAGAATATAGGGCCCTTATTGCACATTTTCAGCCGATATTTTGAAGTAATTTTCATATCCAGTTTCTTGTATATGATTCGATTTCAACTTGCTAATATGACTTGTATTGAAATTTCTCCCCCCCCCCCCCCCCAAATACATGATCACATTTGAAATATACAAACATGGAAGATTCAGAATATTAAATATCTTTCAAAAAGATATCGACAGGAGTCTTCATGAAAAATAACTGTTCATTTATGATGAATAATTGTTTTGCGATAGATAGTTGATTGTTTCTCAACTTAGATAATGAAAATTGTGTGATAAGATCACCCTCGTATTGCCCCATCTAACCGATCATACTTTCATCCATAGCCCTAATTGGAGACAAATGATTTCGTATCAAGTTTTGATATAATTAAAAAATATAGGCCTACTGCAATGAAAAATATCTGATTCTCCCGATGCGAATTTCTTGGCGGTATTAGGCAGCACGTGCATATACATAGCATTTCTTATATCATCAAAACCAAACAAATTATCAGAATGGTTCTTATATCCTACTCACAAGTTTCAGTTCTCAATTCTACTTCTTGTCATTTCATTATGTTCTTCAACTTCAGATTACCGGCACAGTAGCTGAGTGTTTAGCGCACTTGCTTCATGTGACCCGGGAGGTGAAGGGATATATCGGACCCGGTTCGATCCCCGCCACCGTCCATCTTTACAGGTTTTTTTGTGGTTTCCCTCTGTAGTCTAGGCTAATGCCGAGATGGTTCCCACAATATAGGCCACGACCGCTTCTTTCCCACTATCCTTCCCACTACCCATAAAAACCTCCATCTCATCATCCCATCATCTCATTCATCATTTATCCAACGCCAATAGGTCTTAGTAATCATTATAGTGGGTCGTTAAAACTCAATATATAAAAACTCCACATTTAATACCGTTCATTATTTGAATACATTTTTTTAGAAACCTATGATTTAAAAATATGTCTGATCATCATCTGATTTATTCTTTTGTGTACCAATCCCACGGATAGTGAACTCTTCTAGGGTTCTGTGGATCCATGTCCGGAGTCAATTTAATTTTGCTATCGAGCAAAGAGCCTTGAAAAAAAGAATGATTGATCCACAAATCATCAAAAATTGATACGTAACTTTCTTCATTGAAAAAGCCTGACATGGATATTCATGAACAATTGTCAACAATTGTATTTTTTCGATTGGATCATTGTTTGATATGCACGTAGTTCATGTGCTTCTAATACTTCATTCAAACTATATTTTGAGTGCCCCGCCCATTATTAATTTTGCTCAACGACCCCAAAAGCAGCTAGGTCACCGAGAATACGATTGAGAGGCTCATAATGTAATGTATAATTCATCATGTATGTAATTATAATCTGATGTAATTCTTATCATTTGCCTCAATTGCGGAACAATGATTTTTTTATCTAGTTTCGATATTATAAAAAAAAAAGAAATGTGATCTTCAAGTGATAAAATTGAGAGAACCCGTTTACAGAAACCTATTGCTCATACAGGACTCATACGTACGCCCAATATGAATTCAGTTTCCAGAGCAGTGCCTTGGCTGAATGAGCCACGGAGAGCATCGACTGATGAGTTCTTTCTGATCAAACTTCGTCAACAGTGCAACTGATTCGTGTGGACTCGAACCAGTCTCTATTCGTATTGCCTGTCCATTGTACCCTTTCACTAGAGTCGAGAATAAATAATATCAAATTTGATTATGAATTCGAAATTAATATAGCGCTGCCAGTTCAAAGTAATGTGTAATATGCTTCTCCAAGTATGTTGGAACTCATGAGAATGAATTGAAACATCAGATTGAACAGAAGTTTTGAATTGTTCTGTCATTTTTTGAAACGTATTCTCATAAAACTAGGCAAACGCGTTATGTGTTTCCGCGTTGATGGATGAGCTGGAACACATCAACTTATCTTTGGATTGGTTATTATATATTATTGTTGGGTTATTATTGGGTGGTATATATATATATATACACCTTGATATCTAAACCATTACATCACTGCCATCTTATTTTCAAATAATAATTTATATGATGATAAAGAAGGCTTTGTTTTAATCGTTTACAATCAAGTGGTGACACTTGTTGCTTTGATTCAATATGTATCTTAATAGCTTTGAATAATTAACACAAATAACATTATATATTTTTTACATCGAAACGGCTGATTCGATTTGAGTGAAAGTTCGGAATGATGTGGATCATTATTAGATTGAAATTCCCAGGGAATTTGAATCCTCTCAGATGAAATATCTTTCACGAATGTTTTCCTCTGGGTTATTCTAATGGGATTTTTGAAAACTTTGGAATCAGTTTTCTCAGAAGTGGTTCAACCGATCGCGCCTCAAAACTATACAGCATCAAGTCAGATAAGGGTTCATGTGTGTGCCAAGTTTCAACCGATTTTGAATTTTCGTCTGACCTGTGGAGCGCGAACAAAAAAAAAAAAAGAAAAAACAGGCACTTGAAATTGAGTCTTCGCTTCGCTCATCCAAATTTCATTTTTCACATTGTAAGGGGATCCCACTCAAAACATGACATTCTTAGTCTCAACATTACATATAAGCGATTGCACTGACTTTCCGGTTGAACATATATTGTATTGAAGCTGCTTGATTCCATCCAAAGAAGACGGTAGTTCATAAAATAATTTCCATAATGAAACACTACCCATAATACGATCCTTAATCAATGTTCACAATTTTTGTTACGTGTTATTTGAAATAACGGTACACTGTGAGATTGAAATCGTCGGCAAAAATATCGAGTGTTACTGTTACGTATTACTGATCTCACCACCTTCGTCAGAATGAAATTTGACTTATTTTCATATCAGGCAGATATCATCTGCATCAGTTGATCAATATCTTACACGGTTCAAATTCAATGATCAATTATATAAGTATGAAATCTTCGTGGCGGTAACATATTATCTCATAGATCCTGCGGGGGACACATCGAGGTCAGATTAATTTGTTCACAGTTTACTACTTCTTCAACTAAATTCCACTCTTCATCCACATGAGTACCTATAAGTGAACTAGGCGAACGCATTATGTGTTGCCGCGTTGATGGATGAGCTGAAACATATCAACTTATCTTTGGATTGGTTATTGATGAGCGTAGCGAAGTCTCCATCCCACTCTTATAGGGCTTTGTCTGTGTGTTTTTTTTTATTTTTTTTGTAAGCACTCCACAGGTCGCAAGGGTTGACTGATCAACATGAAACTTATTTGTACACGCAAACTCATCCAACTTAGAACTGTATAGTTTTTGGGATGAATCGGTCGGACCGATTTTGAGAATCATCATCTCAAAGTTTCTAAAAACCCCATAAGATTTGGCTGAGCGGAAAATGTTGAAAAATAAAATCTCTCCAAATGGAATGAAATTCTCTCTAAATGTGTAAACATGGATTTTACACATTATTACGATGTTTTAAGCAATTCTGATCAGTCGTTTTGAAGAAAAAAAATGAAATGACTGATAATATTCATAAAATATATCATAAAAATTGTGACAGAATTAAGTTGTCGAGATTCACTGCTTTCTAGATTCAAGAGTTGACCAACAATGAAGTATTTTTTATATGCGTCAAGGTGTGTAGAATACCGGAGTCAATGAAGTGGCAAGAGTAGAACTACTTTAACGACTTTTATAGCTTATTCAGATATCAAGGTGTGTAGAATACCAGAGTCGATAAAGTAGCAAGGGTAGAACTCCTTCAAGGACTTTTATACCTTATTCAGATATCTCGCTCATCTTACAACGCATATTTCGCGTTTGACTAGTTATTGATGAGCGTAGCGAAGTCTCCATCCCACTCTTATAGGGCTTTGTCTGTGTGTTTTTTTGTTTTTTTTGTTTGTAAGCACTCCACAGGTCGCAAGGGTTGACTGATCAACATGAAACTTTTTTGCACACGCAAACTCATCCAACCTAGAACTGTATAGTTTTTGGGATGAATCGGTCGGACCGATTTTGAGAATCATCATCTCAAAGTTTCTGAAAACCCCATAAGATTTGACTGGGCAGAAAATGTTGGAAAATGAAATCTCTCCAAATGGAATGAAATTCTCTCTAAATGTGTATACATGGATTTTACACATTATTACGATGTTTTAAGCAATTCTGATCAGTCGTTTTGAAGAAAAAAAATTAAATGACTGATGATATGCATAAAATATGTCATACAAATTGTGACAGAATTAAGTTGTCGAGATTCACTGCTTTCTAGATTCAAGAGTTGACCAACAATGAAGTATTTTTTATATGCGTCAAGGTGTGTAGAACACCAGAGTCAATGAAGTGGCAAGAGTAGAACTGCTTTAACGACTTTAATAGCTTATTCAGATATCAAGGTGTGTAGAATACCAGAGTCGATAAAGTAGCAAGGGTAGATCTACTTCCAGGACTTTTATACCTTATTGAGATATCTCGCTCATCTTACAACGCATATTTCGCGTTTGACTAGTATATATATATATATACACCTTGAGATCCAAACCATTACATCACTGCCATCTTATTTTCCATTAATAATTTATATGATAATAAAGAAGGCTTTGTTTTAATCGTTTACAATCAAGTGGTGACACTTGTTGCTTTGATTTAATAGGTATCTTAATAGCTTTGAATAATTAACACAAATAACATTATATATTTTTTTACATCGAAACAGCTGATCCGATTTGAGTGAAAGTTCGGAATAATGTGTATCATTATTAGGTTGAGATTCCCTGAGAATTTGAATTCTCTCAGATGAAATATTTTTCACGAATGTTTTCCTCTGGGTTATTCTAATGGGATTTTTGAAAATTTTGGAATGAGTTTTCTCAGAAGTAGTTCAACCGATCGCGGCTCAAAACTATACAGCATCAAGTCAGATAGGGGTTCATGTGTGTGCCAAGTTTCATCATGATCTGAATTTCTGTTTGACCTGTAGAGCGCGAAAAAAAAAAAAAAAACACATTCGATTTTTCAAGTACAGTGAAATTGAGTCTTCGCTACGCTCATCCAATAAGTACTTAACTATCATTATTATTGTCACAATAATAAACTATCCTAATTTCTTGCTCATGGACAAATATCCTTTATTATACATTCTTTAACATCAACTTCATTCTCATTCTTTCCAACATTTCGAATCAGATATATTGAACCACGTCATTCATCATCTTGCACTTCATTGTCAAACTAACTGTTCATCTTCCACCATTATTCCTCTATTTCATATCCAACATTGTATCTCCTTCATTTAGAACCACAGACAAGCCTGTATCAGGCTTTGTGGACTTTTGTGAGCTTGTTTGTGGGCTATTCATATTGAAAATCAATCAAAGTAATTTCAACTTCATTATATTTTTGATACACTTACTCTTATAATATTTCATCATGCAATTCTCATCATCTCTGTCTGCTGATTATTTCTTATTTTCTCCATCTCATCTCCGGTGTATTGTGATATGTTGATTATAAAAAGAGGATAAGAAATGCATAAATGAATGAATAATACATGAATAATCACTCATATTTTGTAAATTCCAATCGCAATCGTGACTCTAATAATCGGTACTTCGTGATGATAATGATTATCAGAGTTTTATCGGATCAAATGAATGCACGTGTGAGAAGTGCGAGTAGGAGATTTCAATTTAAAAAATTGAAAAACGATAAATGACAGGCCCCTTATTGTTTGCCCTTATCTCACATTCGGGTCCACTCGCTGGTAGGGCCTAGTGTGACGCGATGGCCAGGTGACAGAAGTGAAGCGACGTGAGGTGACTCATTTCGCCATAATTTGTGATTCTCATTATTATGTTCAGTTTCTTGGTTTTTATGCCTTGTAGGTGAACTGATGATGAGTTCGATTGGATCTAATCAATGGAAAGTATAGAATACAGGATGAAAGATATCTATTCAATGGATGTCATATGTAGTTAATATAGGCTGTCTAACAGACGTTTATGAAAAACATTGGGATGACGTAAGTCATTATTCTGCCAATTTTGATGGCAAGTTCTTATATGATAAGTAGGAGATGGAGACAAAAATGAACTTTCAAACCGTCATCGCGAAATAAGAGGCTTGTATCATTTTGTGAAACTTCGGTAATTACGTGATCTCATTTGAACTCGGATGATTTTACGCATTCAAAAGATGTAGTTGCTGTAGTGTGAATCTCGTTCTGAAAAATCCACGACAGACAAACGATAGTCTGCTGAACATTTTTTTTCTTTATTTATTGGTCAAATACACTGATACATGGAGAAGAACACAATTACAGCAAAGAAACATCCACAAAGCGCTCAAAAAGAGGCTTAACTGTGTGTGAAATGGTGAATTATGAGTACAATTCACATCACAATTCGTTATTTGACTTCACGAATTTTCTCAATCCACTATTACGAATTATTTCGATGCATTACTCCCATCCCTAGCTGTGAATCGTTATTCATATTGCTTCTTCCGTTGTAATTAGAATGTAGGCTTACCTCTGATGATACAGATTGACCTCCCAACAACTCCAAATAACCTAGCCGTTCATGAGGTCTGCAAGCAATCAATAACCATTCACATCAATAACAAAAGAAGTGCAGTGAAGAAATTTGCGAATCTATGTTTTTGGCATTGAATCTATTTCATCATAGTCTTCTGAAATATAAATGTAGAATCATGGCAACATGGATATTCACCTCTGTGAAGAAGTGCGAATAATTCTGTTCTGTCAAGTTCTCGTGATTGTTGACGTCATTTCCGATTGAATTACGTACCTCAGCTCTGCATTACTGGACCCTTATCGCGACCGCCACTTGCAATAACGTCTTAGGCGTGTCTAGCTGAGACTGAGTATTCACTGAGTTATTGTGTGTAGACTGAGGATTTTGATTGGATCATGTACTCTAGGAGAGCTGAATCCATGCCAATATCGGATAATAACAGAGTCATATAGTCTCATTGGAACGCGAAAATGTGACTCATCACAGCCCACCTCAAGAGCAGTGCTAGGATTTGGTCCTAACAGCAATAGAGATACACAAATACTAGACCTGTTGCTATGGTACTGGTTGAAGCTCTACTGGTGAGAAGAAACCAATCAAAATCCTTGGTCTCGTAGAGCAGAAAGGTTTGAGTGGCAGTCACGGTAAGGGTCCTATTTTGGAAGTTACTCCTGGGTCCGTATTCTATAACTGTAAACGGATTGAAAGAGTGACAATAAGTCACAGAGCCCTGATGACAACGTTTCTAACAGGAATACAGGATTTACTTCTTGTTGACAGGATGGAGTTTATAAGTCAGAAGTTTATGCTTGAAATTGTTAATTGTTAATTCATGTATATTCAATTTCTAATGAAATAAAACGTTTTTGAATTTAAAAAAATAGAAAAATATCACAGGAAATCACCACTGATTTATTCTATGTTTTTGTTGATGTGACAGGTGAGGAAACGCTATCATTCGTCCAACAAAGCGCAGACAATGTTCCAGAGAAGATAGTCGATATCGTCGATGAAGAGGCCGATAACGACGTCAAGACAGCCGATATAGAGGAGAATGGCGACGATCTAGTCGGGAAGAAGGCCGATATCGCCAAGGAGATTGCCGATGTCGAGGACAAGACAGCCGATATAGTCGAGAAAAGGGTGGATCTAGTTGAGAAGAATGTGAGTGTTGAGGATGCCGACGATGACCTCGATACCCGGTGTGGGTTCGACTTCTTCCACCCGGCTTGGCTGCAGCGGCTAGCGAGCAAGAAGACGTTCGTGCTATTGTACGGACTGGTCGGAGGCTCACAATTCGCCCAGGGCTCGTATTACATAGCCACGATATCGACCGTCGAGAAGAGGTTCAAGATGTCCAGCAGAACGACAGGTAGGAAGAGAACATTCTTTTTCTTCTTCTTCTTCCTTTCTGAAGCCTGGTTTTCACTCTGAATTGTTTTCGCGTCGAACGATAAAATTTCTTTCGGAATTTTGTCACCGGTTTCCACTTTGATTTTTCAACAGAACATTTTCGTGATGACAGCCACAGCTTAGACGAGCAATCGTGGAGGTTATGTCTCATGCAGGTATTTGTTGTCGTCGACTTTAAGAATGAAGCTGGAAGCTGTAAATTGAGATATCAGGTCTCAAGAGGCTATACTTTACATTTCACACCCAATGAGTAGTCTATAATCTCCAGGGAACGGTCAAAAGTCAAAACAGGACAAAAAGCGCCAATGCAGGTCTTTGCTCTTTGGCTTACAACACATGGTAAACGGTGGGATCAATCAGTCTAATTATTCCTGCAATGAAACCACAATGAGTATATCTGTGTTTCCACGTTCTCTGAAAATTATAATTCCATTATATATCACTTTGAAAAAATCTTAGAAACAATGAGAAACAGGTAGAAACATGTTTATTTTCGAAAATTATTTTGAAAGGGTTGAAAAAACATCACGAGCTGAAACTCTTCGAGCGAGCACGTATTGAATACCTGTGATAATTCGAACGAGATTACTGTGTGTTGATACGATGCATGTTTTTCCGTTGCCAACTTGGATCCCGAACGTCTGCAATCAAGCCTGTAGGCAACATGTGAAGAAGCCTCCTAATTGAATAACATCAATGGGCTGTCTTACCAAACATTCATCTCTTTACGGTACCTGGAGATAAAATTCATCATTCCAGTTGTGGCCCACAATACAGTGAACTTAGAGGCTTCACCCGGAAGCTAATTCTTATCCAACAGTCAAACTCTAGACATGCATGTAAATAAATTGCTGAATTCACGGCACGCGGTCTGATAATATATTGCATGTGTTTCAATGACCTTGTTGATGAACTATGACGCAACAAGACTTACTTGATATAGGCCTACTTTTATCCATGAAAGAAGAAGGTCGTCTACAAACTTGATGCTAGTAAAAACTTCAGCCATCACATTATCTTCATGTTATACCTTGAGGTACCTAGCTGGAAGATGAAAAAAATCATTTCAATTTTCGAAATTGAGATTATGGCCTCCAGTTCTCTCTGGGATTGAGGATAAAATATTGTTGGATGAGTGGAGCGAACACTCAATTTCATCATACTTGAAAAAAGAGTACATGTTTTTTTTTCGCGCTCCACAGGTCAAACGGTTGTGGAAATTCAGTTCAAACTTGGCATACACAAGTTTCCTCATCTAATTCGATACTGTAC
>OZ023328.1:12442774-12467774 GCA_964007535.1 Brachyptera risi | reverse complement strand
AATTTGTTCAAAGGTACAAAATAAAACGCGAACATATCTCAATAATGACATTTATTATAATTGTTAGATTGTTGACAATTTTTGTAACTTATCGTCAGACATATTGCATCTATAAGTGCATCAGGTTGTCACTTTCTTTATCGAGATTAATTTTACACATTCTAGTTGCTTGTAACAAAGATTATTTTAGCCATCCGAAATTAAAAGTGACAACATAATGAGCGTTCAAATCCAAATATGGCCAACAAAAGTCACGGATGAACTGTTAACAATGTTGTATTTTCATTATATGTCATTGTTAATATACGCGCGCGCATCGTTCTGGAACTTGTCACAAGTTTCACTCTTCACCATTGACAGTGTAACTGCTACGCCTTCTGACGAATACTGAAAGTTGGGTATGGATTATGGATGGTTTTCTGATAGTCACGATTGTCATCGGGCTTATGGCCAGTTCACACGGGGCATTGCAATGTCCTTTGAATGACTGTGAATGTCCTGTTAACTGAAAAATGACTGCCATTTGAATCTAATCTGATCCTCTGTATTCATCAGTGAAGAAGGCGGCACTCTGTGGCCTGTCAGCCGTCGAAGATGATGATTGTACGGAAGGTGATTCTTCTTTCATGACGGCGATTATTTTCTTCGTGTCAAGACTCATACTAGGCGTCGGGACGTCGATGTACTGGACGCTGGGCGTCACCTATCTTGACGATAACGTGGCCAAGACGAAGACGCCGATACTGTTGTGTAAGTGCTCGATTATATTACAGCCAAATCAATCACTCACACAAGAACCCTTGCCGCAACTGCCACTCAAAATAACGCCCTTGGCCTTACTAGCTATACAAGAGACTGAGGAGTTTGATTGGTTTCTATTCACTAATAGAGCCAAGTACCATAGCAACATGTTCAGTATTTGTGCATTTCCATTGTTGTTAGCACTAAATCCTAGCACTGCTCTTGAGGTGAGCCAACAATAGGTCACATTTTTGCGTTCTAAGAGACCGTGACTCTGCTGTTATCTCATATTGTCATGGTAGTTAGCTATCATAGAGAACATTATCCAATCAAATTCCTCATCTCTTGGAGCTAGCTAGGCCTGGCACTTCATATTAAGTGACAGTCGCGGTAAGAGTCCTAGTTCGTAGATCCGGACCTTGAGTGAAAAAAAACAACTCAATGTTGATGTATGATGGTTGATTGTTTGGATGGTTTCTGAATATTTTCGAACGGATATTATTATCCACTCACGACTGATGTTCTACACAATACCGTACAAAATAATAGAATGTCATACAATATAATACAATACTTGTTACAGCCGTGGTATCGTGCATACGGATGCTGGGTCCAACAGTCGGATTCACCTTCGCCAGTTACTCTCTGGGACTTTACATCGACCCGAGTCTGACGCCTTCCATCACAAGCGAGGACCCGAGGTGGATTGGGGCGTGGTGGCTAGGTAAGCTCGTCAACATGCCCTTCCAAATATCATTGTTCGATGATTTCATAATTTTTTCTTCCTCAAT
This sequence comes from Brachyptera risi, assembly GCA_964007535.1. Classification (NCBI taxonomy): domain Eukaryota; kingdom Metazoa; phylum Arthropoda; class Insecta; order Plecoptera; family Taeniopterygidae; genus Brachyptera; species Brachyptera risi. The sequence continues at coordinate 12,466,242 of OZ023328.1, read as the reverse complement.
TCATCGAAAACTTGACATGGGGTCATTGTTCTTCAATTTTGGCCAGGGGTGACATATTGGGATCGTTTTATTGAAAAAACGAATACAATTATTCAAAAACAATCACACAAATTGGAAGAAGATCAATTTTGTGATGACCACAAGTACAGAGAAGAAGAAAGAAGAATGAAGAAAATTTCGAGAAGAAGAAGATCAAGATTATGAGGAGGCTCAATATATTTTCTCTCCACTGTGAATGTTTGAATTGTTTACCAACCTCTGCATTAATACCTCAAGTTTCATAGTTTGTATGTTGAATGAGTTATCTTATTATTTTTTTTTTCAATTTTTTATTCGTGTTCTCACAAAGTTTTTAGTACAATTTCGTAGACCCGCAAAGTCACAAAAAGTTGACTTGTCTGCGTGTCTACTAACATTTTATACATAAAAAAAACAAAATACAAATAAGTATATCAAGTCTGAACATTTACGCACGTACATTTTGATAACAATGATGAAAATATCTATTTCAATAAAAAAATAATCATAATGATAAGAATCCACATTTTGAAATTATGAACCATTTTCAGATATTTGGAATATACACTGTAAAATAAAATAGTTTTATTTCTCATGAAATATAAGATAATTTGATAATATCATTTTTTAAAATTCTTTTTCTTCTGAGGATATTTTTTCTGAACAAAGTGATTCGGGTCTGATTTTAAGGTCTGATTTTAATAATTATAATAATAATAATGGTTTTTATTACCGGAGACTCTACAAACAGTATGATGTACGTCATGATAATACGTACATATACGTATTCTCAATCAGCTTTGTGGTGGAAGGGTCGCCCTTGTTCGAACGATCTCATCTTCGATACACAACCTCAATTGGGTACCAAAGATTTTGTACCAAGTTTCGATGTTATTTAAAAAAAAAATAATAATACGTCCAAACTGAAAGTCACTACCGATCTTGTATATTATGTTATGTTGATACTGAGAATGTTCACACTGTGGGCAGGAACATATCGAGATAAGTCGATGCTTGTTGTTATCAGGTTGGATGCCTGCAGCTGGCCTGATGACGGTTCTGGCTCTGTTCCTGTCTCTGTTCCCGAAGACGCTCCCGAGGGCGGCGCTGAGGATAGCAGAGGCCGAGAACAGACCTGTGCCAAGCGAGAGGTCGCTTGCCGGTAAATACTCGGGCCACTGAGGAAACGCAGCGTGGGTTTCAAGATGAGCGAGATATTCATGTGTGGCTTCCGTCAAGTGACCTCACTCATTGTTAAAATTGACAGACAACAATGTTCATCAGTTCGAATTGACCAATCAGAATGTTTGGTAGTCCACCAGATCGCTGTATTGCTATGGTGACCATTGTTTGTAATTTGTTACGTGACAGAAGCCTCTAATTAGAAACTCTACACACCTTGACTGATATAGAATATAATCCATTCGTCAACTATCAAATCTAGAAAGCCGTGAATCTCAGCAATGGATTTTCTTCTATTTGTTGAATATAACAACAGAGTATTGAGTTATTTTTTCCAAACGGTTGGTTTGAATTGCATACAAATCTGCAATGATATGTATCAATTGACGACTCGCAGTCTCCGCCCCATTGACGTCACAAATCATACCGTCCAATCAGCAGAGCCGTTAGAACTGTAATGAAATCCAAATATCCAATCGTGGTTTCTTCGAATGACCACCAATGATTTAGATCCAACTGGCCCACTGGTGAAGCCACGCCTATTTCGATTCGTCAATTATGTTTTCACATTCGAAGAGAATTTCAATATTTCTGGAGCTATTGGATCTTTCAAATTTTTCTTCCCAGCACAATCTGAAGTAGTTTTCATAAATTTTGAGATGAACTTTTAGATCACAATCGCGATCTTTTCCAATTTGTATCACATCTTGGTATGTTTATTGAGATATGGAATAATAGATGTGAATGGAATATAAATAGGAATGGAACTAGACACTGAAACAGAGTACATCTGGCTGAATGAAAAAATGAACCTCACATTTCACTTCACTAATAGACACGGTGAGAAGTCATCTACCAACATCACAAACACAAATATCACCGTTATATCAATTTTGTACGTCTCATTTCCAGGGTGATGAGAATTTTCATTACGAGGTGTACGATGAATAATATAACTGAACCTTCCAAAAGCGTTAACTCTTCGTCAGTCTCAATAGGGGCGAGAGGTTACGGCTAGGTTCATGTTCTAATTCAATGTTTTAACTGGCACATGCAGCGTAGTGGTTAGCGCGCTCGCTTCGTGTAGTCTGGAAGATGCAGAGAATATCGGACGTGATTCGATTTCCGTCACCGTTCATCTTCACAGGGGTTCTTCATTGTTTCCCTGTGTAGTCTGGGCTAATACTTGGATGGTTCCTACAAAAAGTTGGCCATGGCCGCTTTATTCACTCGGTCTTATCCAATTATTGCATGGCACCTCTGGTACCTTGGTTCCATTGTTCATCGGTGATGAATGAATGACATGATGAATGAATTGAACAGTCTCAGAACATTGAGAAATTGATTCAGCTGCGGAGGGCAGCTCATATTAATTGATATTTTTCTGTTCGTGTCAGATTTCAAGCGAACGATCGAACGTCTCGTGAAAAATCCTATCATTGTCTTCAACACACTGAGCATCGTCTGCTTCATCTTCGGCTACATCGGCTATTGGACGTTCATGCCCAAATACATGGAGACACAGTTCCGCCAGTCGGCCTCTCAGGCTAGCCTCATCACAGGTACAGTCTTATCTCTTCATCTTCGGCTACATCGGCTACTGGACGTTCATGCCCAAATACATGGACACACAGTTCCGCCAGTCGGCCTCTCAGGCTAGCCTCATCACAGGTACAGTCTTATCTCTTCATCTTCGGCTACATCGGCTATTGGACGTTCATGCCCAAATACATGGAGACACAGTTCCGCCAGTCGGCCTCTCAGGCTAGCCTCATCACAGGTACAGTCTTATCTCTTCATCTTCGGCTACATCGGCTATTGGACGTTCATGCCCAAATACATGGAGACACAGTTCAGCCAGTCGGCCTCTCAGGCTAGCCTCATCACAGGTACAGTCTTATCTCTTCATCTTCGGCTACATCGGCTACTGGACGTTCATGCCCAAATACATGGAGACACAGTTCAGCCAGTCGGCCTCCCAGGCTAGCCTCATCACAGGTACAGTCTTATCTCTTCATCTTCGGCTACATCGGCTATTGGACGTTCATGCCCAAATACATGGACACACAGTTCCGCCAGTCGGCCTCTCAGGCTAGCCTCATCACAGGTACAGTCTTATCTCTTCATCTTCGGCTACATCGGCTACTGGACGTTCATGCACAAATACATGGAGACACAGTTCCGCCAGTCGGCCTCTCAGGCTAGCCTCATCACAGGTACAGTCTTATCTCTTCATCATCGGCTACATCGGCTATTGGACGTTCATGCCCAAATACATGGACACACAGTTCCGCCAGTCGGCCTCTCAGGCTATAGCCTCATCACAGGTACAGTATTATCTCTTCATCTTTGGCTACATCGGCTATTGGACGTTCATGCCCAAATACATGGAGACACAGTTCCGCCAGTCGGCCTCTCAGGCTAGCCTCATCACAGGTACAGTCTTATCTCTTCATCTTCGGCTACATCGGCTATTGGACGTTCATGCCCAAATACATGGAGACACAGTTCCGCCAGTCGGCCTCTCAGGCTAGCCTCATCACAGGTACAGTATTATCTCTTCATCTTCGGCTATATCGGCTATTGGACGTTCATGCCCAAATACATGGAGACACAGTTCAGCCAGTCGGCCTCTCATGCTAGCCTCATCACAGGTACAGTATTATCTCTTCATCTTCGGCTACATCGGCTATTGGACGTTCATGCCCAAATACATGGAGACACAGTTCCGCCAGTCGGCCTCTCAGGCTAGCCTCATCACAGGTACAGTCTTATCTCTTCATCTTCGGCTACATCGGCTACTGGACGTTCATGTCCAAATACATGGAGACACAGTTCCGCCAGTCGGCCTCTCAGGCTAGCCTCATCACAGGTACAGTATTATCTCTCCATCCTCGGCTACATCGGCTATTGGACGTTCATGCCCAAATACATGGAGACACAGTTCCGCCAGTCGGCCTCTCAGGCTAGCCTCATCACAGGTACAGTCTTATCTCTTCATCTTCGGCTACATCGGCTACTGGACGTTCATGTCCAAATACATGGAGACACAGTTCCGCCAGTCGGCCTCTCAGGCTAGCCTCATCACAGGTACAGTCTTATCTCTTCATCTTCGGCTACATCGGCTACTGGACGTTCATGTCCAAATACATGGAGACACAGTTCAGCCAGTCGGCCTCTCAGGCTAGCCTCATCACAGGTACAGTATTATCTCTTCATCTTCGGCTACATCGGCTATTGGACGTTCATGCCCAAATACATGGAGACACAGTTCCGCCAGTCGGCCTCTCAGGCTAGCCTCATCACAGGTACAGTCTTATCTCTTCATCTTCGGCTACATCGGCTACTGGACGTTCATGTCCAAATACATGGAGACACAGTTCCGCCAGTCAACCTCTCAGGCTAGCCTCATCACGGGTACTTCTCTCACTTCCTTTCTCTCTTTCAACATCGTGATATTGATATACAATCATCATTCACACATTGAAGCTGATAATGAGTTGGCAAGACTGTTCAGAAGCTGCACCTCTCGGTTGTTTTGAGAATCCGAGGTATTCTCGTTAGAAAATGAATGATTCTCTCTGTAAGATTTTCGATTAAAAACAATGAACTTCACACCAGGATTGCTCACTGGACATCATACTTTTCGGTCCATCACTAGAGGCTGAGAGAAACCAAAAGAATAGGAAAATGTTCATTCTCCATGTTTGTACCTTCATCAATCGTCTTGAAGCACCTCTTCCTGAAATGAGTCGTGTTTGCCTCACGCTCCCCCGTCTGTCTTCCAGGTTCCATCGGTCTGATCTCGACTGGAATCGGCCTCCTGTTCTCTGGAGCGGTCGTGACCCGGTTCAAGCCTCGCGCGCGGATATTGGCAGCTTGGAATGTCATCGTGGAAGTGTTGGAGATATTCGTACGTATTTCATACGTTTTCATTGGCTGTCCCGTGCAAGACCTCCACGGGTCCTGGTCTTCCGAAGAGCAAAACGTGTAAGATTATCACTATTTTTCGTTCCCAATGAATTTTAATTCAATTCCACTCAAATACCTCATCAATGGCTGCTAGGCCATACGGGGGTACGATTGCGCGGGTGATGATGAAGATGATAAGTGAAAGTACGTTCAAAAGTCTGCATGTCTTATGCGGGACTCGAACTCATGCCTGGCCTGACTTCATTTTCAAAAGTAGTGCTACTGGGATGGCAGTTCACATCACCATACTCGTCTGTCAATATCACTACCTATTTCCGTCCTAACCGTCATTCAGGTGACCGGGGTTCAATGCCAGCCATGATCGACTATCCTCAATAGAGCTGCCACGTGGTTTCCTTCTGTAGTTTGGGTTTTCACTGGGATGATTTTTTGACAACAGACCATGATCGCCCCATTTCTATCATTCAAAAATAACCAATGGAATAACGCAGAATATATATTCAATATGCAATAATCAATCTATTCAATATTCCTGATTTTAATACACTTTGAGAATACCACAGCAATTCAATTTTGTTCTTGTTTGTTGGGACCAACTCAGTTTGTTAAAGCTAGGATGGTATTCTAAGTGGTCTATCAGGTCAGGTTCCTGACTGTTGAATGAATGAATATTGGGGTTTAGAGGCGCGTCGAAAGCTAGGTCATTTTGCGCCTACACACTATATAATCATGCATCTGTTGTATTTATCCATTTATAATAAACGAGTGAATTCATCAATGTTGAGGATATGTGGCAGGTGTAAATGGCCAAACACACAGGCATAATGAGTGAAAACTCAAAGTACACTCGGAGAGCTGATTCGAAAAGAGTGTCCGTCTACGTTCAATGGTTCGGGAGGTCTAGATGTTTGTATACAAATTACATCCAGTCTTAACGTGTGCAAGGTTTAAAATATATCTAATTGCTCACAGAGGAACTACTTACTGATTTTGAAAACTGGATTCATGAATGATGTGAAGGGTCATGCAAACACATAAGATGAGAGTAATACAGAGCAACTAGAACCGACTGTTGTTGGAGCAATAAGTACGGCACTTCCACTGGATTGGAATGAAACGTGTATTACTTGTTCCAGCTGGAATCTGGAACAGGACTGCAACAGCGGCTGCGAATGTCCGTCTAACATCAACTACGCCCCGGTCTGTTCTTACGACAAGACGGCCACGTTCTATTCGGCGTGCCATGCGGGCTGCAGCGAGCAAGGGGTAGCTGGATTCCTCAACGGCACAGCGGTACGCCATTTTACTTTCCACAAATCTTACATACAGAATTTTCTCTTTATTTATTATGTTCAACTGAAAAAATGACATTGCAAAACTGAAAAGATCTGGAAAAAATCCGAAAGGGAAAAAACAAGAGAAAATCATTAAACTGACAACTCCGGATGGAACATTAAGTATTACCTATAAGTATGCCAGCTTCAATGAGAAGTGGGCGGATCATTCTACTTCACTCAAATAAAATGATGAAATTCATATATTATATCAAGTTGAATGAGAAACAAAAAAAGAATCTTTTTTTTCTCTCCAAATTTAGCATTATCGGTCGTGATAGCTCTTTTTTATATCTGAATCATCCTAGTTTAAGCGCTGCTGCTCAAAATCTCACACTAAAAGTTATCAACTGGAAAGTTTTCGTCAGTATCAATAAAGTTTTATCTGAAACCGGCACCTCCACCAATATTGAATGTTGCATTTTTTTGAATTGACATCAGGTCTTCATAAATAATGATTGTTCCCCATGAGGGCAGATAGTGAGAGTTTGGGATCGTATCAAAAGGGCGACCACAAGGGTGATCTTACTACCTCATTTTGATTACTAATAAATATTGTAATTTTCTGCTATATACACTATAGGCCTATACATATATTGAAAATGTGATGGGGTGAAAAGTATTACAGATTTTGATCATGTTGTCTGGTTTTCTCATTTGCAGAGTTATCTGAACTGTAGCTGCATCAGTGGCGCCGGGTCATCGTTCGGTAGCGTAGCAACCGACGGCGCATGCGTCGTTGACTGTTATTCGAACTTCATGATCTTCCTCGCCTGCGAGTGTCTCATCCGGTTCCTGTCCGCTACTGGCAGAGCTGGCAACACCCTCATCCAGTTCCGGTATGTGTAGTGGCAACCACGCATTGACCTTGAACCATTACATCCTAATCTACTGACCTTGCCCTTGATAAGGACAGCTGCTACTCGACACGAAAAGTAACGATAAATTAAATTCGATATGACCGGCGGATGGTTACAAACAAACAGTCAACAATGTGACATTTTGATCAGTATAATTGTTGAAATTCTGCAAACTTCATTTCGTAATTTTTCGATACTTTCACTTTTCAACACTAGATACATACCGGCAACGTTTTCTGGCGAATACATCCTCAGAATAGAATTCCTGTGACTAAATAAACCAGATGAATAGTATAACTGTTCATTCACTTTAAATTGGATTGGTCTTAGTAGGTTTTAATCAGTTGAGCGTGGCGAAGATTCCATTTCACATACCGGAAAAAAATGGTGCCCCGTACGAACGATCCTGAACCTTCATCCTTCGACTTTATAGGGAAACCATATGGCTTTGTGTCGTTCTCGATGCTGAGAGGCCGCAGGCGCTCGTATTTCACGCCGCAAACTCTCACGGCCGTAAATCTTTGGATATAAATAGGCCTATGATTGTTTTTGCATTCTGTTATTAATTGAAAACCGGAGATTATCGCGTTTACAGAATTTTGAACAAAAAATTCGTAAATTTTCAAATTCTTCAAATGAAAAATGAAAAAATCGCGAAAATGCGAAAACCTAGATACACATTTTTGAATATCGAAAAAATATATAAAATGTGAAATATATCAAAAGTGTGAGCTGGGGAATTAACGCCGTTCACGTGAATATGAGTTCGGCGGGCTAGTCTACGGGCTACGCCTAGCACACGATGCATGTTGAACTCGAGTCTGATGCGAGCGAACAACGAGCCCGTGTAGAGCACCTACGGTCTCTTAGTAAAAAAGTGGATACAGTCAGATCAGGTAATCTTTCATCAATTCAGATTACTCGCAACAACAACAATAACAACAACAACGCCCTCCACGGATGACGACATACCCAAATAAACGTTGCCATTGTGTAAGCCTGAATTCTTGATGCATTCCGTGTCTCGAGCCGCCAGTCGGTAGCCACTGGACTTGATGTGTTCTTGTATTCCAGCTGCGTGAATCCTGAAGACAAGAGCGTTTCTATTGGTCTAACAGAAGTGCTGCTGTGCGTCTTCGCCTTCATCCCGGGACCCATCCTCTACGGTATGATCCTAGGTGAGTCCAGAACCACGCGTTCGTCGCGGCACGATGTTGTCATACCAACAGAATTATCATACATAACCATAGAAAGCACATGGCTCAACTGGGCAGCACATCAAATCACCGACAAATCAAATGGTCGAAATGCCCGAAGGAGCAAATCACCGAGTCTTTGTTTCCTCGATGGACCAAATGATCGATATCTCAAATGATCGGAGAAGCAAACGATCGAAACTCCGTTTGACCGAAAGATCGAATGATCGGAATCCCATATGACCGAGAAACCAAATGACCGACACTTCAAATATGTTATTTTTCGATCATATGCTATTTCTAACAAATGGGATCTCAATCGAATGGTATATGCAGCCGGTATAACCTCAACGGGATACGTTACTCTTGCAGCCGATAGCGACATATGGTCGTTCCAATCTCGGGGGCCATATTGCACATTCACAAATAGAATCTAAGCAAGACATTCTGAATGATCACTAATATTATATGTTAATTACGGCGGAAAATTCTTGGTTCTGAAAGCGGTGTGAAAAGCTACTGCCGAAACACAAATATGTACGCCTTCCTAATGTTGAGTGACTTATCTCGGTAATATAGATATATGGTGTGACCACTTGCTTCTTCAAACTGAATTATTTTCATGGAGTCAGAATCTGCATCCGGGATCCCGGTTTCTGATAGCGCAAGTATCGCTTTCATATCAAACTATATACGGCTCAATAGATAATTAAAATACCAATGGCATTTGTTCCGCACGTGAATTAGAGATTAGGTACGATCAACAATGCCACCGGTACCGTATAGTCACTCTAACCTACATATAGTTCACAAGGGAATCCGCTAAATCGCGACAGGAAATCGGGACCTTGAGACACTGATTTGTCAACGAGAAAGCACAAATACCGATCATACATTACATTACATTACGTTCGTACAAATACGAAGGTCACACCTTCTTTGTATCATGATAAAGTATATTGGTATCACTACAACGTGATCATGGTTTTCCAAATTTTTGGCTTTTCTTACATAGTTTGGGATTTGAGTGCTTGATGGTTTTATATTTGAGTATAATATGATCTTGACGCTTGTCCCTAGATTCGTCTTGTCTGGTCTGGGGCGTCACGTGCGGCGAGTCGGGGAACTGTTGGCTGTACGACGGCCAATCACTGCGCTACTTGTTGAATCTCACAGCGGCAGGTCAGTACAGCATTTGGCAGGGTCGAGACAGTACCGTCATCACTCATCACCATCGATATGATGAAAAGCAACTATTGCTAGCGGTAGAAACTGGAGCTCGGTGAGGAGCGGGTTCGAGTCTCGCTTGAAACATGGGTTTTTGTTAACGTCCTTTCACCTATCATCACTTCATAATTCCATCATCACCCGCTCATTCGTACCTCCTTACTTCCCAGCTGTTGGTGGGGTTCAGCAGCATGAAAAAAACTCTACTCACCAGTAACATAATATGAGTTGGATAATATCATATCTTTCTGAGGTGAACCATAATAAATCAACAGAACAGACAAACTTTAAGATCATAAAATATAGCTCAGATTTTCAATAGATATAGTTAAAAACTAATCACAGGTTAACTTGATGTCTCACTGGTTGCCTATCTTATGTCATTGACTCATAAGTAAATGATAAGTTGATTTGTCTGAAGCACTCTTGGATCAGAAATTTAATTTGGATGGTGATAAAATTTCATCTATGATAACTAAATTGTTCGGTTTGCTAATTTATTATAGTTGGTACTGAGAGTTCTATCTTTATCAATTAAGAATAATCCAGTTTGGATTAGCTATCAGAAAATTGAGCGCCTTGTGATGAGAGAATGATAATCAAAGGCCCATAGAAGTGGAGTCATTATTCATTTGTCTTCAATTCGTATGGAAAATATCACAGCCAATTAATTTGTTATTCTATATCGTTAGCGTTATATTTGAACATAAAAATACACATTTTATCTCACTCTCATCTTGTTCGTTCGCCATTTCTTGTTCATTATTGATTACGTATCCATCATTGTTGTTGAATCACATTCGGTTCACAGTTCCACTTAACAATTTCCATTATTCTGTTCAAAATATTATGGGAGCAGAAAAAACTAAACTCGGCACCTCCACCAAAATCTCGTTGCTATGTGTGTTGCTATGTAGGGTTCATGCTGATCGGTACGATGCTCGACATGGGCGTCTGGTATCACGTCAAGGAGCTCCGGATCTACGACGAGGACTACGCGAAGGAAGCGGGGGAAGACAGGAAGCCGCCCAGGAAGAAGAACAAAAGTCTGGAAGACGGGAGGACAGATGAACGCGAACCTCTGAACGGTGGTGTCAGAGAAGAATATGGAGAAGAAGGAAGACGAGATGATAATCGAGAAGAGAAGGAAACTGTGAACAGTGTGGGTTTAATCCGTCGCGAAGAAGGAAATGTAGAAATAGAAAGGAACGATCTCATTTCAAATGGTGATAAAACTCAAGGAACAATCTATCCAAGTGGACTCGATGTCTCTGCTGTGATGATTCAAGAAATTAAATCGGACGTCAAAATTCTGGATGGGGATTTTGGAGTGGAAAAAGTGTTGAAAACATAATGAGAGAGGAATATTCCAATTTTTCAAATTGTTTTGAATTATTATGCATCTTTGAAGAGAATGTCGAGAGCTAGGTTCGATTTGTTGGAAAACAACTGAGCAGAGAGAAGAGTCGGCAAACCAAGAAATAGTGAAGAAGAATTGTTGTTTGAAAAAAATTGAAGGCAGTCATGAGATAAAAGAGGAAAAATAGATCATTTGGAACCCATTCAGAATCGTCTTCAAGAGTCGAGTGGGTGCTGGTGAAATCCAAATCAAATCCTGTATTCATGTTGGTTCTTATTCCGTTCGACTTGTCGATTTGGAACATTTCATAGGAGTGATTGTATGGAATATTGACATGTTGACGATATTAGTGGATTTTACTTGTCATTACTCTTGTTTACCAATGCCATTCTGCACCTCATTTCTGATTCCGATGAAGATCAGAATGATTTAGAACACAAAACCTCTTGAATGTGTTCTTGTAATTTCTCATCCCATTTTGATAACATTTCTCCAATCAGTTATTTCTCAGATGAGTTGCAATGTGATTAAATATATTCCTCATGTTGCTAAAAAAGATTAATAATTGTAGGGTGCCCTGTTTGTGTAATCTGACCCCGGGTCGGTGAGCAGTTCCCAGAGTAATAATGGAATAATGTTCTGTAACCTTGTTATTGAGTAGACCCGATTATAATAATCCCCAATGTTCAATATGAAATCATGGGGAATACTGATTCAATGTTTGTATTCCCTCTCGATTTCATTTTTTGTTCATTTCAATCATTCCAATTACAGATTTGTAGCCACTTATAACTGTTAACTCTTGCTTCTCTTATTAGCTTCAATTGATGTGAAATAATCACACTATAGATCTGGTACCATCATAACAGCTGAACCAAATCATGTGCAACTCTGGAATGATGTGTATAATTTTTATATTCAGATTCCGAAAAATTGTTATTTCATTCAACTGAAATGATATTCCAAAATGGTCTCTTCTCGGTTATTCTTATAGGGGTCTTGAAACATTTCGAAATGTCTCAGAGCGATCAAACAGATCGCACCTCGAAATTTATACAGAATTGAATTCAATAATGACATTTTTTAAGGCCAAGTTTGAACAGAATTTGTAATTTTGTTTGACCTGTAGAACGCGAAAAAAGAAATATCAGAGAAAAAGGAGAAAACAAATATTTGTTTTCTCTAGTTCGATAAGATTGAGATTCCGCTTCACTAATTGATTTATAGGCTGGGCCGATGTATGCTCAACAAAACAACATTCAAAATGGATCATTTTTGAATATAATTGATACAAATCATAGGTTATTCGTTTGAGCGACACTTTTAATGAATCGATTACGTCGACCGTAGTCGTGTCTCGACAATTATCACTGAGTTGGCAACTATTTCATGATTGTATATTTTCCTGACGAATTATCTCGTTCTATATTTGTAATGAATCGCTATGCATCAATTTTAATATCATGATGGAGTCTGAATAGATCGAATGAAGAAATAAAAGATATTGCACGAATAAACAAATAATTCGGATAGCGGAAACACGAATTGAATTCATATTTGATAAATCTTTACGAATTGAATCTTATCGATTTCGAATGTCTTCATAATGGATGAAAGAGTTAATTAAATTGCTGAGAAACATACAGAAGAATGGAAGACAAAGATGGTGATGGGTTCACACTCTCCATCATATAGGCCTATGGTTCAATTGTTCATTTTCTCTCGACATACTTTGAAATCTGACGAATAGTGATTTGCTGCATGATCATGTGATTAATATCGGATTAACTTTTAGTACTCTTGATCATCAATGGTATTCTTTACTGTAATTAATGATTGATCTGATTGATATATCATTTTATTATTCGTTTTTCACCATATTATCTGGAGTTAATTGGTTGAATTGATCATATTGGTACTTATCAGTCCCTTGGGTGTTCAGATCACATGATTGGTGAACTCTCATTGGTGGGCCCTATACCACTTGTAATCAATTGAACGTATACATGATGCTCTCCGAAACAAGGGCCCTTATCGTGGAAAAAGAGAGTTTTGTGTCATGCACTCAATTTATTAGGCTTGTTTCTGTGATCATTACACAAGGAAAAATACATCACAATTTTGAAAATTGCATGAGATTGGCCTACAATATCATCCACATCTTATATTCAAAAATTGAAATTTTGAGAAAATCACTTCTGAAAAATGTGACTGTATATACACTTCATAAGATTATGAGATAATTAGATGAGCGTGGCGAAGCTTTCCATTTCACACCCTGAAAAAAATGGGCTTCGTTCTTATGTTTTTTTTTTTTTTTTTTGTAATTATGTACGCGGCATACAGGTCAGAGAAATGAATCAATCAACTTGAAACTTTTTCTGAACGTTGGTGTCATACTAGAATAGGTTGAGATTGTTATTCAGAGAAACCGGTCGGAAGGTTTTTCCGGAAAATAATCGGAAAGTTTGGAAAATCCTCATAAGAATAACCCGGAGGAAAAATACTTGAAAAACAAGAATTTTTCAAAAGCTCTCAAATTCTCACAGAATATGAAAAATACTATCATACACCTTTTCAGAGATTTTTACAACAATCGATGGGAAATAATGAAGAAAGCGCAATAAACGTGTACACTTTATTGAATATTTGGATCAGATTGGTTTTGCCAAGTGTTTATGCGACAGGTTGCAGGTTACTATAAATATCAACAAGTTGCAGGTGAGGTTTTTGAACGTTTGAAGTAAGTCAAGGTTTGTAGATGTAAATTGAGCTGACAAGTTATTTTTCATTCTAGATTGCCATACTTCTAAGCTCATCTCACAACGCGCATCCCGCGTTTTCCTAGTAGATGTAAATTGAGCTGAAAAGTTATTTTTCATTCTAGATTGCCATACTTCTAAGCTCATCTCACAACGCACATTCTGCGTTTTCCTAGTAATATCTTATAAAGGATTACAATATTATTAGATGAGCGTAGCGAAGCTTTCCATTTCACACCCTGGAATAAAATGGGCTTCGTTTTTATGTTTTTTTTTTTTTTTTAAATTATGTACGCGGCATACAGGTCAGAGAAATTAATCGATCAACTTGAAACTTTTTCTGAACATTGGAGTCATACCAGAATAGGTTGGGATTGTTATTAGGAGGAATCAGTCGGAACGTTTTTCCGGAAAATAATCGGAAAGTTTGGAAAATCCCCGTAAGAATAACCCGGAGGAAAAATACTTGAAAAACAATAATTTTTAAAAAGCTCTCAAATTATCACAGAATATGGAAAATACTATTATACACCTTTTCAGGGATTTTAACAACAATCGGATGAGAAATAATGAAGAAAACGCAATAAACATGTACATTTTATTGAATATTTGGATCAATTGGTTTTGCAAAGTGTTTATGCGACAGGTTGCAGGTTACTATAAATATCAACAAGTTGCAGGTGAGGTTTTTGAACGTTTGAAGTGAGTCAAGGTTTGTAGATGTAAATTGAGCTGATGAGTTATTTTTCATTCTAGATTGCCATACTTCCAAGCTCATCTCACAACGCGCATCACGCGTTTTCCTAGTTGGATGAGCGTAGCGGAGCTCTCCATTTCACACCCTGAAAAAAAATGGGCTTCGTTTTTATGTTTTTTTTTTTTTTTTTTTTTTTTTGTAATTATGTACGCGGCATACAGGTCAGAGAAATGAATCAATCAACTCGAAACTTTTTCTGAACGTTGGTGTCATACCAGAATAGGTTGGGATTGTTATTCAGAGGAATCGGTCGGAAGGTTTTTCCGGAAAATAATTGGAAAGTTTGGAAAATCCTTATAAGAATAACCCGGAGGAAAAATACTTGAAAAACAAGAATTTCACAAAAGCTCTCAAATTTTCACAGAATATGAAAAATACTATCATACACCTTTTCAGAGATTTTTACAACAATCAAATGAGAAATAATGAAGAAAACGCAATAAACGTGTACATTTTATTGAATATTTGGATCAATTGGTTTTGCAAAGTGTTTATGGAACAGGTTGCAGGTTACTATAAATATCAACAAGTTGCAGGTGAGGTCTTTGAACGTTTGAAGTAAGTCAAGGTTCGTAGATGTAAATTGAGCTGACAAGTTACTCTTCATTCTAGATTGCCATACTTCTAAGCTCATCTCACAACGCGCATCCCGCGTTTTCCTAGTATAATAGCTTATAAGATTTTCATGGAGTTATTTTCAATTGATTCTAATCATAAAATTATTCCAATTGAATTGAATACTCGTATTCATATGTGATCATAGCAAGTATATAGCAAGATACAAAATGAAATCACCAAGGAAACAAAAAACAGAAAAATTATGTTTGTACAACGTATTTTCACGTTGCTTGGTGATCTCTAGCGAATAGCCAATGCCCCCTTGTTCCAGACCGCATCTCATATTATCAACTCACAAACGATGACAGGCGTGGCTTATTCACCGGCCACCCAGATATGTGTACCAATCGATTGGAGATTTTGAGGAAGCCTCCCTATCACACAGCCTTCTCTGAATGATTTTGATGTCCTGCTTTATTCATGAGTTATAGAAACGCTTTGAGTAAAAGTGGACGTACTAGTGACTTATTTTGGCAAAGACATTGTTGTCATTACAACTGTGGCTCCAAGTGAGATGAAATACATATGGAAATACATTCTTATCTGTGAGGTGGCGATGAGCCAATTGTTTTTCTTCAGGTTTCTTGGGTTTATTTGTTCCGTTGTGATTGTAGTCTTATCAGACAGACGCAAGTTTGTGTCATATTCAATTATCAGAAACAATGCTCTGGAATGCCTGTATACTGATACGTGTGGCCGAGTGGTTACTACACTGAAGCGTCATTCAGGAGACCGGGGTTCGATTCCCGCCATGGTCGACCATCCTGACATCGTTTTTCGTGGTTTCCCTCTGTCGTCCAGGTCAATACTGGGATGGTTGCTTAACAACAGGCCACGACCGATTAATCCTCTCCACTATCCAAAACCACCTAAAAAATTAACTTCCATCTCAACATCTCATATATCATTCACCGACGCCAATATATCGTACTCATCAGTACAGTGCGTCGTTGAACCGATATGAATGAATAAATGAACAATCTACGGAGCCTGGGAGTCCATTTGGCAGAATATCATTTTTCTGGGAGATACCTTCCGATAACTGAATAAGATATCGAAATTATAATTAGCGGAAAAAACACAAGATACGTTCTTGACTTGGTTTTTCGTGATTTCCCACAGTCCTCGAAGCAATGCTTGGATGAAGTACTAATTGGTCACGACCTTCAATCAGTAGAGTGATAGGCCTAATTATAACATATTATATGCCTATCACTCATTTTCTTTCTTCGTCCATTTTGTATAATGATAAACTTTACATCTGCTGTTAATGGAAAGAAGTGATCATTGCCCAAGAGACTTACTTCAAAGTGAAAGATATCAACATTCGTATGTTTTGTGTCCGGATACATGTCATAGAAACAGTCATAATGTGTTCCGGACGTTCGGAAACTGAAAAACTTTCATCCAATCAAAATGGGGTGGTGAGATCGCCCTTGTGGTGCCCCGTCCAAACGATCCCATATTTCATCCATAGCCTTAATTGGGGCACAATGATTTTGTATCAAGTTTCGATGTTAATAAAAAAAAAATACGTCCAATACCCCGAAGATGTTTTTTCTTTTCTTTTATATTTTGGGTTTAACGACGCACTGTAATGATGACTAAGATATATTGGCGTCGGATGATTGATGATATGATGGGATGATGAGATGAGGGTTTTTATGGGCAATGGTAAGGATAGTGGGAAGGAAGCGGTCGTGGCCTATTTTTGGGAACCATCCCGGCATTAGCCTACAAACTACAGAGGGAAACCACGAAAAACCCTGTAAAGATGGACGGTAGCGGGGATCGAACCGGGTCCGACATGCCCACTACCTCCCGGGACACATGAAGCAAGTGCGTTAACCACTCAGCTACTTGTGCCGGTTTGAAGATGGTATCAGCTATATCTACTCAACACGTATCGCATAATTGCCAAGCGCATACGGCTTGAAATGCACATTATTCAGCCGTATACCCTCGACACAATTCTGGGACATGAGATATATATTTCCATTTCATACCATCTTGGGACAATTGTGAGATTCCTGATTTCTTTAATAACATTTCAATTTCTCACAAACTTTCAGAATTTGTTCTTTCAATGATAAAAGGAATATCTGCTATTTCAAATTGAAAAAAAATTGGGGGGTCGTTTGAATGAGAAAGATTAAAAAAAAATGGTTTCTTCAGAAAGAATGCTACATCGATAATATTGAAACCAAAATCATGATTCATTCTTTTAATTCTTCACAACATCACTATGAGTGATCTGTGAGACTATGTTTTTGATAATTTGATTTTCTCTTATATTTTTATATTTTTGAATACTACACAAAATTCAAAGACAAACAGAAATAAATCAAATATTTATTGCCACTACAATATCAACAAAATAGAGAAACTCCTCTCAGGTCACAGGTAATTGAACTATGAACACTCACAAAAAAAAATCAGGCATATCGCTCGATAACTCTTTCTGGATTTTTTTTCCAAATTCATGTTGAATAGTAAAACCACGAACTGAGTAAACGAGGAGAGAAGTTGAGCTTTTGTTGTATAAATCCGTAAATTTGATAACTAAAAATGGAGTTCAGCTAACCAGGATGTTAAATAGGACATACAGAGCATATACAACGCGAAGAAAAATAATTAAAAAATGATTAAAAGAAAAAATTATTAAAAAAAAAAAAATTGCTGGAAAACTCACCATTGTCCCCCTTAAAAATAGCTGTGTTTCCTCCACATCATGATTTCGATCACTCATATAGTTAGAGAGTCATCATCAGAAACCTTATATTCCACCAAATCAACTCCAATACGTTCCTAAATGAGTTCTCAGGCTATTATTGCTATCAAACTTCTTATTATAACCGTAATCGAAAATTAATCACCAGCACTTTACCCCTTGTTAGAAAGCGATACTTGTCAATTACCACAACATTTACTTCGAAAACATCCATATCTTTAACACTCATTATTCCCCGTCAGGGTTAAAGGGGAGGGAAAGGAGGAGGGGTGAGACTTGTTCATTATGACGGTCAACAAGTCAGGGTCATCATATCATTAGTGTGACGTGTATCCACGATACAAGGTTCCGAACGACCGTCTTCCCATTCCTCATCTCCAACGGACGGGGGGTTCGCTCATTTATTTATAACCGATGCAACCTTTCTAGGAACCAACTGGCTGACAGTTAGGATACGTCACACTTCGACGTTTTGAGTCTCCATATATAAACATATGGAGGGGCATTTTCCACTGACGATAATATCATTGTCTTACGATGAGGGCTGTCATCCATTTGGCTGTGGTTTGTGGAGCTTTCGTGGCCCTCTGTAACGCACAATGTGGTAAGTTGCACCAAGTCACATACAGTAAGAGTGCTGAATTGAATTAAACTAGGAAAACGCCGGATATGCGTTGTGAGATGAGCTTAGAAGTATTTAAATCTGGAATGAAAAATATTCCGTCAGCTCGATCCACATTTACGGACCTTGGATTACTTCAAACGTTCAAAACCCTTACCTACAACTTGTTGATATTTATAGTGCTGCAATCTGTCTCATATACACTTTGAGAAATCAATTGATCCAAATATTCAATAAAATGTACACTTTTATTGCGTTTTCTTTGTTATTTCTGATCCGATTGTTGCAAAAATCTCTGAAAAGGTGTATATAGTACTGCACATATTCAATACAAATTTGAGAGCTTCTGAGGAATTATTGTTTTTCAAGTATTTTTCCTCCGGGTTATTCTTACAAGGATTTTTCAAACCTTACTATTTTCCGGAAAAACCTCCCGACCGATTTTATGGAAAAACAATCCCAGCCTATTCTGGTATGGAAGAAATATGTAGAAAAAGTTTCAAGTCGATAGACATTTTTTCCTGACCTGAATGCCGCGCACAAAATTGCAAAAAAAAAACCTAAGAACGAAGCCTATTTTTTTTCGGTATGTGAAATGGAATCTTCGCTACGCTCATCTAACTAGGAAAACGCGGGATGTGCGTTGTGAGATGAGCTTAGAAGTATGAGAATGTAGAATGAAAAAATCTTGTCTGGTCAATTTACATCTACGGACCTTGCATTACTTCAAATGTTCAAATACCTTACCTGCAACTTGTTGATATTTATAGTGCTGCAACCTGTCGCATATACACTTTGCAAATCCAATTGATCAAAATATCCAATAAAATGTACACTATAATTGCATTTTCTTCGATATTTCTCATCCGATTGTTGCTCAAATCTGTGAAAAGGTGTATAATAGTATTGTTCGTATTCGGTGCATATTTGAGAGCTTTTAAGGAATTCTTGTTTCTTATGTTTTTATTTTCCGGGTTGTTCTTACGAGAATTTTTCAAACCTTACAATTTTTTCCGGTAAAACCTTCCGAACGAATTTCTGAATAACAATCCCAGTCTTTTCTGGTATGAAAGAAATATGTGTAAAAAGTTTCATTCGATTGGTATTTTTCCCTGACCTGTATGCCGCGCACAAAATTACACAAAAAAACAAAAAAAACAACATAAAAACCAAGCCCATTTTTCTTTCGATATGTAAAATGGAATCTTCGCTACGCTTATCCAACTAGGAAAACGCAGAATACGCGTTGTGAGATGAGCCCAGCTGTATGGAACTCAGGAATAGAAAATATTCTGTCAGCTCAATCCACATTTACTGACCTTTGATTACTTCAAAAGTTCAGAAACCCTACCTGCAACTTGTTGATATTCATAGTGCTGCAACCTGTCGCATATACACTTGATCCAAATATTCAATGAAATGTACACTTCTATTGCATTTCTTCGTTATATCTCATCCGAATGTTGCAAACATCTCTGAAAAGGTGTATAATAGTATTCTTCATTTCCGGTGAAAATTTGAGAGCTTTTGAAGAATTGACCATTGTAGATGGGCATGACTTATACGAAGCAGGGGAAATTTTAGATACCTTGATTGGTTATCCACCTATTTTCCCTGCTTCACTGTCCACTTGTTTGGGTTTAATATTCTGTGACATCACGAGGGCGGACGATTTACAATGGCCATGCAATTCTTGTTTATGAAGTATTTTCTCTCCTGGTTATTCTCATGAGAATTTTTCTAACTTCACGATTTTTTTCGGAAAAACCTTCCAACCGATTTTTCTGAAAAACAATTCCAGCTTATTCTGGTATGACAGAAAAATGCGAAAAAAATTCAAGTCGATATGTATTTTTTCCCGACCTGTATGCCACGCACAAAATGAAAAAAAAAACAAGCCCATTTTTTTCGGTATGTGGAATGGAATCTTTCTTAACGCTCATTAGATGAGCGTAGCGAAGATTTCATTCCACATACTAAAAAAAAATAGGCTTTTTTTTTTTATTTTGTGCGTGGCATACAGGTCGGGGAAAAATACATATCGACTTGAAACTTTTTCCACGTATTTCTGTCATACTGGAATAGGCTGGGATTGTTTTTCATGAAATCGTTCAGGAGGTTTTCCGGAAAAAATTCGGAAAGTTTGGAAAATCCTCGTAAGAATAACCCGGAGGAAAAATACTTGGGGAACAAGAATTCTTCGAAAGCTCTCAAATTTTCACCAAAAATGAACAATATCATTATACACCTTTTCAGAGATTTTTGCATGAATCGAATCAGAAATGAGAAAGAAAACGCAATAAAAGTGAAAATTTCATCGAATAATTGGATCAATTGTTTTTGCGAAGTGTGTATGCGACAGGTTGCAGCACTATGAATATCAACAAGTTGCAGGTGACGTTTTTGAACGTTTGAAGTAATGCAAGGTCAGTATAGGCCTATGTGTATTGAGCTGACTGAATATTTTTCATTCTGGATTTTCGTACTTCTAAGCTCATCTCACAACGCATTTCCCGCCTTTTCCTAGTCTAAAAATGAATAATGACGTCACCACTCTAAAACTAGATTTCAGCGAGCATCGACGATATTAATTCACTCATTTCTGGAGAAGTCTTGAAATCCTCATTCCCATTCCTGAAATCATGAATAATCGAAGTGGCTATGTACCCCCCATGTCTATATATATATATATATATATATATATATATATATATATATATATATATATATATATATATATATATATATATATATATATATATATATATATATATATATAAATATATATATATATATATATATATATATATATATATATATATATATATATATATATATATATCGATATATCGAATGTGGCAATGGGGGCAACCGTGTAGGCTCAATGCCCGAGACCACCGCCTTGTTGACTGCATCAGCCTCACGCGCCAATCACGTCCTCCCAATAATAACCGCTATTACTTTTGAATTGAAAAATTGAAATAGGCGTAATGCCTACAAAGGTGGACAGTAGGTTGGGTTAGGGTTGGGTTAGTGTACAAACCTCGCGTATACCGCCGGCAGGCGGAACGGAGCTTATATACGCCTGCAAAACGCCAGTGCCTGCGTATAGGGATACCAAGATAGGGCTGGCCTTGCTTTTGCTACGCTATGCGGGAACGTAGACACGGGCATCTACTCGTTCTATACGTACAGCGATGCCAAATATTGTCCTCAATCCAGGTCGCGGCACACTTCGAGCTGGGGGTACTAAGTTTCTGCCATGAATAATTCATTTTTCTTCCATGATTTAGGATCTTTTCTCGAGTCGTGACGAGAGCATTACTGGATTAGGTTCGTGTTTCTTGACAGAATAGCTAGATGTCTAAGCCATGACTCATGCTCTCTTGATAACAAATTCAGTTTCGAATACTGACATTGAGACGATAATTTCTGATTTTCTGTGAAATCAGTGAAATGAATATCGTCCTTTTACGTGAAAATATGGTCTTGAAATTTTATTTATCTATTCGTTCTCATTCACTTATTCAAAACTGACAGTTTCGGAACATCTACATCAATAAATACAGTGATCAAGGAGTTTTATCAATGCTGAGTTTTCTCTTTTGAGGCTGATTCATTTTCTCTATTGATTGCTTTCTTTTTGATCGATTTTGGTTGATATTTTATTCATGTTTTTGAAGGTCATATACTGGATATTCAATTCTGAATCTAATAACATGTTGCTGAATGTCTTTGGACCGTTGTTGATTCACATCTCCTCCTATGATATGGCATCCCACAAGATGTCGCTGGAACGTATCCACAGGATTGGGATGAATATTCCAGAGCGGGCAGGCGTTCTCGACGAATCGAGTCGTTCTCATTCAATCAATCACTCATCGAGTTCGGTCAGAAAAACAATCCGTCTGAATGTGTCACAGTTATACGCATCCTGACAAGAATTTTCTGATATAATATACTAACCCCTTCGTACTCGCTAAAACCAGCGTGGACAGTTCACAAACGTCATAATAGTTACGTCTAAAGGCCCAGTATTACCAAGGATAGTTAGTATTTATCCGAGAGTTTGTAAGAAGGGACAGCATGGGTAACCATGGTGATGACAAGAGCAAACTGTCGGATGAAGACTAATTGGACCTGGTAATACCGGGCCTAAGAAAGAAAGGAGGAGAAATAATAGTAGATTTACTTCTAAACTAGAATTTACATTCGGAAAAACACATTTCAAATATCTGCAAGTGTTTTATGTGGATCACCAATAATTTATATGATGTAAACCTGATTGAATTCCTCTTTAATACGATATGATGAGATACGAATGATTATTGAATGAAACGGAAGAAAAACGGCGACTGTGATCGAGTTGGAGTTGGAGTTACTCAACTTCTAGAGCTGAAGCGTCCAGGCAAACAGACACCTGTTACCATAACGAGGGTTTCAACAAATCAACAGCATATTGAGAAGTACATAATTCCTGTACTGCGCATGTCGCCTGACACCCTGATAGGTGATGGAATGTGTTCTGCTTCCAGGTCCTGGGAAGAGTTGCCGCACGGGCTTGTCTTACAAGAAACACTTCGACGAAATGAACTGCACGGCTGTCAACAGTACAAATGACGCCCAATGCTGTGCTACCAATTACGATTGCGGTGAGAATAATCAGGGGGTCAGGACTCAAAACCGAGGAGTGTAGACCTATCTCTGTCCTTATCTCTCTCACTTCTCTCTTTCTCTCTCCTAATCTCTCTCTCTCTCACTCTCTCTCTCTCTCTCTCTCTCTTTCTCTCTCTTGATCTCTCTCTCTTTCTCTCTCTTGATCTCTCTCTCTCTCTCTCCCTCTCTCTCTCTCTCCTAATCTCTCTCTC
>OZ023328.1:12430850-12440850 GCA_964007535.1 Brachyptera risi | reverse complement strand
TTGCGTTATTTTAGTCCCACATGGAGTTGTGTGAAACAAACCTGCCCTGTGGTTTCCTTGACTCCGAACTGCACGGCGCTGTACCGCCCTGGAGAGTGCTGCTCCTACAACACGACCTGCAGTGAGTAGACAGAGAACTACTGCACACAGTGGTGCACTGGTTCATTCTATTACATTCAGTTGGCATTACATCAGCACCATAGAGTGAAAGATTATCTTCATGAGGCGACAAGTGCATGCATCATGACCAATTCCTTCATCCATCCATCCATCCATCCATCAATCCATCAAACCTTCCATCCATCCATCCATCCATCCATCCATCCATCCATCCATCCATCCATCCATCCATCCATCCATCCATCCATCCATCCATCCATCCATCCATCCATCCATCCATCCATCCATCCATCCATCCATCCATCCATCCATCCATCCATCCATCCATCCATCCATCCATCCATCCATCCATCCATCCATCCATCCATCCATCCATCCATCCATCCATCCATCCATCCATCCATCCATCCATCCATCCATCCATCCATCCATCCATCCATCCATCCATCCATCCATCCATCCATCCATCCATCCATCCATCCATCCATCCATCCATCCATCCATCCATCCATCCATCCATCCATCCATCCATCCATCCATCCATCCATCCATCCATCCATCCATCCATCCATCCATCCATCCATCCATCCATCCATCCATCCATCCATCCATCCATCCATCCATCCATCCATCCATCCATCCATCCATCCATCCATCCATCCATCCATCCATCCATCCATCCATCCATCCATCCATCCATCCATCCATCCATCCATCCATCCATCCATCCATCCATCCATCCATCCATCCATCCATCCATCCATCCATCCATCCATCCATCCATCCATCCATCCATCCATCCATCCATCCATCCATCCATCCATCCATCCATCCATCCATCCATCCATCCATCCATCCATCCATCCATCCATCCATCCATCCATCCATCCATCCATCCATCCATCCATCCATCCATCCATCCATCCATCCATCCATCCATCCATCCATCCATCCATCCATCCATCCATCCATCCATCCATCCATCCATCCATCCATCCATCCATCCATCCATCCATCCATCCATCCATCCATCCATCCATCCATCCATCCATCCATCCATCCATCCATCCATCCATCCATCCATCCATCCATCCATCCATCCATCCATCCATCCATCCATCAATCCATTCATTCATTCATCCCTTCTCTTATGCTGGGTTTAACGACCCACTGTATGAACGACTGTGATCAGAGACGTTGACGTCAAACAATGAATTAATTGTTGGGTGTTTTGATTTTCAGCCAAAGCTCCTCGTGAAGAGTTCAGATGCAAGATTGGGCCGCAGTCGTTCCGAGAGAACGCTACTATACCGACCGCCGATCCGTGCATGAGATGCCTGTGCCTGAAGGGGTTCAGGAGTGAGTATAAGACCATGGGGTCGGGAGAGCTCTTAACGTAACCTGCAGGCCGCGCGAGCTATTATTGTCTCCCAATCATTAGGAGGATGTGCTTATCTGCATCGGTCTTGGCGTGTTTTCCAATATAATATTGTCTACGACGAGGTTTTGACGACCGTATATTAGCAATTAGTGATTGGATGATTGACTCACTGATCGCATCACAAACTGCATTCAATCACTATCTGATACACGATCATGTGAAAAGGATTGACTCACTGATCGCATCACAAACTGCATTCAATCACTATCTGATACACGATCATGTGAAATGGATTGACTCACTGATCGCATCACAAACTGCATTCAATCACTATCTGATACACGATCATGTGGAATGGATTGACTCACTGATCGCATCACTAACTGCATCCAATCACTATCTGATACACGATCATGTGAAATGGATTGACTCACTGATTGCATCACAAACTGCATTCAATCACCATCTGATACACGATCATGTGAAATGGATTGACCTACTGATCGCATCACAAACTGCATCCAATCACTATCTGATACACGATCATGTGAAATGGATTGACTCACTGATCGCATCACAAACTGCATTCAATCACTATCTGATACATGATCATGTGGAATGGATTGACTCACTGATCGCATCACAAACTGCATTCAATCACTATCTGATACACGATCATGTGAAATGGATTGACTCACTGATCACATCACGAACTGCATTCAATCACTATCTGATACACGATCAAGTGAAATGGATTGACTCACTGATCGCATCACAAACTGCATTCAATCACTATCTGATACACAATCATGTGAAATGGATTGACTCACTGATCGCATCACAAACTGCATTCAATCACAATCTGATACACGATCATGTGAAATGGATTGACTCACTGATCGCATCACAAACTGCATCCAATCACCATCTGATACACGATCATGTGAAATGGATTGACTCACTCATCGCATCACAAACTGCATCCAATCACTATCTGATACACGATCATGTGAAATGGATTGACACACTGATCGCATCACAAACTGCATTCAATCAGTCTCTGATACACGATCATGTGATATGGATTGACTCACTCATCGCATCACAAACTACATTCAATCACTATCTGATACACGATCATGTGAAATGGATTGACTCACTGATCGCATCACAAACTGCATCCAATCACTATCTGATACACGATCATGTGAAATGGATTGACTCACTGATCGCATCACAAACTGCATTCAATCACTATCTGATACACGATCATGTGAAATGAATTGACACACTGATCGCATCACAAACTGCATTCAATCACTATCTGATACACGATCATGTGAAATGGATTGACTCACTGATCGCATCACAAACTGCATTCAATCACTATCTGATACACGATCATGTGAAATGGATTGACTCACTGATCGCATCACAAACTGCATTCAATCACTATCTGATACACGATCATGTGGAATGGATTGACTCACTGATCGCATCACAAACTGCATTCAATCACTATCTGATACACGATCATGTGAAATGGATTGACTCACTAATCGCATCACAAACTGCATTCAATCACTATCTGATAAACGATCATGTGAAATGGATTGACTCACTGATCGCATCACAAACTGCATTCAATCACTATCTGATACACGATCATGTGAAATGGATTGACACACTGATCGCATCACAAACTGCATTCAATCACTATCTGATACACGATCATGTGAAATGGATTGACTCACTGATCGCATCACAAACTGCATTCAATCACTATCTGATACACGATCATGTGAAATGGATTGACACACTGATCGCATCACAAACTGCATTCAATCACTATCTGATACACGATCATGTGAAATGGATTGACACACTGATCGCATCACAAACTGCATTCAATCACTATCTGATACACGATCATGTGAAATGGATTGACTCACTAATCGCATCACAAACTGCATTCAATCACTATCTGATACACGATCATGTGAAATGGATTGACACACTGATCGCATCACAAACTGCATTCAATCACTATCTGATACACGATCATGTGAAATGGATTGACACACTGATCGCATCACAAACTGCATTCAATCACTATCTGATAAACGATCATGTGAAATGGATTGACTCACTGATCGCATCACAAACTGCATTCAATCACTATCTGATACACGATCATGTGAAATGGATTGACACACTGATCGCATCACGAACTGCATTCAATCACTATCTGATACACGATCATGTGAAATGGATTGACTCACTGATCGCATCACAAACTGCATTCAATCACTATCTGATACACGATCATGTGAAATGGATTGACACACTGATCGCATCACAAACTGCATTCAATCACTATCTGATACACGATCATGTGAAATGGATTGACACACTGATCGCATCACAAACTGCATTCAATCACTATCTGATACACGATCATGTGAAATGGATTGACTCACTAATCGCATCACAAACTGCATTCAATCACTATCTGATACACGATCATGTGAAATGGATTGACACACTGATCGCATCACAAACTGCATTCAATCACTATCTGATACACGATCATGTGAAATGGATTGACTCACTGATCCCATCACAAACTGCATTCAATCACTATCTGATACACGATCATGTGAAATGGATTGACTCACTAATCGCATCACAAACTGCACTCAATCACTATCTGATACACGATCATGTGAAATGGATTGACTCACTGATTGCATCACAAACTGCAATCAATCACTATCTGATACACGAACATGTGAAATGGATTGACTCACTGATTGCATCACAAACTGCATTCAATCACTATCTGATACACGATCATGTGAAATGGATTGACTCACTGATCGCATCACAAACTGCGTTCAATCACTATCTGATACACGATCATGTGAAATGGATTGACTCACTGATCGCATCACAAACTGCATTCAATCACTATCTGATACACGATCCATGTGAAATGGATTGACTCACTGATCGCATCACAAACTGCATTCAATCACTATCTGATACACGATCAAGTGAAATGGATTGACTCACTGATCGCATCACAAACTGCATTCAATCACTATCTGATACACGATCATGTGAAATGGATTGACACACTGATCGCATCACAAACTGCATTCAATCACTATCTGATACACGATCATGTGAAATGGATTGACTCACTGATCGCATCACAAACTGCATTCAATCACTATCTGATACACGATCATGTGAAATGGATTGACTCACTAATCGCATCGCAAACTGCATTCAATCACCATCTGATACACGATCATGTGAAATGGATTGACTCACTGATCGCATCACGAACTGCATTCAATCACTATCTGATACACGATCATGTGAAATGGATTGACTCACTGATTGCATCACAAACTGCATTCAATCACCATCTGATACACGATCATGTGAAATGGATTGACTCACTGATCGCATCAAAAACTGCATCCAATCACTATCTGATACACGATCATGTGGAATGGATTGACTCACTGATCGCATCACAAACTGCATTCAATCACTATCTGATACATGATCATGTGAAATGGATTGACTCACTGATCGCATCACAAACTGCATTCAATCACTATCTGATACACGATCATGTGAAATGGATTGACTCACTGATCACATCACAAACTGCATTCAATCACTATCTGATACACGATCAAGTGAAATGGATTGACTCACTGATCGCATCACAAACTGCATTGAATCACTATCTGATACACGATCATGTGAAATGGATTGACTCACTGATCGCATCACAAACTGCATTCAATCACTATCTGATACACGATCATGTGAAATGGATTGACTCACTGATCGCATCACAAACTGCATCCAATCACTATCTGATACACGATCATGTGAAATGGATTGACTCACTCATCGCATCACAAACTGCATCCAATCACTATCTGATACACGATCATGTGAAATGGATTGACACACTGATCGCATCACAAACTGCATTCAATCAGTCTCTGATACACGATCATGTGATATGGATTGACTCACTCATCGCATCACAAACTACATTCAATCACTATCTGATACACGATCATGTGAAATGGATTGACTCACTGATCGCATCACAAACTGCATCCAATCACTATCTGATAAACGATCATGTGAAATGGATTGACTCACTGATCGCATCACAAACTGCATTCAATCACTATCTGATACACGATCATGTGAAATGGATTGAATCACTGATCGCATTACAAACTGCATTCAATCACTATCTGATACACGATCATGTGAAATGGATTGACTCACTGATCGCATCACAAACTGCATTCAATCACTATCTGATACACGATCATGTGTAATGGATTGACTCACTGATCGCATCACAAACTGCATCCAATCACTATCTGATACACGATGAAGTGAAATGGATTGACTTACTCATCGCATCACAAACTACATTCAATCACTATCTGATACACGATCATGTGAAATGGATTGACACACTGATCGCATCACAAACTGCATTCAATCACAATCTGATACACGATCAAGTGAAATGGATTGACTCACTCATCGCATCACAAAATGCATTTAATCACTATCTGAAACACGATCATGTGAAATGGATTGACTCACTGATCGCATCACAAACTGCATTCTATCACTATCTGATACACGATCATGTGAAATGGATTGACTCACTGATCGCATCACAAACTGCATTCAATCACCATCTGATACACGATCATGTGAAATGGATTGACTCACTGATCGCATCACAAACTGCATCCAATCACCATCTGATACACGATCATGTGAAATGGATTGACTCACTGATCGCATCACAAACTGCATTCAATCACTATCTGATACACGATCATGTGAAATGGATTGACTCACTGATCGCATCACTAACTGCTTTCAATTACTATCTGATACACGATCATGTGAAATGGATTGACACACTGATCGCATCACAAAATGCATTCAATCACAATCTGACACACGATCATGTGAAATGGATTGACTCACTGATCGCATCACAAACTGCATTCAATCACTATCTGATACACGATCATGTGAAATGGATTGACTCACTGATCGCATCACTAACTGCATTCAATTACTATCTGATACACGATCATGTGTAATGGATTGACAAACTGATCGCATCACAAACTGCATTCAATCACAATCTGACACACGATCATGTGAAATGGATTGACTCACTGATCGCATCACAAACTGCATTCAATCACCATCTGATACACGATCATGTGAAATGGATTGACTCACTGATCGCATCACAAACTGCATTCAATCACAATCTGACACACGATCATGTGAAATGGATTGACTCACTGATCGCATCACAAACTGCATTCAATCACTATCTGATACACGATCATGTGAAATTGATTGACTCACTGATCGCATCACAAACTGCATCCAATCACTATCTGATACACAATCATGTGAAATGGATTGACTCACTGATCGCATCACAAACTGCATTCAATCACTATCTGATACACGATCATGTGAAATGGATTGACTCACTGATCGCATCACAAACTGCATTCAATCACAATCTGACACACGATCATGTGAAATGGATTGACTCACTGATCGCATCACAAACTGCATTCAATCACTATCTGATACACGATCATGTGAAATGGATTGACTCACTGATCGCATCACAAACTGCATTCAATCACCATCTGATACACGATCATGTGAAATGGATTGACTCACTGATCGCATCACAAACTGCATTCCATCACTCTCTGATACACGATCATGTGAAATGGATTGACTCACTGATCGCATCACAAACTGCATTCAATCCTTATCTGATACACGATCATGTGGAATGGATTGACTCACTGATCGCATCACAAACTGCATCCAATCACTATCTGATACACGATCATGTGAAATGGATTGACTCACTGATCGCATCACAAACTGCATTCAATCGATATCTGATACACGATCATGTGAAATGGATTGACTCACTGATCGCATCACAAACTGCATCCAATCACTATCTGACACACGATCATGTGAAATGGATTGACTCACTGATCGCATCACAAACTGCATTCAATCACTATCTGATACACGATCATGTGAAATGGATTGACTCACTGATCGCATCACAAACTGCATTCAATCACTATCTGATACACGATCATGTGAAATGGATTGACTCACTGATCGCATCACAAACTGCATTCAATCACCATCTGATACACGATCATGTGAAATGGATTGACTCACTGATCGCATCACAAACTGCATTCCATCACTCTCTGATACACGATCATGTGAAATGGATTGACTCACTGATCGCATCACAAACTGCATTCAATCCTTATCTGATACACGATCATGTGAAATGGATTGACTCACTGATCGCATCACAAACTGCATTCAATCACTATCTGATACACGATCATGTGAAATGGATTGACTCACTGATCGCATCACAAACTGCATTCAATCACTATCTGATACACGATCATGTGAAATGGATTGACTCACTGATCGCATCACAAACTGTATCCAATCACTATCTGATACACGATCATGTGAAATGGATTGACTCACTGATCGCATCACAAACTGCATTCAATCACAATCTGACACACGATCATGTGAAATGGATTGACTCACTGATCGCCTCACAATCTGCATTCAATCACTATCTGATACACGATCATGTGAAATGGATGGACTCACTCATCGCATCACAAACTGCATTCATTCACTATCTGGTACACGATCATGTGAAATGGATTGACTCACTCATCGCAACACAAACTGCATTCAATCACTATCTGATACACAATCATGTTAAATGGATTGACTCACCGCTCGCATCACAAACTGCATTCAATCACTATCTGATACACAATCATGTGAAATGGATTGACTCACTGATCGCATCACAAACTGCATTCAATCACTATCTGATACACGATCATGTGAAATGGATTGACTCACTGATCGTATCACAAACTGCATTCCATCACTATCTGATACACGATCATGTGAAATGGATTGACTCACTGATCGCATCACAAACTGCATTCAATCACTATCTGATACACGATCATGTGAAATGGATTGACTCTCTGATCGCATCACTAACTGCATTCAATCACTATGTGATAAACACGATCATGTGAAATGGATTGACTCACTGATCGCCCCACAATCTGCATTCAATCACTATCTGATACACGATCATGTGAAATGGATTGACTCACTGATCGCATCACAAACTGCATTCAATCACTATCTGATACACGATCATGTGAAATGGATTGACTCACTGATCGCATCACTAACTGCATTCAATCACTATCTGATACACGATCATGTGAAATGGATTGACTCACTGATCGCATCACAAACTGCATTCAATCACTATCTGATACACGATCATGTGAAATGGATTGACTCACTCATCGCATCACAAACTGCATTCAATCACCATCTGATACACGATCATGTGAAATGGATTGACTCACTGATCGCATCACAAACTGCATTCAATCACTATCTGATACACGATCATGTGAAATGGATTGACTCACTGATCGCATCACAAACTGCATTCAATCACTATCTGATATACTCGATCATGTGAAATGGATTGACTCACTGATCACATCACAAACTGCATTCAATCACTATCTGATACACGATCATGTGAAATGGATTGACTCATTGATCGCCTCACAAACTGCATTCAATCACTATCTGACACACGATCATGTGAAATGGATTGACTCACTGATCGCATCACAAACTGCATTCAATCACTATCTGAGACACGATCATGTGAAATGGATTGACTCACTGATCGCATCACAAACTGCATCCAATCACTATCTGACACACGATCATGTGAAATGGATTGACTCACTGATCGCATCACAAACTGCATTCAATCACTATCTGATACACGATCATGTGAAATGGATTGACTCACTGATCGCATCACAAACTGCATTCAATCACTATCTGATACACGATCATGTGAAATGGATTGACTCACTGATCGCATCACTAACTGCATTCAATCACTATCTGATACACGATCATGTGAAATGGATTAACTCACTGATCGCATCACAAACTGCATTCAATCACTATCTGATATACTCGATCATGTGAAATGGATTGACTCACTGATCGCATCACAAACTGCATTCAATCACTATCTGATATACTCGATCATGTGAAATGGATTGACTCACTGATCACATCACAAACTGCATTCAATCACTATCTGACACACGATCATGTGAAATGGATTGACTCACTGATCGCCTCACAAACTGCATTCAATCACTATCTGACACACGATCATGTGAAATGGATTGAATACTCCTCATTCATTGATTTCCAGAAAACAACACAACCCAAAAACTGGACTCCAACAAATAACGACGATTTGTG